>CM033273.1:13892818-14492818 GCA_019343175.1 Oedothorax gibbosus
TTGTGGCACCAAGGCATCATACGCATGCCCACAGGTAGAGAAGCTTGCCGTAATATCGTATGATATTGCCTCGATGTCAATCTGATATCGGATTGACATCGATATATCGCACCGTACGCGGAAAAGAGACCTATCGACCAAAATTGACTTTTTAAGATAACACTACTATAGGATGCAAAATTTTGATATCTTTCGATTGGTGCAATCGGCATAGCGATCCGAGCCTTAGTTCAGCTGCAATTAATAGATAGGTCTTTCTTTCGCGTTCGTTTTTTGATTAAAATGAGCGGGAAAGAAAGACCTATCGCACCTGGCGTGTTTTCGTTATGCGTTTTGCAGCTGCGGCGGCGATGAAGTTAAGTTTGAAGTGCTTAAATAGAAAGGTTGAAGTCATTTATTTTTTTTTCTTTGTTTCTATATTTGAAATACTCATTCAAAAGCTCTGTTTTGTGGTATTTAGTACAATAAATATATATATAAAAAATTCATGTAATATGTGTAGATTGCAAAATGATATGTCAATATGTATATATATATATTTTCAAATTAATATTTTAGCAAACGATAAATTTTTTAAAATCGTTTTTAACGTCGGTATTTTACTATAAATCTAAACTCAATTGCTACAACTTGACAGTATGCGATATAAAGTCAGTGAATTCAACTGTATACTTAAGGTATGAAGTATCCTTACAACTTACTTTTTAATTTTTTTTATTTTCATGAGTTTAAAATAATTTTAAGATTTTAATAATGCTTCAAAATTTATTTTTGTTTTAATTTTAAACATGATACATAGCAAAAATTTAGATTAGATTTTTTGTAGAAAAATGTGGATATCATTTCTTATATCTTGTAAGTCCTGATTTTGTAAAAGTGATTCGTTTCATAACACCTATTTTTTATATAAACAAACTATTATGATTTCAATCATTGGATATATTAAATTATAAAAATAAGCATGACTTTAAAATAATATCATAATTACATGATAAGAGATAAACCTTATTATATAAACTTCATTAAATTGGTTAAACAAAGTTTTTGTTAAATTTAATTAAAAAAAATATATATTCTTATTGTTGATCAATATATTATTAGATTATAAAAATGCATTAAGTAAATGATTATTCTTCATAAGTATGGTTCCTTAATATTTAGAATGAATTTAGCAGCAAACTTTTTAGGACAGGTCTTCATAAGAGCCGTTTAAAGTTTTGGTAAAAATTCTAATTATCACAAAATCGTTCCAAATGAACCTAGATCAAGAATATTTGGCATGGATATCAGTTTTATGAGTATCAAAAGGTATGCATAGTCATTTTTTACTTTATATTTGCCTTTGCTGAGGTATTTTCAGATAGGTCTTTCTTTCGCGTACAAATTTGAACGATTTTGTTCGCGAAAGAAAGACCTATCTGAAAATACCTCAGCAAAGGCAAATATAAAGTAAAAAATAACTATGCATACCTTTTGATACTCATAAAACTGATATCCATGCCAAATATTCTTGATCTAGGTTCATTTGGAACGATTTTGTGATAATTCGAATTTTTACCAAAACTTTAAACGGTTCTCCTGAAGAATGGTCTTTTTCGCGATAGGTCTCTTTTCCGCGTACGGTGCGATATGATGGTAATATATGGCGTCAATGTTAGATGATGGAACTTGTGGCACCATGGCATCATACGCATGCCCACAAGTAGAGAAGCTAGCACACAACATCGTATATGACATTGAAATTGACACGATGTCAATCCGATATCATTATGATATCAATCGGACTAAGGTTGTGTTAGACGCATCAAAGCATTATACGCGTGGCATCAGGTAGAGGAGAGGGCACACAATATCGTATGATATGGCCTATATGTCAATCCGATATTATTACGATATTGTAATATCGGATTGACATCTATATGATGGTATAATATACCGTGTTCTAATATACCGTGGTATAATATACCGTGTTCTAATATACCGTGGTATAATATACCGTGTTCTAATATACCGTGGTATAATATACCGTGTTCTAATATACCGTGTTTAATATACCGTGTTCTATATACGTGGTATAATATACCGTGTTCTAATATACCGTGGTATAATATACGTGTTCTAATATACCGTGTTCTATACGTGTTCTAATATACCGTGGTATAATATACCGTGTTCTAATATACCGTGGTATAATATACCGTGTTCTAATATACCGTGTTCTAATATACCGTGTTCTAATATACCGTGGTATAATATACCGTGTTCTAATATACCGTGGTATAATATACCGTGTTCTAATATACCGTGGTATAATATACCGTGTTCTAATATACCGTGGTATAATATACCGTGTTCTAATATACCGTGGTATAATATACCGTGTTCTAATATAGTTATATGTTAGATTTTTTTAGGGTCGTGTGGAATTTTTTTTTTCACTTGATGCAAGTCTTTAAAATACCGACCTTTTCAAAACTAAATCCAGTACAATTTTTACTTATTATAAATGCTCTAAATGATGCATTCCAATAGGAAAAAATGGTAATCATATAACAAATTGAAGTTATGATGTACAAGATATCATTGATATCATCATTTTTATATATCACTGAAATCAAAATGTTACTCATTCAACGAATTGCAGTTATAATGTACAATATATCATTGATATCATCATTTTTATAAATCACTGAGGCAATTGTCAGAAAATGGTATAAATTAGAATTTACTTAAGGATTAGACCATGTTCTCAGAACTCCTTTTCAATATAAGTAGTCTAGGTAAAAATCAAAAAGAATCAATTTAAATTTACTTCACTTTAATGTTAACCTAAAAACTACTGAATTGCAAGAAGTTTTATTTGTGCTTACACATCTTGAAAATATGGTTTAAGTGGCAGAATATTTTTTCCCTCTTAGTTATTGAATATGAATAAACGGAACAGGGTGTTCAAACTTTATCAAAAATATAAACTTGTGACTAGTATATTATAATTTATTATTTTATTTTCAATTAGTTGACATCCCAGTGCTGGACATCACAACTTGTTATCCTGATACTTGGAAAACAATTGCGTGTGCGATGCAAATCAAGCCATGCCAGTCGAAAGCCCACGTCAACATGATATGCAGGTATATTTGAGCCATCAACTATCTCACCATGTGCGAAAGTATATGGCGTAAAGGATATGAATTTTGCAGTTAAATAAAATAAATTTTGTGAAGATCTAGTAATTGAAGCAAATCTATTATTGTTTCTTTTAGTATTGATTATTTTAGAGAAGAGTTAGTAGAACCTTTATTTTTCTAGAATTAAATACAATGGAAAAGCTACACTTCATCAGACGGTTCTTATTATTATTAAAAAAATCGGCTTTTTGCAGGTCCACAACTTTTTTTGCCTACAGTACGATGTAATAAGCACTTTATACACTGAGTGGCCAAATTGTTATGACCAACCCACAATATAATATTTGACCATCTTTTGCCTTTAGCCTTGCATGAATTCTTCTTGGCATAGATTTTATGAGATTTTGGTAGGTGGTATGGGAAATCTGAGACTATATTAGATTAACTTGACTTTACAATCCCTTAAGATGTGGTGGTACTGGATCCAGCTGCCTGATGCCTCGTTGGATCACATCCCACAAATTCTCCATTTGGGTAAGATCTGGTGACTGTGCATGCCTACGAATCAAGGTAAAGTCGCCATCATGCTCTTTGAACCATCTGAGGACATTGAGAGCTTTATGACAAGGAGATTTGTACTACTAAAAGTATCCATCTCCGGCAGGGTACACCATTTTCATATCAGGGTGTAATTTGATTGGCAATAATATTATCCTCGGACATTGTTTAAAATGAATAAAAGGACCAATATCATATCTAAGAAAACATCCCTGAAACCATAATATGGTCTGTACCAGCTTGAAGTATTATGGATTGCATAAAATTTGAGGATTGTGGTTGCATAAAACTATCAGGTAGTCATAATAAAGTAGCCTCTCACTGTCTATTCCCGAATCGTTAACTTTCGTTTCTACAATTCACATTTCCAACACCTTTTCAGGAATGACTGTATCGAGATTCTGAGCAGCTGCGTCGACAGGAGCAGACTACGGGATGGTCAGACGCCCTCCACTCTATGCGACGTCCTGTCACCTCCGGGCATCAACTCCCCTTGTATTTCCCTTGCCCCTTTCCTTGGTGAGATTTTTTAAACTTTAACTTGTACACTGTCAAAAATTTTAGTGCAAGAATGCACCGTAATCCTGGAATTTTCTAGCTACCACCACTATTTAGAGCATAGATTCATCACTTTTGCGGTATATCTAAGTTATGTTTTTACCACAAAACTGGTAAATTCACGTTCTAAATAGTGGTGGCAGCTAAAACGTTCCAGGATTCTGGTGCAATCTTCCACCAAACTTTTTAACAATGTAGCCCCAGCCTATCTTAACTGGCGGGTCGCGATCCTCTAGTCTTCCTATTGTGCGTAGCATACTATCGTGTCTTACTATTGTGCGTATTGTGCGTAAATTCTTATATGAGGTATTGTATATATATATGTATTGTAGAAGTGGCCAAGACGCTGCCTAATAAAAACGTCTTGAAATTTTGAACTGTATAGGGGTACTGTTGAACTGCAAGGGGTGAAGAGAGAGGGATATCGGAGACTGGACTGCAAAATCTGAAGACACTACTTCGCGATAATAATTAGTTTAAGTCTAGTAAAAAAGTAGTTTCGCAAATCATTCACAGATGACGCTACCCTTTTTCCATCGGATGTTTTTCTGTTTGCGGGTTTTCCTTGAAGTTGCACAGGTTTTCTGTGGGTGGCGCTAGTGTCGAAAAAAAGCTCCATTGTAAATGCGAAGGCCCGAGTGGCCAACGGGAGAAGAGACGCCTCTTTTTTTAATAAAGAAAGGATCATCAACGTCAGCTGTCAAAAGTTGAGAAATACTGTTGTAGCAGTAATAGTAATAACCCACGTGTAGCTCTAGTGCGAAGACAATTCAACTTTACCTAACTTGTGGTAGTCAGCTCAAATGTCCTCTCTCGATAGAGTGGTTCCTTTAGCGCAGACGGTTTAGTATTGGACTGGTATAGACAAAATGTCACGGGTTCAATCTGTGGCAGTTACCGCACACGCAACTTCAATACATCATCCACACGCTAGAGAGCACAGATTTACCACTGCGTTCCTACCAGTATTCTATAGCCAACAACGAAAGTAATAGTATAGAGTAATAGTATAAAAAGTAATAGTATAGAGTAATAGTATAAAAAGCGGAAATAACTCATCTCCACACCTTGAGGATCCTTTTGGTAGATTGTGGGTTACTGAGGCAGCTACGAATTCAACGAGTCGGCTGTTACAACTCTTAATTGATATGGGGACATAATTTGTGCTTCCAATTTTTAATTTCTTGTCTCCTGGCAGAGATTTAACATAGCTGTACTTTTTGCTATTTTTGAATTACATTTATATATGGCAAGATAAACATCTGAGCTAGAACTCAATGGTACTTGAAACATCGTTAACTAACGCCATAGGGACTTTCTGATCAACAATCTAACTTAACGCAAAGGTTTTTTTTTGCTCTAGAAATGTAATGTCTTATATGATCTTCTAATGTACGGGCTTGAAAACAAAAAAAAAAACTTGTTTTTTTAAAAAAGTACTTCCTCTTGATGTGTGCTTAATATGAACGAATAATCTGAAATGAAAAATCTAAGAAAACAGTTTGACAACTAATTACACCACATTAAACAACGATTCGTCTATACGAAGTTTGATAGCAATCATAACAATACATTTACTATTACTTAAGTTTAAGTACATGCACAACTCATCCATAACATGTAGTTAGTATAATTTAAATACACTTTGTAATAAATAGTAGTCACAATTAAAATTAGTTTTTTATCTACTTTTCAAGATAAAGATTTACTTCACGCATGAGCTGTTACGACTTAAACCGTTCTTCAGAATCAATATTTCTGCATCTGAATACAATATAAATGAACTGTCTGTACTATGTGGTTAATTTGAGTGAGAAAACATTAGTGCAAGTCTCTTTTTGTTATTAGAAAAATATGCATAGAATTAAGAAGAAGATGGAGATACTTGTTTAAAAGAGTGCTGAGTAGCTTCTTTGTCCGTGTTGTAATTATAGACTTCATTAGACAGTTATAAATCGCCAAATCGATGCATAAAGCCTATACCAACTCCATTGTACATGGTGGCGGAAATAAAAGTGGAACCGGTGTAGAGATAGGAATGCATTGAGATGCTTGGCGAGTAAAACTATTGAAGCCTTCTGAAAGCCTTCAAGTCGAAATAAAAGATTATTAGAGCGTGCAATGACTTCACTTGGCAAACCAGTTTTTGCATTGGTTGGATTGGATTGCATCACATTAAAGCTGCTCATGGACTATTGGCGAGTTCAGATCTTAGGTCGTATTATATGAAAATGGCCCCTTATTTAAATTTTTCGTCTTGCAATCAATTTAGAATGTTTTGTATTAACAAAAACAAAAAGGTCCAATTCTCTAGGATAAATAATGGCCGAAATAATCACTAGTGGGGACTTTTTTTTGAAAAGCTGTACAAATTTTCAGTTTATATTGCATTCCAACTAGCTTGTCAAACCATAGCATAGTTGCTGGCAAATAATTCGCCACGCGTTTGTTTGGGCTGGATATTGAACCGATCAATAGCTTCACTTACAAACCTGTTTTTGCATTGGTTTTTGACTTGGCAACTATTCTATCTTATTCCTACCTCCACGACGGGCCACTTTTATCTGCGCCACCCTGTAGAATCGCGCCAAATAGTTCGCCGAGAGCGTTTGTTTGGGCTTACTACAAAGCGATCCATGGCTAATTTCACTTGGCTAACCGGTCTTTGTATTGGTTTTTCCCCGCCAACATCTCCATCGTTGTCTTAACTCCATGAAAAGATAGATATCTTCTGTCAGACTTCTAAATATCCAAACGCGACCACGCCATGGTTTGTCAACTTTTGGAAGTGCGACGCTTGGACAATTTCGCGATGCTGTAGATTAATGTTTTGCAGACACAAATTAACTAGAACGTGATTGGGTTATGCAATGCAATACGTAAATTTCTTTTTACTATCACTTCAATGGGAAGTACGTGAATAGTTTTAAAAATGTATAATATTATATCCTTTTGTTCTTTCACAACCACAACAAAGCGTTTATAAAAATTTAAATATAGAATCTTTCATAAACGGTAACAATTTCGCAACAGTTAACTATCTGTCATTTTTAAATGTGTTCTGACACTACTCTTAGACATCAATCAATCGTACTAGTTATAGAATAAACGTTGCTCCCACGGTTTGAAAAATTTATGAATGGGAATGTTTAAGATGACGTGTTTTAATTTTTTATGTCCTGCGATTCCATTGGTTGTTTCGATTTTACTCTCAGAATGACCGTCATAGATGAAAAGAAACTTTTCTTTTAATGCAAGCTTTCTTTAACAAATGATTTGAACAACCAACAACACAACAAGAAGTTGACCTTTTAAAAATTTAATAAGTCTAAGAAAATTCTTAGAAAACTCACTTTCGAGAATAACGAAACAAAAGTAATTCCAGACAAAAAATGAAAACAAGACTGCTCAAGCTGTTGCCCTTCACGATTTGAAACAACCTTATTGTACATTTGCAAAACTCTCGTTCCCAAAGTATAATTAAAGTATAGGGTCCGGACCTGTTATTGGCGACTTTTAACAATCTTAAATTCTACGTAGTCGCCAATAAACGGACCGGACCCTATGTCTTAGTTATAGTTTGGAGAATGTGAGTATTGCAACTTCACTCTTCATGACTTTCATTTATCAAATTGTAGTCAAATAAATGTAATTTGGTCAAAGTTATGTGGCCTCTGTTATTGTTCCTATCACGTTTGGTAATTTAACATTTCCAAATCCACCTTTCTTCTAAGCTGGTTTTCTAATTAGAATTTGAAATTTATTTCCAGTCTGAAAATAATTGACCAGAGAAGTACAAATTAGGGGCCCGGATGGTCGAGTGGTTTGGACCATTACGCTAGCAGTCTGCGCGCTGTAACGGGTGCTGGTTCTATTCCCGCCTTAGCTCTTGGTGTATATTCCTTTCTCTGTGGCAGTAAAAAATTCTTTCTGTGTCTGTTTTACTTGACGAAGGCTTCATAAGCGGGTCTCTGATCAAGCACACAAGCCAATATATATATATGTACCTACCCCCCCCCCCTCATAACAAATTAATATATACTACAACTAACAGTACATAGGGTTAAAATTTAGTCTAAATATTATTTTAAAAAAAAAACCTCATTTCATAACATGAGTACCATAATGCGTATTTTACATGATTTTACTAATCTTAATAGTCGACTTTGTACTCGTTTATAATGTCATAAACAAGGGTACATCTATTGAATGATGCTATAACGGAGATATTGTACTATACCAGGGTTGCAAGACTTCCATTGTGTACAAAATGTAGTTTGGCACCGTCCTCCTCCAGCCACCTCCTTCCTTGTATAGGGCTGGATAAGACTGATTTGGTGGAGAATCCTGTCCAAGTTATGGACTTTTTGAGGGTGTGTGATTTCCTGGACTTGATCTAGATCATGGAGAATTAGTAACAACAACCACAACATACTGTACTAGTTCATAACGTGCATTTTTATGTTCCAGGCGAGAGTAAATACATCCACGTGGCGGCCGACGTGAGCCATCCCTGCAAGGCCAACACCTGTGCCTCCAACGAAGTTTGTCTCGTCAACAGGTCCTGCAACTTCGGCGAGACATGCGTGCCTTATGTGTGCGTACCAGGTAAGCGCGAGACTTTTTAATTGAATTAGCTTGTTTCAGATAAAGTATATATCTTCCAAGTTTCATTCTTCCCCTTCCTTCGTTCGGTGCTCTACTTCCCTCTCTTTTGGTCCTTATTCCCCAATCTCGAAGTGAAAAAAATTATTTTCATTTCAGTTGCAATTCAAGACCTGAAACATGCCGATAATAGTTAATAAGGGTGATATTCCTGTAGGTTTTTTGTAATTTTATTACCGTGTATCATAGAAAATCAGATCCAATAAAAAAATGACTGATAGAGTACTTGGAAAAGTAATTTATCTCACATATATATGTCTTATCAAGTTTTTTATGCATGAATGTACACTGTTTTAATATATATTGATTAACCCAAGTATTAAATATATATCTGTACACAAAGTGAGAGCTACAAAAATTTGATTCACAATTTTACCACAATGCCTTGTATGAAACTATTTATCTATAATAATAAAAGAAAGAGTCTGTGTGTCTGTTTGTCTTCGGATCGTAAAAGACCTACTTATACTGCCCTCAGAAATTCGAAATTTTTAAGATAGATTCCTTTTAATACCAACGTGTGCACCTGAGGCTTAGTTTTTTCATATTTGTTCCATTTTTAGAGAAAATTCGAATTTTCTGAAAAAAATACACCACTTTCGCTCAAATCCGATCATTTTTTTTCTCTTTCCTGATGCCATCGGCTGAAAAAATTAAATAAAACTTTTAACGAAACATTTAAAATTCAAAATGTTTACTTTATTCTTTTGCCATTACTTTCAGAAACTAAATTCATTATTTGAAAAATAATTGACATGTTTCAAGTGACGTAATTCCGCGAGTCTTCATTCCCGGATTTTATTGTGGGTTTATTTGATGATTTTTTCATTGGATTTTTCAGTTGACTGCATGTATGCATATTTAAGCAATAAATGTATAGTTAAGCTATTACTGGAACTGTGATGGTTAATAAAGGCCATCGCACTAGAGCTATTAGTGTTTTATGTCTTTATTTTTTCGCCAAATACGTTGCCAAACTCACCACATTATTAACTAAAATTCGCCAAATAGGCAATTTCTTTTATACATAATTTATAAGCTGGTCGGTTGTTCGAAGGTCATTGTGTTAGAGCTGTATAATGGGTGTGTTTGTAGCTATATCTATTTTCTCGCCAAATTATTTCCCAAAACGCGCCAAATGAGCTAAAAGGTTTTATGTATTTATAAGGGAATTGTGATGACATTTATGAGTGCATTTTATAGCGTATTTTTCATTTTGGAATTTTAAGGCAATGAAACGGGATTTTATAATTAATAACGAGCGGAAACAATAATAAGTTTATGATCCTATAACAGGGTATATGGTACACATATTTGGAATCTATTTGATATTTTTTTATTCCGTGCGAAGAACGGGTGTAAATTTGCTAGTTATATTATATTTGGGATAGTATTCTCGTACGTTTTTCCAATTTGTTTTCGTGCTTCATAGAAAATCATATCCATAAATAATAAGTAGTGTGACTTACAAATATTACTTATCGAGTGCAGTTTTCCCGGACGCACCTTTCCAAATTTAATAAATTGAAATGCGAATGCTTTATTGTATAGCGAAAAAATGGGTGTTTATCTCGTCAGTATATACATTGTAAACTGTCGTTTGTATTTAATTTTCATTGTTGTTTGGTACGTAGATGAGTCCATTAATGAAGAAAGTTTTAAATTCGATCACGAATTTCGAATTAATTTAGAAAAACTTTTACGCATTAAAAATAATTATTTTACAGCTAGATAAAAATCATATTCACGATATTTAAAAATAAATGTAATCGTTAGACTTAATTTCAGCTTTATTTAAACATTTAAATAGTGGGGTATTTTTTTAGTTAAATATATATTAAACAGACAGTTTTAGCCTACTTTTCTTTTTTTTAATCCGAAAGAATTAAAAAAAAATGAAAAAGTAGGTATTGGCATGCGGTCGATGTCCGTCCGTCTGTCTGTCTGTCCGTACCCCCCTTGCAAAATCGGTTCTATCATTCGGATCTTAAAAATTCTTTTTTGGTTAGAAAGCTAAGACCTCAGAGACCCAACTTTCATTCTTTTTGTCTGCCTGTCTGTACGTCCGGACGGACATAAATCTACTATCGGTCGGCGAATAACCAATAAGTAACCAATGTATTTATAGGTTGCAGAATGGGAGCTGTTTCACAGTTAGTTGTACCCGGCGGAACCTATGCACTCATCCCTAGGTTGTACAAAGGCAAACACTGCAATTCCATCTGCCATTGCAGCAAGCAAGGCACCATCGAGAACTGCGTGGCTATGCCTTGCATTAATAAAGGGCACTGTACAGTTCTGGGAACAGAAATTCGTAAGTGGACATTCGTTTTAAACAGCCTTTAAAAAACATGGTTTGATTCAACTGTAGAGCTGTGATATAATGGCCAGTTTTGGAGACTTTTGGAGAGCTTAAAAGTTTAACTTAGGGTTGTTATACCTATCGAGTTGTATGAAATATGAAGTGAAATCGAGAAGGCTATTAGATCCGGTTTCCATACAACTTATTTACCTTTACCATTTCTTATTACGTTCAATTTACAAAAGGACGTTTGATTTAATGGGATTTCAACGTATATAATTTATTAAATATTTGTCAGGAATGTCAAATTCTATTTTTAAGTCTGAAATTTATTGGGCTATTTTTATTTTAATTTTACTATCTGCCCCGGACCTTTTAAATTTTAGCTACTTGTAAAAACAGCGGGTCCAATTTTCACTCCACTGTTAATCGATAGATGGCAGCACCACAATTCATTTAGCTGTAAAACTTATAATTGTGATAGTAGAATAACAAAAAACTTTAAGCATATTAAAAAAATATTTTGAAATGCTATAATTGAAACATAATTGTTTGATTTGCTATAGCAATAATTTTTTCATAAAATAAAAATTTGTATGATGCAAAAGTTTAGACACAAATACGAGATTATGCTAATTTAAAGTAGATAATGGCCTAATTTCACAATTTTATTGATGAATTGTATTTTTTTCATATGATAAATTCAAAATACACGATATCCGGTGAACTAAACGGATTTAATAACAATATTGGTTCAATTTTACACCAAACAGACAAAATAGCCACTTTAAATCTTTATTCAAATCATATTTGCTTCAAATGTACAATTTAACATCTCTAAATACGAACCGAATGCCTACCAGTCCATCACCATAAGTTTTGCCACGAATTCCTGGATTTAGAGACATGCATTGACCGATTCTCTTGATGAAAAGTGCAGTCTTTCCCATATAAAATCACAAAATAGCGACATATTATTCTTTTTTGCACTTTAGTGCAATGCAGAGATAGTCGCCTCTTCAAAAACGACAAAAAGTCTGTCTCATCAACGTAATTCTCTCCACACCATTATAAACGTTCCACCTTGATGCTAGAGTTTTTGAGGGGAAAAACTGGTGTTTTCAAAAGCTTTTTTTTTCAATATTCGGTTAAACCGAACGTGTTTAAATAGAACTAAAGATACCGGTTAAATTGTAACCGGTTCAAAGAAACCGGTTTTTCTCAAGAAATTCAAACTTCAGTATAAAGAAGAAACTTTCGTAATGGTGTGGAGTAAATTTACGTTAAAATGGCAGACTTCTTTTGTCGTTTTTGAAGAGGTGACTATCTCTGCATTGCACTGAAGTGCAGAAAAGAATAATATGTCGTTATTTTGTGATTTTATATGGGAAAGACTGCACTTTTCATCATGAAAATCGGTCAATGCATGTCTCTAAATCCACGAATTCGTGGCAAAACTTTAAGGTGATGGACTGGTACGCATTCGGTTCGTATTTAGAGATGTTAAATTGTACATTTGAAGCAAATATGATTTGAATAAAGATTTAAAGTGGCTATATTGTGTTTTTGGTGTAAAATTGAACCAATATTGTTACTAAATCTTTTTGGTTCACCGGATATCGTGTTTTTTTAAAATTTATCATATGAAAAAAATACAATTCATCAATAAAATTGTGAAATTAGGCCATCATCAACTTTAAAATAGCATAATCTCGTATTTGTGTCTAAACTTTTGCATCATACAAATTTTTATTTTATGAAAACAATTATTGCCATAGCAAATCAAACAATTATGTTTCCATTAGAGCATTTCAAAATATTTTTTTAATATGTTTAGGGTTTTTTGTAATTCTACTATCACAATTCTAAATTTTACAGCTAAATGACGTAGTTGTCTAAACTTTTGCATCGCCTATCTCTAAGAATTGCAGTTAATAAGCGAATTATTTTCAAAATGATACCAAATCAATATTGAATCTGATTCAACTTTCATAACTAAAGTTAAAAGACGCATAGCTTATATAGTTTTTTTGCGAAATAAATAAATTTGTAATATTTTATGATTTTTTTCGCAGCTCACCAGGGACAGTACTTTGGAAACTGCACGATCTGCTTTTGCTTTGCTGGAGAACTCCGATGTGCAAAGACGTGCTACAAAGATCTATTTGTGGAAACTGAACTCATGTCTGGTGAGATGCGGAATTATTTTCCTAAAAGTATCAATTTTCGATAAACGAGAGTTTAGAATTTTTTTTAATAATTATCCTGAATTACAAATATACATAGTTATATGAAGAGCTTAGAGGAAAAACGTGCTAAGTGACACATTTGAAAAAAAAATGAGATTTTTGCGTTAATGACCATATTACTTACTTCTTTAACGATAACAAGTTTCCCATTTTTCAGAAACTTTAAGTTTAGTATATTTTTTAGTGTTAGTAAACACCGTTTTTAACAGATATGAGTGCAAACTAAAAACTTTAAAGCTCATATTCTCGTTTGCACCTTTTTGTCACTTAGCACACTCTTTGCACAAACAAACGAGCGGTTTTAACTCAGTCTGAATTAATTTCCACTCCTTTCCAGTGCCGAAAATGCACTTCCCCTATAGGAGTGGATTTCACTCTTTTGTTTTAAGAGTGCACGTTCTTCCACTAAGCTCTTCATATAATGTATACATAAAACCCTTATATAGTTGCTAATCCGATTGTCTAATATTCCTATTTTTCACGAATAGTTAGATTTACTTTTTAATAGAATACTTTTTTATCGATGTAGTAGTGGAGTCTTATTTTCCGACTGTATTATGTTTAGAAGGCGTAAAAAAATTATTTAAGCACCAAAAAGTCGTTACTCAAAATTTTCTGTCGCATTGCTGTATCTGGCATTTCTAAAGTTCCTAAGCTAAATATACAAATTATACATCAAATATATAATTCTTAACCCTATGAGCCCCCATTTTAATTTTTGCGAAGAAATGGTTTGTTGCCGATAATTTTCAACTATTCGACTATTTAAATTACAAATGCGACAGAAATTCCTAATTAAATGGCCCATATAATATAAAATAGATGTCAACAATCATTTTCTTTATGACTCATATGGTTAAGAATTAAACCAATGCATGTTTTTTTGTTTCAAACTTGTTTAATGTTTCATGTACTATGGAAATACAACGAAGATATGCTATTTTTTCAACAGGCCCCATGTGTACATGTGCCATGAACTACGCTCCAGTGTGTGGAGGGAACGGGAAGACATATACCAATCCCTGTTCAGCCAGGTAGGATTTCTTTGCTTTGTTAATAATTTAAATGCAATTAAGTACTTGGCTGAAATATTTTAATAATACTAATATATTTTTTTCTGAGACCTAGCATGCATTGCTTGGGTATTTTTAATTTCATAAAAACGACGCAGAACGAGGGTTGGTCAAGCTATGGCCTACTCATTTTTAAGGTCACAGAAGCTCTTTCTGACGTCAAGTTATCCGTCCGGCTCGGATTGTCGGCTTTTCAGAAGAAAAATTACGAAACCTATTTGCGTACGACCGACTATGCTTTTCGGCTCCCGAATAGATTTCGTTCCTCTCTTTCGGAAGAGCTAACGACCCGTATTTTTAGATCTTAAGACAACAAGATCCATTAAAATTTATATACCCCTTTGAAATGTCAATTATTAAAATGTTACATTGTATGTTAAACATAAAATTTTAATTATTTAAAAATTCCTTGAAAAATATACTTCTAAATATATTTGTATGAAATATATGTTTAGATAAAAAAAAAGATAATGTGTAGGGTTTTTTTTAAGTTTCCTGAATCAAAATCTAATTGATATATTTTTAAATAATGAATTGTTTGTAGAAACATGTTAAATTAATGCAAGTGATTGTATCATTTGTAGATGTGCAGGATTAAAAGATTTTAAACTTGGGTCATGTTCGGACATAGATCCCTGCCAAAACGTCACGTGTGGAAACAAGAAGAGGTAGGTAATATCAAATATATCTATACAAACAAGCTAGATTTAAATACTAATAATATGCATGCAGATTTAACTATAACAATTTTCATTTTGCAATAAATAATAGAAAATAAAATAGAAATTAAAGCAAAAAAATATTTCCCAGGTGTGTTCCGAAGAAACAAGTTTGCTTAAGTCTGAAAAGAAAATGTTCTCAACATATTTGTGGTATGTGAAATTTTGTTACGTAATTTAATAGAAATAATACCAATATATGAAATGAGCTGCGTCTAATTACATTGGAATACGACTGACTGCTATTTTTTCTCTGTGTCGTTCCAATTTCAAATTGCCCTAAATATATTGTCGCTGTATGACATGTGGTATTAACTTATTTTAAGAGGGTCAGCCCCATAGACGTAATGTATTCACTTTGAATTCGTTTTTAATATAATTTGAATTAAGGGGGAATGTGCGCGCTGGACCGCGGGTCTCCAAACTCAAGTGCCTCAGTGTTAATTCAATGGGAAAAAACTATTTTCTTTGCCACATTTGTCCGGCTGTATTGAATATTTTTATAAACGGTTTTTTTTAATAATAAATGTAGAAAACTTACAGGTCTCTATCTTCCCACTTTTTGAAATTGCTTCGAATATTTTGTGTAAAATTATTTATTGAAAATTAAAAAAAAATATATTCGAACCAATTTCAAAAAGTGGGAAAGTCGGGACCTGTAAGTCAGCTACATTATCACATAAAAAATCCGATTGTAAAAATATTACAGCCGGAGAAATGTGGCAGAGAAAATATTTTTTTCTCCATAGGATTAACACTGATGCACTTTGCTTTGGAGACCCCCGGGCCAGCACGCCCATTCCCCCTTAAGAATAAAATTTTTAACAGTGTGGGACAACCCATCCCATATAAAAATTGACTTGTCACTGTGCTAAACTTAGACATTTACTTTATGACTATAGTTGCCAAGGTACCAAGGTGGGTTTTTTTTCAGGGGGGGGGGGGCTATATTGTCGACTATATTTTATGCAAATGATTTTGAGGAATTTGTGGAAAATACATACAGAGAGATAAATGTTTTTTTTATTATATTTAAATTGCAGTTAGCAAAGAAAATTGTGATGACAAACCTTATTCTCCTGTTTGCGACACCGAAAATGACGAGCATCCGAATGTATGCTTATTGCTGGAAAAGAAACGAACTCTAGCGTACTTTGGAAAATGTTTGGTGAGATATTCGATTTCTATATATTATTTAAATTTTAAATGCTTCAAATATTTTCAGAGTTTATATCTGAAAATGCATAAGATGTACCTAATATGTAGGCCCCGTTTATAATTTTATAACACTAATAATATCCTTTAGTGTAGCTCCGTTTCATTTGTTACCGATCGTCTAAGGACACCTTAAAGTTCTTAACCATATAAACTATTTAGCCGGCAAATATCGTTAACTTCCATGCTGGATTCACTCACATTAAAAATAGTGACAGTTTTCTAATTAAGTATTCGGCATGGAAAGATCTGTACTTTGGGAGCTCCACAACCCCTTTATGCAGCCATAATGGCGTATTTTAAATGTGTTAAGATGAGATAATAAAAAAAACTATTTACATCCACCATATCTCTTATTATTATACATAACCTTGACTAAATTAAATAATGAATTGAGTTTTTTTTTTAAACATTTTCATTTTTTATGTATGTATGAAATATATATTAATTATTATCTATTAGATATATAGTATATATAAGTATATAGATATATACTATATAGATATAACTGATATTATAATATCATATTATAACTATATATATATATATTATGTATATATATTATTATATTATTATATATATATATTATATAATATTATTATTCATATAGATATATCCAAATATATATATATATATATATATATATATATATATATATTATATATATATATATATAATATATATATATATATATATATATATATATATATATATATATATATATATATATATATATATATATATAACTTCATTAAATCTTGCCCCGTTAAGAGGGCCTTATAGTAAATAAGTTACAGAAATAACTTTAGACAACACTGGATTTTGGGAAATTCATGGAAGGAGTTCATGGAAGGCTCACCATGTTATGGGTTTGACTTATTGATTGTATTTCCTTTAGGTCAAATGTCAGAGGAAGGGTTCTGTGTGTGGTCACGACGGCAACGAGTACCCCAGCGAATGCGCAGCCTGGGCAGAAAAGATGTCCATCGACTACAGGGGACCTTGCATCAAACGAAGACCAACATTAGGTATGGGCGACTTCATTAGCTTTATGCACACTACCAAATTAATTTGTTTTCGGTGTTTTTAAAAAAATACTAATTTTTAAATTTAGGCGTGGATATGAAATATAAGTCGTCCATTTCCAAAAGGGCCTGATGTCTTGGCATTATGGCACGAGGCATATTGGTTTCCTGAAGCTCGCCAAACTCAGTCTCCACTGGCGATATACCATCCAACTCGCTTATGGTGTATTAAAACTCTTTGACATAACCTTTTAATTTATTTCAAAAACGTCTTAACTATCTGTCTACTTTTTCTGGGTAAGGTCATCTCCGTGAATGGTTACAAAGCAGTTTTTTTACCTGGTCAGAGCTTGGAGAAATATTCGTGGTCGATATTTTTAGAGGACTTCAATGTCGCCCAGTAAGAATCACGCTAACCTCTAACTCCATTGGTGACTGAGTTCAGCACGCATTAGCATACCAGTATCGATTATTGTGGTCATAATGCTAGACAATTAGGCCCTTTTGGAAAGGGGCGATTCATTTAAGGATCATCATAAACAACAGTGAACCTATTCCCTCTTTACAGTTTTTGAATTATTACGTAGCATGACAGCAAGTCATAATCTTTAATTGTCAACAACGGTGAAATTACGTGCTGAGACCATTCACAGGCAGTTACATTACATCACTGTGAATTAATCAGAGACAATAAATTTAGGCACTAAAAGTTTATACGTAAAACCTTTCTTTCTCGTGTCATTTTTTTAGTTAGTTCTATATTGTTTAATGCGATCATTATGGTGGAAAAGCTTATATGTATACATCTGTGATGTCGCTAATTAGCATGACCATGTCACACTGTGAGCGGAAAAGTGACGTAACTGACAAATTGGACTTTTGGACTTAAAATTTCCAAAATGCGCACAACTTATCCATTTATCAATTAACAGTTTTTAAATGATTGGCGCAACCGTTTTAGCTACAATTAGCGGGACTACAATTATTCCACACATGACATTCAATTGGAGTGCTAAACTTTAAACGATTATCCTGAAATATCGTGTTTTTTAGTGTATTGCCAAATTTTTTCATACTGTTCTATATATATTCATTATTAATAGAGGTTTTATGTTATTAAAATATTAATTAAAAAAAAATCTATATTCAGAGGATAAAAGTGGATGTTCTGAAGTGACTTGCCAGCCTCTTCCTTCTGAGTTCTGCAACGGAATCGTCCCGCCGAATGCTTGCTGTCCGGTTTGTGGTAAGTAGCTTATGTGCACACCACAATTTTTTTAAAAATATAATGGCAATCATTACAATAACATACGTGACGACTATGGCTTAAATAACAACCTGACAACTCTCCCAATATTAACTCGGTAATAACCATTTTCCACATGTCGTGTCCCGATTCGAATAATCTGCAATTGATACACACTACATGGGAATTCAAGAAGTGGTTAAAAATATGGTATTGCCGGGTAAAATTAGGAGAATTGACAGGTCTGCAATAATCTTAGCCTAATTATGTAACCCGTTAAATGCCAAACACCGTGGAACCTCGATTATCCGATCTAATTGGGACCGGAGGTGTGTCGGAAAATTGAACATTTCGGACAAAAGAGAATTTTTATTTAATAGTAAAACTTATAGTACAAAGGAGCACCGAAAGTCCGCGGACCTCAAATTCGGAATTTCGAAATTTCATAAATGCCCGTAACTTCCCGATTTCAGAATCACCGGAGATTCCACACTTTAGAATCGCCGTAGACTTCTGGTTTCTTTTATGAACAACTGAGAATGACCTTGTTGGACAATATTTTTTTATGTTGGACTTAGGGATGTTCGGTTAACAGAGAGTTCCGGATAAAAGAAAGACAGATAACCGAGATTCTACTGTAGTAGTTAACGTCCAACTTCTCCTTTTTTCCCCCCAGGCGTAGCCCTCAAGCTGGTGTACAGCCAGCGCATGCTGGACCAGGGCATCGAAGCTATCCACTCCATAGAGCCGGCCACCGTCACCCAGGTGTCCAGGAAGCTCCAGGAACACGTCAAGACGGCCGAGTGCGACGTCAGCACGCACCTGGACGAGGACGGATCGCTCGTCGTCCTCGTCTCGCCCGGCGTCACGAGGCCCTCGTCACTGCAGGTGCGTTGTGGTATTAAGGGAGAATGACAGCGCTGCCGTGAGCGGGTAAATTGCAGTAACCACAGCAATTAATTGTTTCGATTTTGCTCTGAAATAACCAGTCCTTCAGAATACTTTCTTATAGGTTAGTTATTTGCGTGCTTACAACAACAGTCCAAGACCAAAGACATTAATCTAGTTACTGCAGTTTACCTTTCCACGGCAGCCCGGGTCCCCTAACCAAAGTGCTTCTGTGTTAATCCAATAGGAAAAATAATTTTCTTAATAACATTTCTCTAGCTGCATTAAATATTTTTACAAACGGTTTTTTTTAATGTATGATAAATGTTGCTGACTTGCAGGTCTCTATATTCTCACTTTTTGAAATGACGTCTTTTCGAATTTTGTTCGACGTATTTTTTTAAATTTTCAATAAATAATTTGACAAAAAAATATTCGAACGAATTTTAAAAAGTTAGATTATAGATGACCTGTAATCTGCTACATTTATTATCTAAAAACGGCCGTTCGCGAAAATATTTAATGCAGCCGGAGAAATGGGGCTTAGAAAATAATTGTTTTCCTATTAGATTAACACAGAATCACTTGGGTTAGGAGACCTGCAGAAATTCGGTCTCATTTGCCGTTAAGTCCTTTCACTCCCGATAGGCCGTATTCGGTTGTCATACATCATATTTAAAGGGTGGCGGGTAGTTCCTCGAGTTGTCCCGTTTAGCATGGTAGTGTCCACGCCACTGCAGATGGAGTTTAGTCCTTTCATGCCCAAAATGCCGTTTTCGGCAATCATACGTCATTTTTAAAACGTCTACGGTCAGTCAGAAGGATGGAAATCTTCTTGATAGCAATACCTACTTTCAATTTATTTTTATTTTGAATTCAAAAAAGGAAGTATATTTAAAAATTTGAAATTTTCAGGTAGAGGCTTGTGTCCAGGAAGCCAGCAAGCTCCAAACACTGGTCGAGCAGCGGAGCCCAACGCTGGTCACAGAATTTCCACTATCTGCCATCACTGGCAGCTACCTGGTACAATACACCTCGTCCAGTGCTACCAGCATATTGGGCAATGTAGCAATGCAGCTTCTGTGTTTGTTGTTGACTTTGTGGACACTCCGGATGGGAAAGGTGACGTGATGAGTGTATGTTGGTGAATTACTGTGTAAGATTGTGTGATACTTTTGTTACTACTTGTGATTTGTGTTGTTCTGAAAAGTTAAAAGCTGTGGTCCAAATTCCGAAGACGTCAGTGACATTTTGGTAGCCTATGTGTTGTCTTCGGGGTATCTGACTGTAAAAGTTACAAACTTTTGTTGACTAACATGTTCACTATTTACATACCGTGGGCTGCAACAGTTATATAGAATTATCCTGTGGTAAAGAGTCTTATCTGCATTTGAGAAAATTTTCGGTTTAAAAAGGGAGAATTTTTACCACTTCCGAAAATATACATTTATGCAGAATCCTTTGGGCATTATTTCCTTGTTTCTGGTCAAGAAAAGGTTTTTATCTACACGTAATCGGGCTTTAATGAAGTACAAGTTAATTTTTTTTTTGTACTGGCAAAAAGTTTTCAAGTTCATTTGTATTTTGTTCTTCTAGGAACTTTTGTACTTCTTGGTACAGGTGTACTGAATATATGTTTCATGTTTGAATGCTATCAAACACAGTGATAGACTGAGTTAAACTCTTATGCATTTTCAAAAAGTCCCCATTTTCCTTTTTTGTTTCATTATTAGCATAAGTTTTTCATTGTAAAAAGTGGACATAAGCATGGGATGATATCACATTGAAAAAATACTATGTCATTACTTTGGAGCCCCCAAAAAATATAAAATATATTTGAAGAACCCTTAGGTTGTAGCTTTAAAAAATAGGTAAATACTTTATTATGATTGGTTTTCTATATAAAATTGTACACTTGATTTTGAAGCTTGAGATTAATTTTATAAACACTCAAATTCTAAAAAATATATTGTGAGAAAATCAAGAATATATTTTTTAAATATATACATGACATTTTACATATTTCCATTTGAAGTCATACTATTTTTTGGAATATATATTTAAAAAGGTAGACAATATTGTTAGTGACGATCCCTAAATATTTTCTTGTGTAGTATGTGATATATCTGTTTGTTGTCGAACATACGTTGATGAAAATATTCAGGTTATGTGCAATGTTTTGTAGCATGTAAGGGGAGCATTCAAGTCGAGTGCTGGTCATAGGTCAAGTCAGCACTTCATGCTTTCACTCGATAAATGTGTACTAAGAGATGTTAATAGTTACTATAGTCCTTTCAATTACAACCCAAGGTGCGAAAGTTCTTTCTTCCTCTATCCCTTCGTGTGGTTTTCCAGGAAACGGTGTGAGTGTCACTGATTTCGTCCCCCCCCCCCCCTACCCAGGGCCGGATTTAGATTTTATGCGCCCCTAGGCCCGTGGTTTTTTGTCGCCCCCTCTTCCACACCATCGTAAAGGAGGGAGAAATTTGGCCTCAGAAACGTCTTTGTTAAGATAATTTGTATTTTATTCTAATTCATCGTGAAGTAAAATTAATTAAATAAAATAAATAAATAACGCGCTGTAGATACACACTGACAGCCAAGCGAAAGATTCGCCCGTCCAGCGGCACCTATACGAGGAAGGCGAATGGGACTTTTATTCGTGGAGAGCATGTAGATGTAGACATAAATTGTAGTCTATAACATTTTATGGAAATTTTGTGACAACAAAAAATGCGGAATAATCTTGCGCCCCACATCATGGTGTGCCCCTAGGCCCGGGCCTATTGGTAAATCCAGCCCTGCCCCCACCCTACTTGGGATGAAAAGCAGTTGCAATTAACCTCCCAGTAGAGCCTCAAATAAGGTAGGTTTAGAACAGCGACGCTTACATCGTTTCCTGGAAAACCACACGAGAGGGTAGGGGAGGAGAGTGTTTTCGAAGTTTGCGTTGTAATAACAAATAATACTAGTAGTACCTCAGGCTGCTCAAGGTTACGAAGATCCTGATGGGTCTAGGCAGAATTTAACATAACATTAACAAGGATACTTAAACATTTGTTAAAAATGGTACTGGTTCGTTGGAAAACTCGCAAGCAGTAAAGGTTCCTTATTGTAAGTGCTAAAATCGCAGAACTTAACTAACTGAAGTTAACTAATTATAAAAAGAGTTCCTGAAATGTTTTACAAACTAATTAGAAAGTGACATGAATCGCTATTCCTGGCATAAACATTTTGCTAAATTTTATTTAGAGAGTAGTTTTTTAAAGTGTTATTAATGTTTTATACTACAAAACTTTAATCATATGAATGTATTTTTCATCTATAATAATGCCACAGGGTACAACACCAATATTTTATTTTCTGCTGTGTAATTACTAACGTTTTTAAAAGGATCTCTAATAATTGTTGTTTCACGTAGGTGTATGATACTGAGTTCCGTTATATTTTGTTTTATGCAAGAAAATCACAATTATTTATGCATAAAATTGGACAATACTTACTAAAAATCAATATTTTTTTTTTATATATTTAAAATTTCAAAAATCTTTGGTCAACTAAAGTGTTTTCATTATGTTTTGATGAGGTTTGATTTAATATGATGTTCTTTTCAAAGAAAATTTAACTAATAAATTTAAAATGGCATATATATACTGAATTTTCAACTAATCTGTTCCTATTATAACCGATTGCTTTAAATAAAAGTAAAAAGTACCAATATTTTGTTACCAAAGATTTGTATATAGAATAATTTTTGAATGCATACAAGTATAATATCTATTTATAAGCTGTAAATATATTGTTTATGATCTCTGTAAATAAAAATTGTTTTATCTAACTAAATTTTGGATTAATTTATTTAATTAAAATAGGAATTCATAGGTTTTTTTTATACTTTTGTATACTAGCAAAGCAACTTAATTTCCTTACATTGGTTGACGATTGCCACACTTATGCAAATACAAAAATTTATGACCAATAACAAGCACTCCCAGCAAAGATGGTTGAAAAGTTTAGTAATTATTTTTTATCAGTCTCCAATATATATAACTATCAACATTCTACTTTAATTCCTCTACTTTCTTCGAAATAGTTTACATTTAATAAAGTCACCCTTGTTATATAATGCTTAAGGTATATTTAAACTAATAATGGTTATTTATAGTAGCTTAAAAAGCAAAAAGTTGCACTAAGCAAAACAAGGAAACATAGCAAATTTTTTACCTCTTTAACGGCTGCTATAAAATATAAGTGTAGGTTTTTAGTTTTTAATCTTTTGAAATAATTTTATGCAGGTTTAGGTTGAATTATTGTCACACTAGAGCTACACAATTTTATGCAGAATAATAAATTAGATATATAATTAAAGAAAGTACCTTTTGGTTATTGGAGTATTTGAATAAAATAGATAAAAAACGAATCCTTATTCAACAATAAGTCATGCTTAACAGTTAAATTTATAAAGTCAATGTAGGGATTAGAGTAATGCGTTACTTGTAACAGTTACTTTTTTTTTAGGTAACACCATCACATTTTGCAGAAAGTAACTAACTTAATTGCTTTTAATGGCATTGAAGTAACGAAATATTCCAAAATCTCCTGGCAAGCGGAAAAGTGACGCCTTTAACGTAGCGCTAACCCGACTAAAACGTTCCTCTTCCATGAAAACTGCAACATCTTTGCAGAAAAGGAGTTTCCTTTTACACATGGAGGAACATAATTATTGCCTTTTGGGCCATATAAACCTTATTTGCAAAGAAAACAAAATCTCGTTGACATTATTTACAACTAATTTACAATGAAGTTTGGAATAAATCCCCAATTTGCGTACTATTTATTTGTTGCGGGGGCATTCAAACCTTATTGGGAACCTCCTTTTCGAAAAGAGGTGCCGTAATTGCCTTCAGCACCCGGACAATTTGTCAGGGAATTCCCCTAATATACTTGCCCATCCAGAATTCCCTTGTCTAGCCATTGGGAAATCAATGAGACGTTCGGAAAGAAGCGATCAAGTACTTTTCTTCTACTTCTCACGCCACTCTTCGCGAATATTTTTGGCAGTTCAGCGTTTGGCTTAAATTTAACTATTTGAAATTTAACTTTTAACAAAGTTGAATCTTCGTTCTTGACATTTTTTCTGAATTCACTATTTCTTTAACCTTGGCTCTCTTTGAAAAACGGTAAGATTGTTAAATTGCAATTTTTCTTATAACTTAAAATTTCTAAAAGTAACTGTTATTAGTTACTTTTCATATTAAGTAACTGTAACTAGTTACTTTTTAAAAGTAACCTTCCAATTTTAAGTCAAAGTTTCGTAAATAAAAGATAAGAATTTTATAAAGTGCTAAATGCCTTTATTCATCTTTAAATACATTCAATAGTTAAAGAAGCATTCTCAGAATTTGCACAATCCATATAACTTTCTATTGACTAAAATAAAAGAATAGAGAGGCATAGTGCTACATTTCTGCAAAAAGTGGAATATCATCAACTCCTTGGAAAAGCGACATTAGGTCATTCGGAATGTTCAAGCATGTAACAAGAGTGCAACAGGCAACTTTTAAACATTTGGCAATAAACTCTGATTCTGTATACATATATAGATATATAAATCTAAAACAAGGATAAAAATTAACAAAAACAATTTATAAAAATAAAAAGCAGTTCATTACTGTAGAGGATTTAAATTCAAAAATATAATTAAGAGTAAGAAATAATATAAAAAGAGGGAAGATAAAATCATTGATTTTTTCAGTATAATGTAAGGATTCCCGTTTGGAAATTTCTGAAAAATTTCAGTGCTTCAACTTTTTAGGCATTTAATATCACAATTCTAATTAAAGTTAGAGATTAAATTTTTCAATATAAATAATATTTTTAAATTGAATAATTAAAAATCATTATGAAACTGAATTTAAAAATTACTTCCAATCGAAAAAAAAAGTATTAGTTTTATATAACAATAGTTTATACTTATTTTTTAAAACTGTCATTTAAAAAAAATCTGACATCTTTTCCAGTAAGAAGTCAAGAAAAATTTATAAAAAGTCGCTTAAAAATGGGAACCCTTAACATTGGAAAAAATAGCACCGGAAAGAAAATCACAGCCTTAAAGTTTTAGCTGGGCCCAGAAATCTAAATAGGTAATGGTGGATTCCAGTTCCTTTACGACTTCCTCGGGCATGTCAGCAACTTTAGTTTCTGTGATGGCAGCGATCCAAGCAACTTCCCCTTCAGGCTTGTAGGCATATGAAAAGCTGTTGGCCAGTTGGAATTCGGTCAGGATGGCTGTAAATAAGAGGTGAAACATTAAATGATAACGGATAACAGTGTTAGAAGTTGGATTGGAAAATTTAGGAGTAATCTGCAATACTAACTTAAAAAAATAGGAGTAAATGCACATTATCTAGGAGCATTTTTAGAGAAATATTTATGGGAAAAATGATGTAGTTTATTCACAAAATATTGACTTCTGCAGTGACTCTATATGATTGTAAGATAGCCATAGTAGCGCACATATCGAATCACCCAAGTTACACAATTGCTTATTGGAAATTACGATAGACATAGTTTTAGATAGTACGACCACCAGAAGTTTTGCGATTTTAGGATCACAGAAGAGAGATCTTTGACATTTTGCGATTTTAAGATTATTATTTTCGGCAAGATTTTTGAAAAATTCCCTTACCTATAACTTTCATGACAGCATCATGATTGGTTCCCTTGAAAATGCTGATGTCAGGGCACAGGGGAGGAAGTGAGGAAGTGTCCTGAATTGGTAGCCGTCAATGTTGCACAAGGCCGAGCCAAATATCACGAAATCTCACCAAGGGTGGGTCAAAAAATCGTCAAAATCATGTGATTAATTGACGCCAACTATTAGTATACAGAGTTAT
The DNA here is from genome assembly GCA_019343175.1 of Oedothorax gibbosus. Lineage (NCBI taxonomy): Eukaryota > Metazoa > Arthropoda > Arachnida > Araneae > Linyphiidae > Oedothorax > Oedothorax gibbosus. Next base: position 13,919,341 of record CM033273.1, read on the forward strand.
GTTACCCATCTTAACCCTTTCAGTCCCCAGAACAATTTGGCATTATCATTTTAGAAAAAAAATTCTGATCGTCTAGAGCCATTTATGATATCAAAAAGCACATCATTCAATTCTTCAAAGTTTTTTCTATTAGAATATATTTTTTATTAATCCCAATAGATGTCAGCCCTATTATTTTTTTAAAATTATGATCAGAAAAATGATGATGCCAAATGATGATGTCAGGGCAGAGGGGAGGAAGCGTTCTGAACTAGCTGTCAATGTTGCACAAGGCCAAGCCAAATATCACGAAATCTCACCAGGGGTGGGTAAAAAAATCGTCAAAATCTCATCACGTGGATGCCCCCTATAAAGAGTTCTGCTAACCATCTTAAAAGCAACAATCGACAACTTGGATACAAACTCCCTTACCTATCACTTTCATGACAGCATCATGATTGGTTCCTTTGAAAATGATGATGTCAGGGCACAGGGGAGGGAGTGTTCTGAACTGATATCCGTCAATGTTGCACAAGGCTGGCTCCCCGTTGTTGATTGTGGCCAGAACGGTGTGCTTCTCACTGACTGAAGTGGCTTCCAATTCAAGGGTGATGTTGTCGAATTTAAGAGGGTTGGTGACCACTTTCGTTACCTGAAATAAGTGGTTTCATAAAAATGGGCTCGATATTTCATTATATAATTATATCAGGCTGTGCATAGAGAAGTAAAATAACTGATAAATTTAGGTAGAAATAGATGAAATCAGGGATAGGAAAGTTATTTTTAAAAACTGACTCGGTTACAGTTAATTTAAAAAGTGACTGTTACAGTTACTTAATATGGAAAGTAACAGTTGCAGTTACTTAATACAAAAATAAACTAATCAGGTAACTAATCTTTTAAAAATGTCAAGTTATAAGAAAATTTTAAATTTAGCCATCTTACTGGGTTTTTTTAAGAGAAGCGAGAATAGAGAAATAGGAGCAATCGGAAAAAGTTAACAAAAATTCAACGTTGTTAAAAGTTAAATTTTAAATAATTATATTTAAACTGAAAAGGGTGCAGAAAATGTCTGAAGAGTGGCGTGAGAAGTAACAGAAAAGTAACGAAATGTTTGTTACTTCGTTACCTCTAAAAGTAAATAAGTTACAGTTACTTTCTGAAAAATCTAACGGTGTTAAATTAAAAAGTAACTGTTACGAGTAATGGCATTACAAGTAACGCGCTACTCTACTCCCTGGATGAAGTATTGGAAATCCGAGAACAATCAATTAATAAAAATTTTCAGCTTCAAAACGATTCAGCTACAATTGACCATTGCGATTTTTCCTCTGATGAAATAAAATGGAAGAGCAAAGCTTTAGACAATTCCCTTGAAATATTTCATTTTTACAGATAATCACTTTTTTACATACAGTGTAATATAAATTATGCATATTTGAAATAGAAAGTAATAAAAAAAATTAATCAGTTTTAGTCAATTAATATTAGCAGGAAGGAGGAAAATTGAATAAAAATAAGTTATGGACATATCATTACTTATAAGTATGGATGGAGAAGGAGCTAGAGACCATTAAAAGAAGTTAAATGAATGCCAGATTCCAAATTAATATATATTAAAGTAAAATCTTTTGAAAATTGGTAACACACTTCATATTGATAAGCATTGATAGAAACAAATTCTAATTTATCCAAAAATAACAAGTAACCAAAGTTACGTATATCTAATGCAAAAAAAGTAAAATGCAACATAGATAAGAAGGATAAAAAAAAGTTATTTGTCGTATAAGAAAAAAGATAAATAACTTTTACAACAAATTGTAGTTAGTTTAGTTTGAATGATCGTCCCACTAGAGCTACACGAGGGCTATTGGCGACGGGCGTCGTATTTTGGAACCACAGTCAAGTGACGAGCCGACACCTGAGTAGGCACCCAACGCAGCCGTTAAGGGCGACATCGTACGCAGCGTTAGGACTTTGAAGGATATTTAACGTGCACTCCCTCTACACGGGGTATTATTCGTCGGACATTTTTGGATGCACGGGCCGTTTATAGGTCAGCAGTTATTTTGGCGATGCCCGGACCCGAACCTGGGACCTTTTGCATGCTAGGCGAATGCCTAACCGACTGGGCTCCCCAGCCCACAAATTGTAGTTTTACATTGAGTTTAACTTTTAAAAACATCATGACAAGATATACTCTACACACATTAAAAGAACAAAGCATTCAGAAAAGCAAAGGCCATAACAACAAACAACACAAGAGAATAAACAAAAACAAACTTCAAGCCATAGAAACGCACCTCGAAACCAGCATCTCTAGCTAAAGTAGGGGTGTTAATAAAGTTACTGTCCACATTGTGCCGTTGTTTAAGCATTCCTATGAGTATGGATGTGCTGAACAGTGGTCCTTTCTTAAACAGATCCTGACCTATAAAAAAAATAATCAAGATAAATTTCATTGACCTATTATTTCATTTGATTTCGCATTCAATAAAGATTAATTTGTAAAATGCTGGTGGGTAGAAGATTATAGAATATATGTTATAGAGCATTTAAAATAAAAAAAACAATCAGCCAATGTCTGATTTGGAGTAGATTTAGTATAAAGGAAAAAAAAACATTAAAACATATCACACTAATTTTTGTTTAAGTGAAAATAAGTAAAATTAAATATTTAAATGCTTAACTATTTTTTATATTAAAACTGGTTAATATAACATTAGTCATTTGGTTCAACTCATAATAATTTAACATTGCACATTAGATAAAAGAGAAGTTGACAACAAATATACCAAAATCAGTGATTCGATATAGAATTAAAAGAAAAAAAATTAACAAATGAATTCTATGAATATGTTTGTCACTATGAATAATTTATCTTTAAATATTGTCAGTTACTATGAACACTATAATTAAGGGTAAAGAATTAGTTAGAAAAAATAAACGTGAACATATTTCTTAGGAAAATAAAGTTTTTTGATAATACAGTAAATTTCCGTCACAACGAATTCCAAGGTAGCAGAAAAGTTCCTCGTTATAGTGGATTGTTCGTTAAAACGGAATTGCATAAAAAATATCATTTTGTTAAATTTGAAATGCTACAAAACTCAAAAATATGCAACAATTTCATTAATAGACAAGTTATAATATTTATAACTTCAATATACAAGTACTAAATAATATAAATAAGTATGAAAAGATGGCTGTTTCCACATCTTGAAACTGTGCAGCCAATATTCTTTTCCTACACAGCCCGATTACTGACAACTGCAATTGCGCTTCTATTTTATTTAGGTCTTTCAAAACGGTTGATAAAGTTGAAGGAAAGATTATAAATTTTTATGCAACATCTGATTTTTTAAATCCTTTATCAATATCCGTTATTATGATCATCTTTTCCTCCAAAATCACTAATTGCACAAAATAAATAAATTCTATGAAATTTAAGGCCTAAATACAAAAACATGAGAATAACCAATGATTAAATTCCCAATTTTTTTTAAATAAAAGTATAACATAAGTACATATACACACCATACACATTAGCTGATATAGATATATCTTTATCGGTTCTGGGAAACAGCATTGAGGCAAAGGCTCCTAGGTATTTGCTGACTTTCACCCATTGGGGATGAACCATTGATAAACTAAAAGCTGCTGAATTAACCTACATAAAAATAGTTAAAGACAAGATAAGTTTAAAGAGAAGCCTAGAGAAGTATAATTTATTTTACTAACGAAATATAATCTTAACTTAAAATTTTTAAAAAATTCTTGTAAGTTCTAAGTAAGACACAGGCCTCAGAACTAGGAATGCTCTAAAAAAAGTAGACAAAAGATACTTTCAAATAAAAAATAGAGACTAAAAGTAGACTATAGTAATCAGCGTTTTGCAAACCATTTCAGCAAAAAAAAAACTTTCATCAGAAATTGCAATTAACGACTCCTTGAAAATCCATAAATTACGAATTTATAAAACGTAAAACTAAACATCAGAAATGTAGCGAATTTTCGGAAATTGGCTAATACAGTTCAGGACCAAACACACATAATGTTCTATAATCCGGACACTTTTCAATTTTGGCAATATTCAGATTTTTTTTTTTAAACTTAAACCTGTCTAAAATCAAAAACCACAATATAAGACGAAGAAAAAATGGCAAAAAAAAAGTTTAAAAAGGGGGAAAAAAATCAAGCTCTTCTTGTTATACCTAACAAGGTCACATAACTCACGATTACTTGATCAGCGGAATATATTATGGTTGGTCTGACTTGGCCTGAACCGGAGTTACAAAAGTAACGAGACGCTCTTCCGATCAGCATAGGCAAAAAACTGTCAATCATTATGAAGCAATGCGACCTCATCGGTGGATTTCATGAAAATTACTAGGCAGCAAAATAAGCAAATTGGGAAGCATTATTGGATTGTACTGGCCGGTAACTGATATTCGAAGACATCTTAGTGTAATCAAATCGAAATTCATCTACAAATTTTAATTGAATTTTTATATTTATTATTAAAATTTATAATTTAAACTTGTTGTTTTGTACTGCAATTCAAAACTTTGAAGTCAAAAACTCACTTATCCTTACAAATAGACAAGTTACAACAAAACTCGAAGATCGCTTAATCGTGACACCTTGAATATAAAAAAATCCTCAAATATCAGTAAAAACGACAAAATCCAAATAAGCAATATTTAAATCGCGTAACTGAAAATGTGTAAATCATGCATCTTCAAAAATCGGAAAATTGAAAACTATCGAAAATAAACAAACCAAAAAATTAGCATATCACATAATCTTAAATTACGCCCAAATAATAAATCTAGGCTAACTGCAAAGACGGAAAATCGAGAATCTTTGAAACTCAGCAAACAAACGGAGAACCATAAAAACCTACATAACAAATAACTTTAAAAATTCGAGCAATTAATTCAAAATTATAAATCTTAAGAGAAAAAGACAAATCTTGTGACTTTGAAGGAATTGGACATCTGCAGAAAAATAGAGAACTCTTGAAACCAGCAAATCTGAAATTTACAATGGGGGAATTTTTATTTAAATTGGCTGATCGCTAAACCTCGAAATAAACGATACAAAAAGCTTATCTTCATAAATCTATATGATTCAAAACTTGCAGATAGTGGCGAAATTTCCAGACGCACACCAGAATTTCAACAAATTCAAGCATAATTCCCGATTTTCCCGGCGCTAAAAAATCCAAGTACAATTCCTGACTTTCCAGATTTTACCCGATGGCTGGACACGGATGTCATTGCGAGCACCTGTTGAAAAATACAAAACAAAGCGCTGCAATCCCGCAGCTTTGAGTCGTAACATCACCGCTAGAAAATTGAAAGATATGTAATTGCATGAGAGAAAAAAGTTCTTAATTTGCCAATAATGTTCTTGTGAAATCTCGACGAAAGTTAGCCGTGTTGGTGAAAAAAACAGACTTTATTAGAGACTTTGGCCTGAAAAAATATACTTTTAGAGACACTTAAAAAAAATAGATACTAATAGCTAGAAAAGAGACTAGTTCCGAGGCCTTTAGGAGCAATTGTGCTACTAACTTTTTAAATAAAAAGAGCAAATGCTCATTATCTAGGAGCATTTTTTATTTTTTTTACAAAAAGGCTTTTTTTATTTATCCACAAATTTTTAAGGTCAACGTTTACAATTTTATTAAGGCAAGTTAATTGGCTAAAGTAACGAAAATTTAGGACAGTTTTAAGATATTACGGTTGTTAATTTTTCTCAGAGTTTCTGTTTTTTTAAACAGTGTTTTGATTTTTAAGATCAAAGTTTAACGATTTACAGATTTAGTATTGCAGCAGTGGATTTGACACAAGTAGGATAAGTGAAAATTTTCAATTGCTAGAATCCATATGTCTTTGCAATACAGATTATACACAGTATAGATTTAAAAATATAATTTATAAATGTAATCTTACGATTCCATGGGCAGATTTTCCTTCATTTAAAGCAACTATCTGTTGGGATATTTCTTCGGCGACTCTACTTTGGGCTTCCCGTGTACTTGCACCCAAATGAGGGGTACAAATCACCTTAGGATGTTGCAGAAGCTCCGTGCATTTTGGGGGTTCCTAAAGGGTTTTTAGTTTTAGTGTTTCATACAAATCTTAAAAATAAATAATTTTATAAGTTTACTTGAGTTAACAATGCATTAGAACTACACAAGGGCTATTGGGGATGGGTGTTCTAATTTAGAACCAAAGTCAAGTGATGAACAGAAACACAAATGGGCACTCAATGCAGCTTTTAGGAGCAACATTGTAGGCAGCATCGGGACTTTTGAGCATATTTAATGTGTACTTCCTCTACATGGTGTATTATTCGCTATACTTTTTGGTTGCTCATAATATCATTTATTGGGATAAAGGATAATTTCATATTTAATCATGACATAAATTGTTTTAGGGTTGGGTTGATGTCCATCTAGTTATGTAGAATACCAATTTTTCAGAGTATTTAAAGAGATAAGTCCCTTTTCTACAAGTTATTGGAACCATGTAACATAATTTAAACTTAATAAAAGTATGTAAGCCTTTTAAATAATACTTACACATTACATAAATTTCAAAATAAATTTGTTAAACTTAATACATTAGACTATAGAGATAACCGCTTTTAAAGATACATATATTTGTAATGTTTGCCAAAAATAGTTGCTATGGCCAGATTATTGCCCAAAATAGTAGACATAGTAGCCAAATGTTAAAAATAGATGCAAATAGTGTCATTGCCAGTGGCAACATTGTTTTTTCTGCAAGAGACACTTGTTCGGAAAAATCATCAACTAATATAACAAAGCCTAAATAAGAGTCTAAGGTGTTCATTTTGCGCAATCCTTTCAAGGAAGCCAAAATCACAATTTTAAGTATAAATTTTGGAAATGAGGCAGTTCGTCCTTTTTCACCTTAAAAAACCCATCAAAGACTACTCAGATACATGATTTTTGCAATTAGAAAATGGGACAACAAATGACTTATTTATCTAAGAAAAATTAGAAAAATAGTTTATTGAAATTACTTCTAAATAGACATCTAAACCTGCTCCTCCACATTTTCCAGACTTCAGAGCAGAAAGTAAAGCTGTTTCTTCTATGATTCCCCCACGTGCACAATTCACAATCTTTACTCCTTTGCGGCAAATCTCAAATACATCATTGTTGATCATATCTAAAACAATTTAAGGAGTCAGACCCTTTATATTATTTTTTTAAAAAGCAGGAATCGCACATTTTGTTGAATAACAAATTAAATTATACAAAGATTGCCATGAAAAACAAAAATGAGGTCAAAGTTCTAATCTACCAAAGATTTCTTACAAACAGTTTAACATGCAAATGTCTTCATTAGAGAAATCGGAGCAAAAATATTTAAATTATTTTTTTACACAAAATTAAATTTTTTTGATATTTTAAAAGCAGAAATTGGTCAATTAAAACTTCTAAAACTGTGATCCGAAACAAGTTTTATCCACCAAATTAAAATGGTCTTTATCAGGTATTTTTCAGAAGAATCAGAGCCTCCAACAATATAGGGTTAAAACAGTAAGTAATGCTCACATGGTTTTTGGAAAAATCCACGAGGGGAGGGACAGAAAGTGTTTTTGAAGCTTGCATTGTGACCAAAAGAAGTAGGGATGCACCGAATACCAAATTTGGCCAAATACCAAATATTCGGCCTAATTTTTTTTCCGGCCTAACCAATTTTTATTTTTTGTCGGATCTCAGCAAGTTGTATTTATTATTCATCAATTTCAATTAAACATATAAGTACACAATCACACAATAATTTTAATACAATATAGCTATTAAATTTTTCAACACAGAATAAAGTAGTACTCGTTTGTTTTTTAAACCAGACTTTTAGAAAGTGTAAATTGGTAAAATCACAACACGAAAACGGAAGTATGAAAACAAAAACAGAAGTAGGTGGATCGGGTGTAGAATGAAAATCAGAAAAAAAAATAATAAAACCATGGCTTACAATATTATTATACAATTAAAATTACTTTTTTTTTTTATCTTTTAGTGAAAAAATTACAATTGTGATATATATAGAAATTATTGTTTTTTTAAAGCCCACTTATTGTAACTGTTAACTTAAAGAGACCATGTTTAGTTAATATAACTTGAGTAAAGCTTGATTTAACATTATAAATAACTAAAACTTAAGAATTTGAGTTCATTATAAAAGAAAACAAGTCCTGTTTTGGAATTTTTTGCTGTTTTATAAGATGATAACTTAAAGAAATTTGGAATTTTTTAAATTTCACTATTCGGCCGAATAGTTAAGCTATTCGGCCAAACCGAATATTCGGTGCACCCACCCCTAAAAAGAAGTATAGTAAAAAGGATTTTGTTTTAAATACATAGAATACATACTTCTGGTCTGTGGTATGAGTGGTGTGTGAAGAGTGATATAATCTGCCAGTGGCCAGATTTCCTCAAGGGACTTGCTTTCAACACCAAACTTGATGCTTTCCTCAGCAGGAACCAAAGGATCATAACCAATAGTCTAGAAGAAATGCATTATCAAGTTTCATTCATTTGAAATATTAACCGTTTACTTACTGACGGTACTTATAAGTACTACTTAATAAGCAACTGTTTCACTTTTCATTGTTCAATTTGGAGAAAACAGGGAAAGATGGAACATTTTGATTAACATGTTCGGTTTTAGCACATTACAGTCTATAAAGGTAAAGTAAGTTCTTTCAAAAACTTTTATCTTTGTTATCCTAACATTAAAATATTTAAAGACAAATAATTGAAATTAAAACTAAATTTGGTGCAAAAAGGGTTACTTAAAAAAATCAAAACACTTAACTTCTTATTAAACTGCAAGAAATATGCATAAATTTTATTCAACACAGCAGAAGCACTAGCATTGGCAAGTTTAAATTTATTTGGAAAAATAATGAAATCATAAAAGTTGAAATGTCAAATACAACAAAATACCCGAATCACCTTGCTTTAGTCATTCTTTAATATCATCAGTATTTTTAAAATTCACTGTGTAAACCACAATTATTTACAATGGCTGGTGTGCGTAGTAACACATAACATAGCTGGTCCCAACAGTTAAAGATACCCAACAGTGTACTGTAGATTATAATAGGTTTGTAACCCACTTCTACACAACATTTGTGTTCAACAGGAAAAAAGTCGCCAAACGCAATATTAATTCTGCACAATATTAAACATTCACATGCTAAATTTGGCTAGTTGAATTTATTTTCTTTTGAAAATTCAATAATTATTTCTTATGATTTGTTAAAATAATTTATATTTCCAAGAATAAATATGTAATATTCCTCGCTCTTAAATAGAAGGAAAACATTTCTTATCAACATACAAAGAATCTCTTTATGAAATATATTTGACGCCATTTTAAACTTATTAATGTCTTAAAAATAAATTTCTTTTAATTTATTATTTAAAATAAATAAAGTTTCTCTAGCGATTGTTGTGAATGGCAATGGTGATTTAATTCTAATAAAAATTGCTTCTCAAGCTTTAATGAATAATTAAATGAACATTAAATTTTGCAGTTTTTTAAATAATTGAAGTACTTCGAATTTTTTTGTCTGTCATTGTCTTCTAAGTTTGATGTGCTGAATTGTTTGACAAAATACACTTGCCTATAGAATTTGTAATCTGGCTATGAAAGTGGGTGACAGGCAGGCGGACGGACTCAACGATTATAATACCTTCTACATTTTACATTATAAACATAGTGTGGAAGCTAATAAACAGATAAAATATATAACCTACTGTCATTCCAAATGCCTGCATTCGGTGGGCCACTTCCCTGCCTATTCTTCCTAGTCCAATGATAGCCAAGGTCTTCCCATACAACTCATTGGCCATGAACTTCTTTCGGTCCCATTGCCCAGCTTTTAAAGAAGCACATGCTTCAGCAAGGTTCCTGGAGAGAAAAAATCAATTTAAGGGGAGTCGGATGGGTGTTTGGGTCAAAAATGTTGATTTTCTGTTTTTCTTTTATTTTTAATCTGTAAATCTATAGCTTTAATTTAAGACCAAGATTATCGATTTGTGTTTAGTGATTTTCTTTTTATAAGCATTTTTCAGAAACTCTGTATATCAGTTCTCATCTATACCTTAATTTTCTTTTGCGTTTCCTGAAATATAAGGTTTTTCAACAGTTAGGAACATTTTTCGCAGGAACTATAAAAGATATAAACATATATTGATTTGTTATTTCTTCTCCATTAATAGCTCTTTGATTTAAACTGAGGAATTTTAAATATCTCTGCTCAAAAATAATTATATAACTTGAAATCAGATTTTTTGGGGGGTTTTAATACATATTTTTAAAAAAAATACTGTAAAAGTATTTTTTATACAGTGATATATCCTCAGTTTAAATCAAAGAGCTATATGTAAGGAACAAACTATAAAAAAAAATCATAATGATATCGCACATAGTTCCGGAGAAAAATGTTCCTAAAGTTAGTACAATTATCATGGACAAGATCCCATCCGACTCCCCTTAAGTTTTAAAAGATCTTTAATTAGATATTCAATACTAAATAATTATGTTAGTCGATTTTCAGAAGAGAAGTAATATATTTCCCATTAACCCTTTAACAACAACTTGGTGAATTTCATTAACACCTTCATTTCTAAATAAACGTTTGTTTTAAGCTAGTTTTGTGTGTAACTTAATTTGGTTAACAAAAAATGTCGACCGATTTCAAATTTTGTTTGTTAATACGACCGAGTTCTTTAAAACGCGACAGAACTTTAATAAAACAACCTAACTACATCAACCAAAATAAATAAGACAGCTGCACTAAACTGAATTTATATCAAAGTGGGGAGCCGCGGTAGCTCAGTCTTGTGAAACGTCGTGTTCGCATCGGAAGGGTTGTGGGTTCTGTCTAAAGCTCTAGACTAGTCGCCAGTCACCAAGTGGCGACTATTACATTGGAAGTGGCTACCTAAAAATCGAACCCCAGTCGCCAAAAGTGGCGATCATAATTTTCCCTTTCTGTTCAACAAATAATTAATACTGAAGCTGCATTTCTAAAATGATAATAAAAAAACCCGCTTCGATTCGATTCTGTCGGGAAGAATGACTTGATAACAGTTGTTGCTCATCGGTGAAATTTTTCCCTCATCATTGGCCGGTGTTTTGTGTGACGTCACTGAGTCGGCCTCCGTGTGACGTAAATGGAACGATTTTACCCTGCACACGGCTGGGCGACAAAAATCTTAAATGCAAATTTGATTTTTAAATCTTGCTTTATGATCTCGGCAATTTACAGGCGATTGATTTACAGCTGATTACAATCTCAACTATTCATTTAAACGATTCTTCTGATACGAGAAAAATTCACAAAAAATGAACCCAAATCGAGGATGTGGTCGTGGTGGTAAAAATAATTTCTCATTTTTAATGAAATCGTTAGGTGGATGTTTAAAAGCACGCTAATTAGAGATGAAAATTTTAAACATTTACGCTTCAGAAATCGAAAATGAAAATAAGTCGTCAAAATTTATTCGGGAAAATACTGAACGAATAATTTTTTTTGTGTCATTAACGTTCTTCACGAAAATCGAAACTCATTAAAAAATATAAATACCTTCCCAGTATATGTCTTCTCGCAAGGGTTTTCGATTTTATTTAAGCTTGAACATAGGCGTTGTTTCTTCTTAAAAGTATTTCGAAACAAGATTTTAGTGGTGCCATCAATTTATGGTGGGAACATTCACTTAAAAACAATCGTGGGCAACGTCAAGAATTCTTCGAAACTAATTGAACCATATGTACATAAAATAACTTTCTTTCAATAATGCCTATCACAATACTGCATCTGGGGCGCTTGTTGGCTAAGACTGCCTGTGTAAGTGGCTGGCACGTTAAATATTCTGTCCAAGTCCTCATGTTCCCCATACAATTATACCTCTGGGGTACCAGTTTCATGGGGTTACTGGCCTTTGATTGGATCAAATTCGATAAGCGAGGAGAATGATGTGTGAAAGAGACCTTCCTTTAAAACGGAGTGTCACGGCGAGCAAAGTCAGACTTCTCCCTTGTGGCGGGCTCCACGGAAGCAGCCCTTTGCCTTAATCGAAGCAGCTTCCTCTATTCGGCCGTATTTACCAGCTAGTACGTGGCATTAGAAACAACAACATATTAAAGTGGATCAGAGCAAATGATTAGAATCACTGTTTAAATACCGAAAGTGTCAGATACAGCCTGAAGCACAGTAATTTGCATATACAGAAACCAGATATGCCATTGTAACTAGATCCGCCACATTTCTGCCTATCATCGTTAATGGGGAAAGTAAATATGACAGAAGCAACCCTTTTCTACTCATTTATGGTGTTATTAAAAGGGTTAAAATTACTGAAAAAGTAAAAGTACATTGATTTTGATAAATATCTTTGACTGTAACATTTTATTGACTTAAAAAGAAACTGAAGATTTAATTAAAATCTTGATTCTTTGTCCCATTTCATTTTTTATTAATATAATTGGCCATTGAATAAATAATACCAAAATATATATTTTTTACATTTAGACTACTCTACTGCGTTTTTTTAAAAAATACTTAACTTTTATGTTTTAAATTAAAATGAAGAAAAAACTATAAAATGAAGCACTACACTACTATGTTAGGGAGAGAGAGAATAGCAGGCATTTTATTATGCCCAAACTAGTGCAAACTACTTTTGAGTGTTTTGACATTAACAGTGATAAAGTAGTAATAATTTTTTTACCTTGACAGTGCAGCTAGCATAACACATGTTAGTTCAGCAGCACTCATGGTATTTCCACCAGGCGCACTAAAACAAACAATGACTTAAATAATGGAGGAATGTAAGCAATAGACAGTTAAATAATACTAATAAGTAAATAAACTTTATTCTAATCTAAGTATAAATAAACTTTAATAAAAAAAGCATTTTAAAACGCATTAGCCAGTATTTATATCAATTTCACAGATTCAGTATAAAAAATATTTAATGAACATATATGCACACCTTCAAATAAAGCATTATAAAAATAAATACAATAAACTAGAATTTACCTAATGTCACAAAAAAAAATCAATTGAAAGTAAATTTTCTTAAAAATAACATTTTTCTCTTAAGATATTTTATCCTCTGAGGATCAAATTGGCTTAAGTGTAAACTTGTTTACACTGCATTAGATTTAAATTAAAATCTTTAACTGGAAATTTAATTTCTTAAAAATTATATTTCTTTAAAGGATGGTTATAAATGGCTCCTCCATGCTTTGAATTTTAAAATTCAAGAAAATTTATAAATTTTTAAAAAATTATGTGTGTTGCTGGAAAACCTGATAGTCAGGTGAAGGGTTTGTACTTCTGTATCCTTTAGAGCAGGGGTTCCCAACAAGTGGTACACGGGAAAATTTCAGGGTGGTACGCGCGAGTGATGCGAGCAACATGATACTATTAATAGCTCCTGTACCCATGAGCAGTGAGCACGCAAACATATTACTCATTATTTTAAACATTAACATTATTTTAAAGAGAAATCTTTAATTAACTTTTCGATCGGATGTAAAACCTAGTACCCTTTGCTCTTCTGACAAGCTCTACTATTTTTGATGCCATTTGTTACGAGGTACTTGTGTGAGAGTGAATTTTCTGAACTCTTATACATAAAAAATAAACATAGAGGCAGAATAAGTATTGAAGAGGACCTAAGAGTGAAGATAAGTTCCATTACTCCTAAGGTGGATATTTTAATCACAGGCAAACAACAACAAGTTTCGCACTAAAGACTATAAAAGTATATTTTGTATGATAATTTTTTGCTGAATTTGTACTATTTTTTATTTGTATGTTTTTAGACCTATGGGTAATAAATAAAACTGTAAATTAACACCATTTTAATCTTTTTATTTCTCCTTTATTATAAGCATGTTATAAATAAACAAATATCTAACCATTAAATATGAAGTTTTTTCAGGAATTTAATTCAAAAAGCCTTTGAAAACTTTTAGAAGAGTAAATAATATACGTTTATTAAAATATTTAGGTCTGATGATACATCAAAATTTCTCAAAAAGTGAAGTGGAACGCAGGTGCAAAAAGGTTGGGAACCCCTGCTTTAGAGGTTTAAAGTTAACTCCAATCTACTCATCACACACAATATAAATAATACATTATTTACTTAATGACCAATATTCCTTGAGTGGTGGCAGCTTCACAATCAACATTGTCCACCCCTACACCGGCCCTAGCAATTACTTTCAGGTTCCTTCCAGCATTGATGAGGTCAGCATTCACTTTGGTAGCAGAGCGGACTATCAGGGCATCATATTTCTGAAAGATATTAGTCAAAACAGTATATAAGGGGGCGTCCATAAATCATGTGATGTTTTTAGGGGAGGAGGTCAAGACAAATATCACCAAATCTCACGTGGGGTGATTTGGTGATATGTATTCATATTAATTTGTTATAATGTATTTATTCATCAGCGAAATACACTGCTCAAAACAATTAGGGGGTGTCTTGTGAATTATCTCTCTCGTCAACTTATGATTAATTTTTCTCTGCAAAAAATCAACGTAAAATTTTAAAAAAATTGAGTTAAATTTCAGTAAAATTTGTTTCTGGATTCAAATTTAGCAAAATCTTACATGATATTTATTGTGGCTTTCTGCACCATACTTAAAAGTGTTAGTGAAAAGAACAGTCGGTTCTTTTCTATAGATTTGATTGGTGTCCATTTCTTTCAGTTTTCTTTATCCGTTTTAATTCGGACCAAAGGACATGTGTTTAAAGTATTTTCACACTTCGCAAAGAAAACATACAAAAAGTGCAGATGTGATTTTTAAGTACTTTCCCACCATCATCATATGATGCAGCTATTGGGGTTGGGCATTGATTAGTAAGTGTCTTCTGGGTATCAAAAGTCCAAACAAAAGTTTGGAAATAAAAAGTTTCAAATAAAAATGTGAATTTTGAAAAATCTCAATCGAGGTTAAGGGAGGGGGTGCCAAATATCAACAGGGGGAAGGGGGTAAAAAAAATATTAGAATTACTAAAATTACAATATAGGTATTTAAAAAATACCTTAAGAAATCTATTGGTGTATCAGTTTATTTCAGTAGATGATTAAAAGTTCAATTGTTTGACAATGTTTTCTTACAAATTAAAAGTGCAGATAGTTTTGATGTAGCATGTTTAAAAAAAAGAAACTTCTGAAATCTTGTTGATGTTTGTTGTTTTCATCATATCATTTCCATCATGTTGCAAATTTTGCAACGTATTGGAAACATCTGTAATTTATACTATTAAATTTGTGTTGTGAACAGTCTTTAAAAGCTTTCAATTTTAATTGAAAAAATATTCAATAAGTTTGCCTTATTATTATTATTAATAAAACAAAGAACAAATCTCGCCCTATTGCCTAATCGCGACACCGGCAATTGATATCAGTATCAGATGATAACATTTCATTTCATAACACTAGCCGGCAAATAAGACCACCCAACCAATTGTAATGGAAGTATTTCAAAGTTAGGATTATTTAATAAGTTAAATGACTTTTAATTGCCGAAAACAAATAGCGTAACGTTACGAAACGTGCGAGTTTTAGGCAAATTTTTTTACTTCTTTTTTAGAAAAACGCGCTGTCGCTTAGATGTAGAGGCACGTTTTTAAATTTTCGAAACAGGAATTGAAATATATAGAGCACTAACCTTCACTTCTTCAATTAATTCTTCCTTGGACAGTCCAGTCTTTGTGGTCACGCTGATATTGTGCTTTTTCAAGAAATTCTCGCAAATCGGGTCCGTGGGCTCGCTGATCAAAACGCTCTTGATGTTGTTCGCAATCATCCTGGAAACGTTGAGGTGGGAGAAATTTGGGACGAGGTTGGCCGAATTGAATTTATGTCCGTATGACATGAAGAGTCGTTGTCGAAAAGACTCAAAAAGATGATAAAAGCAATGACGTCTAGATGAATGTAAACAAGATGAAAAAAGAGGGTTGCTGCAGCACGTCATACACTAGCCTCGGTCGAAAGCCGCCAATTGGCGATTCTGTGCCAAGGTTGTAATTTTTATCAATATGCTTTCCCTGTAAAGTTTTATTTTTAGCAAGACCGCTAGGAGGAGTTTACTGTAAGGACGCTGGTTTCCTGGTCTCTGATTTCCTGAGCCATGCAGTAAAGTACATGATACAGGGGGAATTCTCGTAATCTCTTTCAAAATAGTTCATTTAAAAAAAAAACCCGATTAATTTAATAAATGCCTCACAAAATCTAGCTAAAAGTGTCAAATAACCAAAAACTGTGGGCTAATTTTTGCTGCACCATCTATAGATCAGTGGTCGGCAACGTTTTCTTAAAGAGGCCAAATTGTTAGTTTTTCAGAAATCTTGGAGACGTTGGGGGCCGCACCAATATATTGGCGTTACCTTTTTTTTTGGTATTTCTGATTATATAATACTTAAAAATATATATATTCCACAAAGTATTCGAAAAGGGATTTTAAATGGATAGTTAGGAGGAAAAAATTTAATTAGTTTCCAATATTTGTTTTGAACAGATAAAAAAAATCATGATGTGTACCGATAGCAACAGATTTGGGAGCAAATAACCAAATTGAGAATTGAATTCGAAAGTTGTTAAAAAGCGATACCTAAATAAATAAAATATAGTTTAAAGATTAAACAGTTTTAGTACAGAGAAATAAGCAAAGGAAATATTGCAAAAATTATATATATATAGGATTCATAATTTCCTTCGGTCTTTATCTTTTATCTCTCATTTGGATAACTGCTTATTAAAGTGATTTAACTAAAATAAAATGGTTTGAATTTGTAATAATGTATAATTTTTCATCAGCAAAATACATTCAAGGAAAAAAATTCTTGAAAAAGTTCTGGCTTATGTGTTTGGACTTTAGAGGAACGAATACATTTATATACATTTAAAAGCTGCTGTCTACAAATTTATTACATTTTAATAACTTGTGAAATTTGGTTTTCAATATTAGCATAAAATATACCCTTAGATTAGTCACAAATAAATGAAAGTTAATTCCTAATCAAAATATATCAAATAATCAAAATATTCATAAGAAATAAAAAAAAAATCGTCCAGTGGCGAGAAATTAACTTTTTTGGTTTTCTTTCTTTTTCAATTTCCTTATCTTCTAGATTGATAAGTTAGAAGATTCTTGCCTTTAATATCTCACATATTAATCTGACCGATAAGATCTTATCATTTTTTGACGTCTTCTTTGGCTCGCATTTTAAAGAAATTACAAATAGTCGTGTCGAAATATCGTCAATTTTTTCGTCATTGATAGGGCTGATATTGCTACTAGATCAAGTTTTCTTCATAAAATGCTTTAAAGTGTTTAATTTTTCGGGGTTTTTTTTCGTCAGTTTTTCATCATTGATTGGGCGGAATTTAATAGCAGATATATTTTCCGCATTAAATGTTTCTTGTCAGAGTGCTCCGTAAAGCGTTTAAAAAATACCGAACGTTTTAAAATCTGTTCGAATATTGTGACTATTGAGACTCGACTTCTGGTCTCATTCCTCCCCCTTAAAACCCTTTGAGAGTTAGACCCGGCTTTTTCCGTATTTTGTGCATCAGTCTTCTTACAATACGCTTAAATTTAAAAATTTTATAATTAATAAATTTTTATTCACAGAGTACTTTTTTCATGTTTTAAGTGTTTTTAAAATGTGTTTCAAATGTTTTAAAAACATATCTTAAAAAAATTAACCCGATTCTGATTTTTTAAATAAATATTTTATTAAAGATAAATTTACTTTAATTCATGCAGTGAAAACAACCATACATATCTGGCCATTTCCAGACCTTTCGATAGGAGAAGGGTCCTGGAAATTTGCAAATACGGTAGGTAAGTCAGCGAAAATCTAAAGAAATAGCAGACGATATAAGCAAGCTAGAACAACGGGAAAACTGTCGAACGCTCAAAAACGATCGCAGAGGTGCCGATCCCCCCCCCCAGAGCTAACGACGCACCCAACCTAGAATTTTTTTTAAATCCCCCCCCCCCCCCAAAAAAAAAAAACCGGTGTGGTTTTTATATTTATATGGACTTATGGGAGTACTGAACCTAAGTAATTTACACCACATTGTGTATAGATAGGAATCTTTATGGTGTATGCATGAAACTTTATAGTAAAATTATATTTTAAGTACCATCGAATGGGGTAACTTTGTCCTAAGAAATAAAACCCAAGTACTGACTTTCTTCTTGAATATTTTTCTACTGATAGGTCAACGCAGAGTTGCCCCTAATTGAAAAGGGAAGCACATTTTTTAATAGCTTTTATAATCCGGAATTGCAACTTATTTTTAATTTTCCTTTAAATAGATTTTTTTACAGCAAAAGCTATCGGGAATCTAAGTAATCAGTAAAAATTCCGCTCAAAATTTATGTAATTATATTATTTTTTAAATCAATAAAAATAGCCAGATACGTGATCCAAAAACAGCTTCCTTCTATGCAACACATTCGACATTAACAAACAAATCAGAATAATTCTATTATGTTTACTGATATAAAGGTCATTCAATAGAACTGTTATATACACAATTCTGAATATTTATGATGTCTGCTTCAAATGCTATAACAGCGATTAAGAAATGTTTATGGGAAATAATTGTCAGCACATTGCTTTCTTCCGACGCCGGGCCTCTTAAAATAGAATTATCATTTTGCAGATTGGATTGTTAAAGATTTTAGTTGCGATTCCTGTTTTATTATGTGATTTTTAAAAATTAGAAAATTTTCGGATACGTTTTGTTAGAAATTTTTTTTTCAGTTTTTTGTTGTTGTTAATAATAAACATGAAGTTCTGTTATAATTGATCACGACTTATTTAGTGCCAGTTACTGTTATTGTTCAAAATCAACTTCACAAAACTAAAACTAAAGCAATGCTCATACCCATAGACATATAACTCCTTTTTAACATCAAAATCGACCAATCAGCATAAACGTAAGATTCCAGTTTATGACCATACTGTACCACACCACATGCCTTGAAATTCGAGTTCATCATACTACGTTTGAAAGCTGCACCACTTGAAAACAGAAATTTATGTGACTGAGTGAATGGTTAAATTGCAATTGCCAGACGATGGCTAGCCTCATCTAAGATATTGAAACCAAGGATAGTAAGGCCATTACTGACTAATTAATAGATTTTATTAATTTATTAAGACGACTAATTCAAATTAGTGTGCGCATTTTGGTTTAATAATATAGTTGGAGCATCAAGTGATTGATTAATGTACCAAATTAAGGGTTTTATTCAATTAAATAACTTATAAGGTGAGTTTAATTATTAAAAAGTGCAATTCTGCAAAAAATTTCTATTAAAATCAACAATTTAGAATCACTTGTCAGGAAAAGGCCCGTTCCTTCCTTGAGGTCTTGCGTCTAAAGACAGCTTAAACCTCAACATGTAATTTTATAGTATTCTCAAAATAAATTTCTAAATAGATAATAAAAATTATTACTATCTCGAGTGCTTCATGAAGGAAGGGAGGGGTGAACATTTTTAAAATCTAATGTCTTGAAAGCTGCCATCTAATTCTTGGAAATGGAGAGGGAAAACTGTTAAAAAATCCCACCACTCTACCGTATTCTAACTAAGATATGTAATTTTATATCTTTAGTCATCTTTATACAAAAAAAAAGCCACGTAATAATTTTCAAAATCCAGATGCACATTAAAAAAATTAAACAATGTTTTTCATTATTAATATTGATTAATATTTTTGGTGCACAAACATGTTTTAAAGTGTAAACTTTGAAACTCAAATTATCAGTTATATCAAATATAATTAAAATCTTTTAGTATCCTTTCTTTATTTTCCCAACCTTCTGAAGGATAAAGACGTATAAATCCGTCAAATGACTGGTTTACCAGCAACACACATAATTTTTAAATTTTTATAAATTTAATTATTTTATTAAATTCCAAAATTTAAAGCAGGAGGAGTCATTTATAACCACCTATTACAGAAATATAATTTTTTTTAAATTAAGGAATTAAATTTTCAGTTAAAATTTTAATTTAAAACTCAAGCAGTGAAAACAAGTTTACAGTTCAGCCAATTTGCTTTTTTAGAGGGTTAACAAGCTTAAAATATTCAAATTATATAATTACGAAAATCTCACCGGAATCACTGCCATAACACTTCAAAATAAGCTCTTGGAGTATTTATAGTTATAGCACAGTGCATTTTAACTTCATTTAGTTTAAAATAGATCAAATAGATTCATTTAATAAAGGTGTATCTTTGAAGCTTCCCTCCGTTTCGAAAACAACAATCTAAACAAAGTAATACTTCTAAGCGGGAAAATTGCACTAATGTCATTGGGTGAAAAATAAATATGCGGGAGTCATCATTTCATCGATAGTTGTATGTTATACAGATCTGCGTGAGATTTATGACATGAGAAGGCCAGCTGCAATAGTTTTGTTTAAGCTTTAAAGAAGTGATGGGTTGTTTATGGGTAATAAATGTCAAAATATGCCATTATCCATGTTCTACTTTTCGTAATGTTCTAGGATTTTGGTTATCATTTTTGATTCTTGACGGTTATGCCCCCCCCCCTAGGTATCTGGGGGGGGGAGGCAGATGATTAGAAAGAACAAGAATTCATTAGAGTTTTATCTTAGACAAAATAAACCATTCACATAAAAAAAATTCTAATTTTTTTCGACCCCCCCCCCCCCCCTAAAATTTCAACGACGCAGTCTGCGTCGTTGACCCCCCCCCCCCCCTGTAGGCACCCCTCAACCGTAAATCACATCCCACTCGTTTTCGCCCCATGCTACAGTGTGTGAAACAATGCGATTCCTCCGGTACACCGCTACTGCATCTGCATAAATACGTCGATACAACAATTCCTGGGTCCAGTTCAAGGGGGCGTCCATTAATTATGTGGTGCGATGTTGACGATTTTTTGACCCCGCTCTCCCACTGGTGCGATTTCGTGATAATTGACTTATCCCCCTCCCCTTAATTTCACATAAGATTTTTTAAGATTCGCATTTATTTTTATTTGATTTCTTTTTTGGTGAATTTTAAATAGTTTTTAAAAGCTCCAACATTTGGAAATATGGTTCGATAAGGCCACGAAAAATATTATTTATTTATTATAAGACTGCTATACAGAAAAGAAAATTTCCAATTACATAGCAGAGACGAGACACTAAAATCGAATAAAATATAAACAACAAACATTGAATTAGAATAAAATACAATCATTAAAAAATGAATAAAATACAATCATTAAAAAATGAATAAAATACAAGCATTAGAATTTAAAAATAATAATAAATGCATTAAAATTGAATAAAACACACACCAACAAAGAGTTTATAATGAAGAACAAGAATAGAAAAAAAAAGTATTTATAAGACCAACGATAAAATATCTCTTTTTAATTTCGTAAAGTTGTCAAAAAATAAATCACTGTTTACTGGGAGTTTGTTAACCAGTTTAATAAATTGTATATACGGCTGATTTTTAAGATAGTTTTTAGAGAAAAAAGGTTCTTTAAGAATATATATATTTCTTGTAATATAGCTAGGAACAAAGAAATTAAATTCTTGTAGTATATAAGGACAATCAATTTTATAGTTTAATATATTGTAAAAAAATTTAAATACAGATATTGATCTTCGGCATTCTAAAGTAGTAAAACTGGAAGGTCCGATAAGGTCATTGGATTTACGTTCTATGAAACAGAGAAAATTTTTTTGGATTTTTTCAATCGATACAACATCAGACTTGTTAAAAGGAATTATGTAAAATTTTGCCAAATTTAAGTTTTAGGCATTTAACTTTATTTCTCGCAATTTTACGTTGATTTTTTCGAGGGAAAAAACAACGTGAACTTTGACGAGAATCCCCCCCCCCCCCCCAGCCCCACCTACGTGATATTTGGATCAATCCCCTACACCCCCTAAATGCATTACGCAATTTATGGATGGCCCCCAAGATCGGTAGCCAGCTGAAGAAATAAAGAAAACACATGAGCTCGTCTACTGAAACATGCTCGTTGAATCGATCGCCGGCTGTGGCATAATTGGCGATTATTTGCTGCGATTGGCAGTTTGGCACGATACAATTAGCTTATGGCACATGTGTAAAAATTGATTGTGTTTATCTGAAAAGAACTAAGGTTAAAAACTTAAAATTTAGGAAATTGCCAAACAATGAAAATTATAGAAATGACTCTTTGATGGCCAATTTTGTAAAATGGGAAATCGGGCATTAGCTTTTTTTTTCTGTTTATTTGTTCAATTTGAATTTACAGTGGTTATATCTTTATGCGGATATCTTGAAGGTTTTTTTTTCGAATGAACAAAATCTCATTGCACTAACGAAATTGTTCTAATTATTTGTCAGTACCAATGACTTTCTCGTTCACGAAAAAATTGTTGTAATACATTTTCATTGTCGATGCACTTTCACAAAAAACATAAATTTTAACTACCTAAACATTTGAAGAGATTTTAGTGGAAGAACGTGCTAAATGAAAAAAAAGATGAAAACGAGAAAATGAGCTTTAATTAAACTTTTTCGTTTGCACTTAGATTATTAAAAACGGCACTGACGAAAGGTAAAAAATATACTTAACTTAAAGTTTATGTAAAAGTAGAAACTTGTTACTTGTTATATATTTAAAGGGGGGAATAACATGTATCATTGACACAAAAATCTCAATTTTTTAAAAAATGTCACTTAGCACATTCTTCCAGTTCCACTAAGCTCTTCATTTATGTTTAATGTATATTGTGTACACATTCTGTATGTGCATATATATTTTATACTTTCCAGAATCCATCATATATCATTCTTACAAAAAGTTATGATTTTTTTTGTTTAAATCGGATAGACGGACACAAAGCATAAAAGATAGATTTCTGATGTTATACAACTTTCTAACAAAAAAAAAAGGATTTCTAAAATCGGAAAATTTGAACAGTATTTGGGGGGAAGAGGGGTACGGAAATCAGACGGACAGATAGAAATCACTAAGATATAAATACAAAATTTTAATTTTGATGGGAAAATTTAGGTCGCCTCAACTCATACTGCTCTTTATTTGATTTGTTAAGTAACAAAACCAAAACGATCTGTAGCCAAAAAGTGAATTTTATGCCAACCAATAATGTTTTGTTTACATTTTGTGAAGTGAGGTGAAGAACTGAATTAAACAACTAAATTTCTGATAAATTCTCATTTTCTTGCTTCCAATTTTCTTTTCATTGCTTTTTTAGCGGTATTTCTACTATTCGCGATTCGTCTTTGTTATATATTTTTATTTTTCTGAATTAGACTTCTTTGCTTTGAAGGCAAAATATGGTAATATTTTGTTCTAATAACATATTTTCTGTTTTTTTTTAAATAATTTAATAGTTTTATTATAGTTTGGTTTTTTTAAAACCGAAGTAAATTCGGCTTAGTGTTAGTATACTACCTAGTTTTACTAAATATATATTTTTAGATGCTAAATAAGCCCCGAATATTTATTTAGCGTCCTATGTGAGATTTTTTGTTAAATATCCAGTTAAACACCGTTATCATGTAATGGAAGTGAACTGCGGTAACATTTAAAATACATGGTCGAATTACATTTCGGTCAAATCTTAGTTTCCGTTCCGGTGATATTTAAAGCGTTTTAAATATGTCGCCTACACCTAAATGACGCTAATTTCATTTTAAATAAGTATCAACCTAAAAATTTATAATAACCTGCAATTAGTGACGCAGAAACTGACACCATGAATTGTCTTAATTTTTTCCTTATAAGAAGTTTTTGTTCTCTGTTTATCTAAATTTAATGTTTTCAAACAAAAGAATTTTTTTTGCCAACACTTCTGATTTCAAATATTTTTTGTTACCTTAGCACCTTTAGAACAGATGTTGTGGTAAAAATGTGTCTATTTACTAAGCTCTAAAAAAAGCCCTTTTCTGATATAATTTCATTTCGCCCTCCACTCAGCTTGCACCTGACATCACGAAACAAGGAAGTTATTCTGTTACTTAAAGCTTGCTGTGTCTTTCAAAAGTTTGGATTTTAAGTTAAACATGTAGACTTTTCATGGAACCACACATGTTTAAAATAGGCAGAGGCTATGCGCACCGTTCACACATTATGGGTACGGGTATAACTGCGTATGCTCAAGGCGGGGCTTACTGGAACCATTGCATGAACGGGAATTATACTTGAAATTTGAGATTACTCTTTTTGGGCCCCGAGCAATTTTGTTTTCTCTAATAAAACATCAGTATCTAACATGGGGCAGCATTGTAGAACTCATTGAAAGCCTTAACACTCGCTTGGGGAACGAGGGGAAATTTTTTTTTCTCCAAAAATCATCAGTGTTAGCCATTTGTAATGAACGTTCAAAAAATTAGAAATATAAATAATTCATGAAAACTTTAAAAAATGCAAGTAAACTTTCCAGGACAACTTTAAAACGATGCTCTTCCTGGGTGAAATAAAAAAAACTTGTAATTAAGAACATTTGCATTCCTGCCGAAAGAGGGGATTTGAAACCGGGACCTTTCGATTATGATTTGCTTATGCTACCACTAAGCTATGACGTCCCTGGAGAATTGATCTCAAACTGCTAATAAGGCTTCATCCTGCGCAGTTACTACCCGTACGCGTAATGCTTGTACGGTGCCCGTGCACATTGCATGTAGACACTCCATTTAAAATATATTTCTGCGGGGCTGGGGAGCCCAGTCGGTTAGGCATTCGCCTACCATGCGGAAGGTCCCAGGTTCGGGTCCGGGCATCGCCAAATAACTGCCGACCTATGAACGGCCCGTGCAGCCAAAAAATGTCCGACGAATAGTACCCCGTGTGGAGGGAGTGCACGTTAAATATCCTCCAAAGTCCCAACGCTGCGTACGATGTCGCCCTTAACGGTTGCGTTGGGTGCCTACTCAGGTGTCGGCTCGTCACTTGACTGTGGTTCTAAAATACGACGCCCGTCACCAATAGCCCTCGTGTAGCTCTAGAGCGACGATAATTCAAACTAAAAAAAAAAAAAAAAAATATTTCTGCTCTTGCAAAATAATAGTTTAAGTACAAGCACATGGTTTTAACTAGCAAATTTTAATCCTACGGTGCTACTTGGTGTGTTTACAAAAAATTGCCAACTTTCGTTGTCGAAATTCTTCACGCCGATACATTAATCCTAGTTCCACCGAATTGTTTGTTAAAGCTAAACTAGGTCTGCTATGACAAAACAAACCAAATTCGCCACACAATGGGCTGTTAGTGGCAGTGTGGCAATGCAATACATACTCCTTATGGGGCTCTGGGTCGTTTGTTTTCTCTAAAAAACATTAGTATCCAGCATGGGGCCATATTGTAGGGTCCATTGAAAGCTTGTTTGAGGCACTAGGCGTTTTTGTTTGGGCTGGTGCAACATTGTATGGTTAGTTTTAAATCAAAACACGCTTAGTACAATTTTGAAAACATGTGGGAAAAACTCAGAATTCGGATAGATACGCACCTTCTATAATGTTCAATATCCAAACCTACTTTCAGAACAAACAGAAACTCTATGAAATGATGAGAAAACAACATTCCAAAAAATTCTTTTGCCCTTTTTTAAAGACTCATCAGTTTTGTAATTTGCGAAAGTTTGAAAAATGTGTAATTTTTATACATTTAAAAAATCTATATTGTTGTATGTTCTGCAGGGAGACATTTGATGAGAATGCCCCCAATTTTTTTTTGGTTGGAATTGAAAGTTTTTAAAAGGGAAATTTTTTGGGGCACCCTAATTGTTATAGGTTTTGTTAATTGTTTGATAGAAAATCCCATAGTTAATCTCGTAGTTTCTCAACATAGCACTCCAAAACTGAGGAAAGTGCTATGTTGAGACAACCATTAACGATATATATTATACAGGGATTGGAATTGGAAAGTTACTTTTAAAAAGTAACTCTGATGAAATTCTTATACTCTAGTCTATACTGCCTATCAAGTTACATGTTTCTTTAGTTAAAAACCTGTGTGATAAATTTCTTCTAAATGAGCTCCAAAATTTATATAATTAAATATATCTTATCCATGAATTTTTTCTAGACTGTTGGACAGCACAATGAAATCCTCGCACTTCTGAATTCCAAGATGCGAGTCGTTTTGTGCGACAATCGCACATTTGTCGGGACTTTCTCTGCCTACGACAAATTTATGAATGTGGTCCTAACCGATGCTCATGAGCTCAAGAAGTACAAGGCCAAAAGGAAGCCACCAGTAGAGGGCAAACAGCACCATGATTGTCTTGTTATCCGTGGCGAGAATATTGTTAGCATTATTATTGATAGCGATGTAAGTTACTGAGAATTTTTTTTTATGGGTGTACCCGGTACCGTACCCGCCAGAGTTCGAAATTAATAGTTGCTAGACACAAAATGCGACCGAATCCTACAATTTTGCAGCTTCAAAATTTATTCAGTCGCTGTTATTGAAACTTTAAAAAAAAATTACTCTCCTTAAAAAACTTCAAAGTTGTTTCCAAAGATCTTGTCAAAAATAATCACATTAAAATTGCAAATCTAAGAATTTCTTAAATTGTCAAAATTCTCTGCACTGTGATTCTAAAATTGCAAAACTCTGTTGATACATAAAATGTGTTACTCGGACCATCGTAAATTCTAGAAACGGATCGCTAATTGTGATTCATAAAATTTTTGGATCTCAAGCTCTCCTGAAATGTTAGTAGCACAGATATCTCTTAAATTTTTCCTTTCTGACACTGGTAGTACCCGCTTTTTGTTTGAGATGCCCTTGGTGGATTTGAATGTTTCTGTAATGTATTTGAATAATGACCGATTATTTTTTATAAGGATGATTAATAATTGATATTCTGTTTTATAATGCTTTACATTCCTTCTTCCTATTTTGTGTCTGTTCAAGGTCATTCAGACAGTGTATCATTTCCATTTTAGTTTTATTAAAGTTCAATTAGGTCCACAGCTAACTCTACATTCCCATAGCTAATTTTGCATGTTTTTATCAGCTTTAAACTCAAAATAATTTAATCACTGGATTATTAATAATTTAAAGATTGGGCAAAAGCTTAAAGAAAATCGTATTGCACTGTATATGTGCATCGATATACAGATGAATAGTGGCACAGGTGTAAAATTCATACAATTATTTCTTTAACTTTTTCATACATTTATACATTTAAAAAAAATCAAAATTGGATAAAATTCCACTTATATTTATGAAGTGAAATGTGAATGAACTTTGCTATACAATGTTGAGTGTCTTATTCTTGCAATTTTAAATTTCTTTCAGCCTCCCCGCCCGGATAGAGGTGATCGTGATCGTGATAGAGATGGAGGCAGCAGTTCTCGTAAGTTCTTTTTTCACACTGGGTTAGCTTTTATATGTATTGTATCCAAATATTTATGTTGCAGTTTTATAATATTACTATCAAACCTTGTTCATGTGAACTTGAAGGAAGAATAAGATAGACATGTTAATTAAAAAATCTAAAAAAAATTAACTTAGAATTCCGGAATATTTAAAAATTTTCATTACTACACTAATTATTTTGTAGTACTTACTATTGTGAGATACATTTTAATATATTATAAGATACAATGAATAATTTTTAATTCGAAATAAACAACTTATAAAATGCCAATTATGAAAAAAGGGAAATGCATTTTTTTTTTTTTTATTCATTTCTAATTTCATTTAAAACATGAACGTTTATCAAAAGGAAAAGTAGTTTATAATTCATGCTTTGCAGAATTTCTGGTAAAGTCATTATTCACACAAAAGTTCAACAGGCAAGAGCGCTTTTAGTTCACCTTAAGCAAAATTTCCTGTGAAGCGAATTCTCAGTAACGGCATTTGACTGTTTATATTTGTCTATCTCTCATTCATTGGATGTGCAAAAGTGATGTTTCTAACAAAACTTACCTTATGCATTCATATCACTACAATATTCTACATTTTAAGATCCATCCATGGATGCAAGTCTTAAATCTATGGGTGATAAAAACTCAATATTTTTTTTTATCATTATGAAGTACAATAGAAAAACAGACTTCATTGGAAATCATATTTTGGTCACTTATGCACATTAACTTTGATGCTTCACTTATTAAAAGGTGTATATTTTGCAGTTTTATACTTATATCAAGCTAAAAACAACATAAGGATTAATCGGTACAATTTTGAATGAAATGTTTACAGGCATTTTTTCCCCTTTGAATTTTTGAGTTTGCAATTTTTTTTTAATATTGAAAGAGTTCATGATCTAAAATTTCTTTGTTTTTTTGTACTTTAACGTACGAATTTAAAAAATATAATGAAAGTTGCTTATTGTCACTGGACTGCATTGGCTTGATACTTGAGTTCAGAGCTGGATTTGAGACTACGCCGCCCAAAGGCTTTAAGTCCATTTGCTAGCCCTTTATTGTTAATTTTTTACTACATTTACTTTATACTAAAACTAGATCAAATTCTTCATCGTTTTCTTCTTTTTTAAATACAAAGTTGTTTATTTAGGTTAGATGAACCTAAGGTTTTTTTGGTTTACATAGTAAGTTATTCTGTTATTTTTGTTATTGTGTAACCAAATTATAGACTTCTTTTGCTTCTTGTAACTCTTAACTTGTGAATAAATTGCCGAACATCTGCCCCCTTAAAATTTGCAGTCTAGGCTGCAGTTTGTTCAGTACTTCAGCTCTGCTCAAGTACCCTTCTTGCATGCACAAATGTATTGGCTCTTAAATGGTCCATGCCTTCAAATATCTAAAATTTGGATCTGTTTGCAAAGTAGAATCAAAGAAAGGAAAGCTCATTTTGTTGTTTCATAACGAATATTGGCCGTTTGACTGAAATGGCCTGCTTTTGTTGTTTTTCTTATAATTTTATTTTACTTTATCTATAAAATATTGACTTAAATGTGTTGTTTCTGAAATAGGTTCCCATTCCCGTGGCCGTTACTGAAGAAATGCATCTTTTTAAGCCTGTCAACTTCACCATTAAGGATTTTGTAAATTTTTCATAATAAAACTTCGCTCATCTTTATTATTTTTTTTGGTGTATTACCTTAGGACATTTTTCAAAAGTGACACTTGCACTGCACACAAGATTAAATATTGTTTTAAGTAATGACTTATTATTTAAATTATGTTTTTACTTGTGTTAAAAACAGATTTTTAATAGTTACTTTTACTGCACAATTTTTTTTTGTTTAATTATTTTAACTTTTTAGCTCTTGATTGTTTAAAGTTAGGGTATTCGATGACCATGTGTTTCCTTGTTAATTGTTTCATAAGATTTCAGAATATATTTAAAAAGAATATATTTTATTGAATTATTTGTTAAAAAGGACAATGTGTAACATAATAACATATTATAATATATAAGCCCCTTTTCTATTTAGGTAAATGTAATTGTATATAACTGCAGTGTCTACCAGAGCATTTTTACCATAGACTGTTACCTTAATGTTGCCCAGTGAAAGAAAAATGCCACCTAGTAATTTAAAAATCAAGTCACTAGGCGACATTGTAGCAGACTGTAATTTCATAAAAATCCCATCTCTTACTATTTTTTTTAAATATAGAGGAATTTTTCTTTACTAAAATTGCATTCTATTTGGTTCTATAATTGTGTGACACTATTATTAACTTATTACACTATTATTACTCTTCTAAAATAAATTAAAGAGCTCGCAATTCTGACTATACGAGATAATACACTAAGCTGAAAATATCATTGAAACGTTGTGATACTGCGTTATGTAAAGAGGAAATCTAAAAAAAGAAATACACTATCTTCCCTAAACAATTATTTTCAACTAATGGCTATTTCACATGAAAATTGGAAGCCATTGAAATTGTTGACAATTATTTCAAATCCCATTCCTTAAAACTGAAGTTTTTTTTTTTTTATAATTATTTTAGTTTATCATATTTTTTAAGACACATTCTCTTTTCATAGCATAAATATAGGGGACAAATTAATTTGATAGAGTAGTATGAATTCTCCCCTGTTTAAAAACTTTAACATTGCCCACTTGTTGTATAAATAACTATGTTCATTTCTTTTTTCTAAAAGTTTATATTAAATTTGTTTTTTAAAAGTGCAAAATATTTATATCTAAATAGTATTTTTTTAACACTTATACAAATTCTTACCACATTATGTTTAGGATCTTATTTTAAGTGAAATTTGGGTTTAAAAGTAAAATTTTTAGTACTAAATAACTTGTGTTTCTGACTTCTTGAGGTGTATAATATCAATACAATGGCATAAAGCTTAACTGACTTGTTTTAAGGTAGTATGCTATTTCAAGTTTTATCTTTATTTAACACTAAATTATGAACTATTCTTTCTAAACATTCACATTGAACAAAATATAACAAAATACCTAATAATTTTCATTAATTCTCAAGAAATATTTCAAATAGATCATTTTGTTTTTCTTCATATAAAATAAGTGAGAATGCACAGTGGAGCATTATTTTGTTATCTAAATCCCTCAAGCTGTTTGTGTTCAAATCTTACAAATGTGATAGCTAAGTTTGTACTGGAAAAGGGGCTATACAGTGTATTTTTTTATGTAATATTCACATTTCAAACATTTAATGTGAAGTAAAGCATTTAGTGAAATTACCGAATAACTAGAATGGTCTGCTGGAAATAATATGCACACGCAGAAAATTATTGAACTTATTTCAAAATTCAGATAGTTCTGAATTTAATTTTTATGCACAATTTTATACAATGAATTCTCTATTTTAAAGCAGGAGTCGGCTCGTCACTTGACTGTTGTTCTAAATTTCGACGCCCCTCGCCATTAGCCCTTGTGTGGCTGTAGTGCGACTGATTTTCTACCTAACCTAACTAACACTCTCTAATTTAAAGGAAATTTTCTAGAAATTTTGAATTGAATTCCACATAGTTGTGTTAATTATCTTTGTTGTATCTCTTTTGCTTCGCAAGATAAGAAAATGGTTAAAATAGATAACCAAAAGTTAATTTTTTATCATTTTCTTTTAATCAAAAAGTGCAAAAATGCTATTCAATAAAGATGTAATATTTATGCTCTTTTTAAAGAGTGTTCTCTCCGCTATTGTTATTTAAAAAAGAAAAAAAAAGTTCTTTAACCTACTCTTTTTACAAAAGTTTCTCGATATGAGGAAGAATGTAGGTAAACATAAATAAAATGCATACCGAACTTAACATAATAATGCGATCGGAAAAATACGAGGGTTGTTTTTTTTCAACTTCCGATGGGCTGTAAAGAAAAGACGGGTCAATATACAAAAAGATTTTATTACCAAAAGTAATGTACAATACAACTTATTTCTTTACATAATTACCTTGACGATTAAAGCATTGGTCATATCTGTAAACAGGCTTTAATTGTATAAAATAACATTCGTTATCATTTTTCAAATTTTTGTGATTTAGATTGAAATGGAACATTGCTTTTGTGCAAATTTTGTTTAATTCTAAAATAAATTGATTACTGCAAAATATCTAGGAATTTTTCTAAAGTAGTTTGCTTCCTAAAATTTCTTCAGGAAGATTTTATTGCACCATAATACTAAAACATATTATATGCTATATTATATACAAGATATATAAAATAGTAAAATTTTAACAAGCATTTAAAATTAATAATTTTCATTAAATATCAGTATTTGGTATGGGTCCGTAGTCCAATTTACTATTATAGAAATTTGTTCGGTTAAAATATTGAAAAACTGCGGTACAGCTAATTTAATAAAACATTTAAATGAAGCAAAAATGTTGTCATTCAAAGCCAATGAAACACATTCAAAGCCAAAATTAGCCAATAGTATTTTCTATTACGTTCTTTCTAGCAAGGTTAAAATACAAATGAAACACATTCAAAAGCAAAAACGAATCAATTGCTAAAAAATATTAAAGATTAAACGAAAAGTAACAATTTGAGGGCTTTTTAAACTACATTAGAAACACAATATAAGCCGGAATAATTTTGGTTGATGGATTTAATTTATAATTAACCAAGCTGATCGAATGTTAGCTAAAACGATTGAAATTAGCCAAATTTGACTACCCTCAACGCGTCACATTCCTTTAGCACCCCACCCGCGCAGTATTTTAACAATATTTGAAACGATCTGATCCTTAATTGAACGAGTGGCTATCTCGAATTAAACGAGAAAAACCTCGTTCCTCTTAGCGGCACTAAGATATGTTCATATCATTTTTAGCGTTTTGGCGTTTGGCAATGCTTTGTATGCTTGAAATTTAATCGAATTAAAACTGATAAAGTTTAATAAATAGGAAGAATAAAAAGAAGTTACACGGAAATAACTCTGAAATGGAACAAGCAAACAACAAAAACTGCGAAATGAGAGATACCGAAGCAAATAATAAAATCGCAGGGTGAGGAAAAAAATTGCAACAAGAGCATTGCATCATGTGAAACATTCCCATAAAGTTTAACTTCTTAAAAGCCAACTAAGACAGTCGACAATTTTTTTTTTGCTCAAGAGAATAATCCCGTCCCCCTCAACACAATATTTAAAAATCGTATTCAACATCGCTTCCCGAATGTTTTAAAAAGTATGCAATTCGGAAAAATTCAAATTGCAAATTCTGAATGCGTCAAAATGAAGTTTGAAACTGAAAAAAAAAGGTAATAAACCTAAACACGCATATAATCCAAAATTGAACTACGATACATATAATCCTCCAAACTGGAAGTTTGAGATAGCGCAAGAACAGTGTCAAAACCGCAGCTCATCAAAACTTGCGACAAAGAACAGGTCCCGGAGAAACCTATAGGTAGGTATGTTGGTATTGTCAGGCCTCCCAAATTGGTCCCCAATCCCCCAAAAGTCCGCAATTGTAAAACTAGTCCGCAATAGTTCACAATTTAATGGTTAGGTCCCCATTTTACGCATTTTTGTAATTTATAAACGATAAAACGATATTTTAACAGAAAAATCGATTGTTCTTACGATTAATCGCTTTTAGTCCGTAAATTTTTTTATTCAAATTTTTGTTTTTGTTCGAAAAATGGAAAGTGAATCGTAAAATTTTGATCGCCTCTAGTGCGAAAATACGTCTTGAATGTAATTTATTGTCACGGTAAATCTTCTCCACGCTTAATGTTCTTATCGGCTTGGTGTTTCGGTCTCCGAGTAAAGAAGTAAGTTAGCTAATGCGAGGGTTATGCCTTCAATCTAAAGTCAAATCTGTACATTTAGTACGCTTTCAACTTAGCCATCCACATCGGCATATGCTTCCGATGTAAGCCGATGTTTTTTTTTTATAGGAAAAATAACAGAAAACTTTCGAACCCATTATTTTTATAAGTTCAAGACAGATCATTCAACCAAACTTCAACACATCGTAATATTTGCTAGTTCGCGACGAAATCGCCGTACATGGTTCGTACCCTCCTTGAAAAGTGCTTGAATTAAAAAGTTCATTTTCAAGTCCTTAAAAAACGCTTGGGGGGGGGGGGGGGGGGATCCGTAATATTGATTGCAAAATCCAATCGGAGCAGAAACTTTATGAACGTAATTTCTGAAGCATGTGATAACTACGCGTCATCTTTAACCTGCGTACGTGATACCATGATACTTTTATAACTCCATATTTTTTAACATAGTTTTTAAAAATACTGCAGCATAGGTCGAGAATTTTCGGACAAAATAGCGTCTTAAAAAAGGGATTAGACTCATACCCGAGACGTCAAATTTTCCACAGCATTAACGCCACCGAAAAAAAAAATCACCCATTCTCGGTCTACATTATTAAAAACTAAACTTGAATTTCATTAAAAAACAAGTTTAAAATATAAATTTTAACAATAAAAGTAAAAAGTATATTTAAATTTTGAAGATGAATTAAGATTAGACTTCACACTAAGATGTTTTCAAATATCAACCAAGCGCCAATGCATACCCCTTTTTAAAGAGTAACATTTTCACCTGATCAAAAAAAAAATGCTTATTTTGCTGCCTAGTAATTTTCACGCGTCATCCGATGATGCCGCATCGCCTAATAATGATTGACTCTGCGTGATCACGCAGTGTCTCGTTACTTCTGTAGCTCTGGTTCAGGCCAAGTAGGATCAACCAGATTCTCCTAATCGAGTGTCCGTGACCTTGGGTTGGCAAGAACAGCTTGAATGTTAGGTTGGGTTTTTTTTAATGTTGGCTTTTTTTCTCGGTGATTCATACTACAGCCTATAATCGTTTTTCTAATTTTAGATGTTTTTTTTTGTTTCTAAAAAATGGAGTCGGTTTATACAAGAATATAGACAGCTTATATATTCAGGTTTTAAGGTGTTAGTAACTTCTAGTCCTTGAATTTTTCTGAACTGCCCCATAACTGAAAAAGTGCTTAAATTTTTTTCCCTAACAAGTGCACGAACCATGTAATTATTTTAAAAACAGGAGAACACAATATCATTTTTTATTTTGTGTGTGAACTACGGATATTCTACTGCTTTTTTTTGTTTTGTGTTTTTGTTGAAAAACAGGATTAAAAAACAATGAGATTATGATTAGTTTTTTTAGGTACTGATATTTTAAAAAAAATACTGCCCCCCCCCTCCCTACTTATGACTTTCTTGGTGGGGGGCAAGAAGTTCGCCAAGCACTGCGACCGCAATTCCCCCCCCCCCCCCCCCAACTTAATATCTAAAAGATTTCTATCCCATCGTGGTTTCAGCTTTTTAAATATTTTTGTGTTCTCATGGCTGTATATATAATGATATGAAAGTTATGTGTTCAAATTGTGTTCAAAGATCAAAATACCTTTGATTAATATTAAGAATATTTATCGGTATGATTCAATTTTTGACTTAATATATAAATTAAAATTCATTCGAAAGTTGTTTATAGAGTAACCATTTAAACTTTTTCATAAAATTGTCTTGATAGTTTTGTAAAAATATTGCTATCAGAGCCTTTTATAATGGATTAGAAGTGGGGTAGGAGGTCTAAAGTAAAAAGGGATTACAAACATTTTGTAATCCCTTTGAGACAACAAATATCTGTATAATTTTGGTACCCCAAAAGTCCCCAATTTCATTATTTAGGTCCCCATTTTTCCCATTTTTGGGTTCAAAAAGTGTTGGGAGGCCTGTATTGTATATTTTCTGGTTTCTGTACTTGATAAGAGACCCGCTTATAAACCTAAGTATCAAATAAGACAGGCAGAATTTTTACAGCCACAGAGAGAGAAAGTACACACAGTGCGAAGGCGGGAATCGAACTCGAACTAATTAGGCTTAAGTGCGCAGACTTTAAGCTTAATGGGCTTCGATCAAACCCACTAGGCCACCCGGGCCCGAACATCCTATATGAATAAGAACAACTCGGAGTAAGGCCCCCAAGTGGCAGAGAGTGAATCGACGAGATTCTCACCGAGAAGGTTCTTGGTTCTGTCCTTGTCTACTATAGATGCATTCGTGCTGGAGGAAAAGTCATTGGGGTGGCCGAATGCACTGCGATATACGTGCGCGTTAAATCTGTGGAGTCGAAAGTTCCGACGGTGTTAACGAAGTTCCGTTGGGTGCCCGCTCAGGTGCCGACCTCGTCACTTAATCGGATTTAAAACTTACATATTTAAAGAGCTAAGAGCAATCGTACGATAAAAAAGGGTTTAGAGAGCATTGAAAAAGAACATATGCTCCTGCTGATTAATCATTATTATTTTAAAATATTGGAAATCATGAAACTCACGAAAAATAATGAATTTGGACAGTGGGTAAATTTTCTTATGAAAATTCATAATTTTGGGTAAAAAACGACCAAAAATAATGGAGATCTGTGCATATATGAGTTTTTAAACATTTTATAAGGGCTTTTCGGATTGTCCGAGTTTTGCCATTTGCGGATGTTACTTTAACGTAACACATTTCTCTAATGATTAAAGATAGAGTAAAAAAACAAGTTCCGATCGATAGACACTTTTCCATATCAATTTGTATTATACCAAAATTTTGTGGCAAAACTTATACTTTTTGATCCAAAACTTACACACTAACGAAAATATATTAAAAGCAACCCTGTGACCACCCTGTTATCTGACCCCTCTGCATGTGGTCAATTAGCACTTAGTGGGCTGGTGTAGCACTAGCAGTGGATAATTGTTTAATCCGTCATTGCTTAAATAGTGGGTATAGCGTTTCGGAATTCGTGTTGCAGAGCGAGAGAAGTCTTTTACTCCAAGCCCACTCGCCAACAACGAGGAATATTTGTTACTGATTTTATTAGGAACTAATGTTTAATGAAGCTGAATTTCACTTTTAGCTAGAAAATAATTTTATGTTTGAAATCGAGAATTTCAAATGTAGGAAATACTTTAAAGCATTTTATTTTATTAAATTCTGATGAAAAATCATAAATTTATAGAAAGGATGTTTTATCGAAAGCAAAGAACATGCTGCTCATGTTTTTTTTTAAAGAACATAATCGTTCAAAAGAGCAGTGTGTTTTTTTATGCACATTTTGCACTTTACTGTTTTTTTAAATAAACGATTCAATTTTGTTTGTGACTAACATGACATTGAACTCTTTTTGATGTTAGTCACATGCAGAAATGTATTCTTAAATGTTTTTGGAGAAAACATTTTCATCTACCCGGAACTAACATTCTAAAAAAAGAGCAAAAACGTTTAGGTTACTTAACATCTATTAAATTTACTCATCAATGACGATTTCCCCTAACGCGCACTTAAATAAGTTTCTTTGCTGATTTCCCCTAACGCGCACTTAAATAAGTTTCTTTGCTATCAAAGTACATGCAAGGAAAAACAACCTTCACAGGGTGAGGGCAGAGGTTGTTTTTTTGAGGCCTAAAAATATATTAGATTAAAACAGCATTTCAAATTATTGTGGTGGAATTCTTTTTTTTTTTTGTCTCGAATAGATATACTTTTTTATAAGGTATAAAATAATATTTTTTTAAAAAATTAATATATTCCTTTTAAATTCCTGAAGTACAAATGAACTTAAAGGTAAAATATGTTTTTGAAGAATTATTTACAAAACTTATTTGAATTGGTGTATTAATGGGGTCCAATTTTCAATTTGGATTTTAAATAATATAAATTTAGTTTAAAACTATTTTATGTTGTTCAAGTACTTCATCAAATTATTAAATCAATTATCCCATAAAAAAACTTTTGAATTAACAAGTTAATACTTCTTTACCTACACATATTATGATTTTAAATGTTCAATATACACAAACTTTTGGAAAGAGAGAGAAAAACAACTAAAAATTATAAGTAGAACTCCTTGCTAAATGTTTTTGAAATGAAGTTCAAAGAAAAATAAATTAATAAAGATTCTATTTTTAAAAGTTCGTGGCACAAGATGGCGCTACATTCTTTACTGTCCCCTGATTAGGTGGGTTGCTAGGTAAATCTAGATGTTGTAGGTAGAGAATAGTGAATTATGGCCAAAATCAAGTTTAAGAATCTTTTTAACCATTTCACCCTCGCTCAATTACGTTTAGAACCAAGAACAATTGATGGTTGGACACACGACATCGCAGCTCATAAGTAAGTTGACCATTTGACAGAATTAGCGTTCAAGTTTTGTCACGACAGCAAACGTTATTTGAATCATAAGAGCTTAATGTTATGTTTTTGATTTACGTTTAGTGATCTAGTATTAAATAAGGCAATTGTATTAGATTTAAATATATTTTAAATCTTTTAGTACTAGAAATGATTTTTTTTCTTGAAGAGTATTGTAATATCTTAATGGTACTGTTTATGATATGTTAATGATTTTGCTTGTGAATTTTAAATATTTTTTTATTTTTGCATATTTTTAAAAACATGTAAACAATGCTTTGCATATATATATAACTTGTATGCTGTTTATCATTTGATTTTGTAAGTGTGTTATAAAACTGTTTTGAATGCAATATCTTTGTTTTAAATACAATTTCAAACACTCAAGTTATATATTAATATATATAT
This sequence comes from Oedothorax gibbosus, assembly GCA_019343175.1. NCBI lineage: Eukaryota > Metazoa > Arthropoda > Arachnida > Araneae > Linyphiidae > Oedothorax > Oedothorax gibbosus. Next base: position 13,957,390 of record CM033273.1, read on the forward strand.
ATATATATATATATATATATTTAATATAATATATAGTACTTATATTAGAAAAATATATATATATATATATATATATATTAATTATGAATATATATATTTTAAATTTATATTATTTTTATAGATATATAAATATTATATATATATATATATATATATATATATATATATATATATATATATATATATTATTAATATATAATTAAAATATTGAAAAATTAAAAATGTTTTATCTTTAATATTATATGTAGATTTTTATAATTTGTATATGTTTTTCTTAATTAAAGAATATTTTCTTTGTGTGATTGTATTTCAAAATAGTAAATATTCAGTGCATATATTTTTTAAATATTAAAGGAAACAAAATAGAACAGAGTTAGTTCCAAACAGGCAAAAATTTTGTGTTTAAAGAGCTGCCTATGTCCATATTTAGTTGGTTTCAGGTTTACTTGTGCGCAAACGTTTCTTTTTGTAATAAAAGTTAAAGGAATAATTATGCATGAATTTGGGTTTATATACAGCTCATCAATGAACAATTGTAGATATCTGAAGTTTTCGTACAGCTTTGTTAGATGTTTACATTGTTATATCGAGATTTCTAAGTGCAGACACATAAGCATTCATTATGGTTATATATTACTAGCTTTATAAACCCGGCGTTGCACGGGTGTACTCTTAATAACCCTAATTAGTAGTTTTTTGTGTGTAAACTTTTAGTTTATACCAACTGATCCCCTCTCAACTGGTCCACTCCATCAGGATATTATAATCTCCTCCCATTCTGATATGAAGGGTTGATTTTATCCAGGCCCTTCCAGGAGTTTGAGGGCTTTCCCATAGGCCCCTGTTCAAATTGCCAGAACAGCTATATGATATAATGGCCTGTTTCTATTTCACGATTAGCGCAAAACGAAACTGCCCAAATGTGGTAAACATTCCACTTCATATTTCATACAACTCGATAGGGCTGGGGGACCCAGTCGGTAAAGACTTTCGTCTTGCATGCGGTAGGTCCCAGGTTCAGGTCCGGGCATCGCCAAAATAACTGCCGACCTATAAACGGCTCGTGCAGACAAAAAATGTCCGACGAATAATACCCCGTGTAGAGGAAGGGCACTTTAAATATCCTCCAAATTCCCAACGCTGCGTAAGATGTCGCCCTTAAAAGTTGCATTGGGTACCTACTCACGTGTCGGCTCGTAACTTGACTGTGGTTTATTACGACTCCCGTTTCCAATAGCCCTAGTGTGTAGCTTTAAATGCGACGATAATTCAAACTAACCCTAACCCATACAACTGGATGGGACTAGCTACCTACGTTAAATTTCAACTTCGCCCAAAGCCGCCAATGCCAAATTCATCGGCATTACGCCATCTTAACACCAGAAGCAAAACAGACATTCATAATCTTGTATGGTTGGACAAATTTATAAAGTAGAATCCTTATTTATGGAATATATTCCTCCATATCTTCATTTCTTAAAATTTGTAAACATCAATTAAATTAAATTTAAAAACATAATTAAATTCTTGTTGAGGAAATCTGATCCACCATAAAAAATCAAAAGATTTAAAGAACAAAAAGTAAAAAAAAATACGATATTCAATAACAATCCAGAAATTAAACCGCGGCTCTTTTTTTCTTTCTTAATTTCGTTCAGCTGAACGCGTGAATTCTTTAAATTGATATAAACAGTATAAATTCTAATCTACAATGCTATTCCATGGGAAATTGGCTCAGTTTTGCACTCCTACCGTTTGGGTTCGAATAAAAGTATTCATAAGCTATTCTGGTTCTAATTACCTCCCACCAATTTTCAGCCAAATCAGTTCAGCCGTTCTTGAGTTATAAATAGTGTAACTAACACGACTTTCTTTTATATATATAAATGATATACTACCGAAATAACATGCACGAACGCCAAATTAAAAAAAAAAATTAAATAAAAAATTATTATATTTTTTTTACTATTTCTTAACTACTTGATAACAAAACTGAGCGTAATAATAAGTGATGAAGAAAATGCGGAAATTTAGTAATTTCGGTTGCATAACGAGTAAAGTCCAAGTCTAATGTTGCAATAAACATTTTAACACAGTTCAATCAAAACTTATATTTAGAATTTCTGTTTACTGAATCAATATGACAACACCACCTTCATAAAAATTTAGGTTAGAATTTTCCTTGTATATTGAATGAAGTATATGATTTTGTATTGAACTACCGAACCGACATAATAATACGAGTCACCCAAAATAGTGTTTTAGAACTGCGTGTTTCAACCGTTACAGGAAACTATTTTTAAAAACTGTTTCTAATGAAATATTCATTGTTTGAACATTGTTAAAGATTTGAATACTTTTATAGTAGAACATTGTTAACCATTTGAACACGTTTATATTAGAACATTGTTAACCATTTGAATACCCTTATATTAGAACATTGTTTACCATCGGGAAGGAGAGCGTACGTAAAAATTTCACCATAAGTGAATTTGGTTCAATTTCTCTAAAGGAAAATATGTTATAAATGAGTAACTTGCATCCATTTTTTTCTTATATTACTTTGGTTTTCGTCTCAAAAAACTTTTTAATCTTGGGTTATCGAATTACAGTTGTTAAATTGCTTTTTGTATTTCACAGATGTTATAATAAGCCAAATTTGAAATATGTTGTTGTCTAAATTTCACTAGAGGAATGCTATCGGCATACTTTTCCCATTGATTAAGTATACTTAGGATATTTACTAAAATATGGAATTTATTCTTGTATTTACAAAATTTAGTTAATTTTTATAACTTCATTTATTTAATGATTGAAAAGTCATTAAATATATGTTTTGTTTTAATGTTTTCAAAATTATTTTTCTATTAATTATTTATTTTTACATTTAAATTCTCTACAGCACTGTGCTCTAAAAAGTAATACTTCATGTTACTCAATGAAAAATTGAGCAAAAAAATTATACCACCAATAAATAGCGCGTATATGGGACCGGGATACGCTAAATCTGTTGTTGTCCAAAGTCTCCAAAGTCCTTGAGTTAATTTTAATTTTTTTTTCATCCAAGGCGTCAGCATCGCCAATTTTCTACTGTTCTAAATCACAAAACCCTATAGCCCTTGTTGACATTAAATCAACCAAAAGCAAACTAATGTTGATAATTTTTGGACAAATTATTCGATATTCTATTCTAAAAACTACTAAAATTCTATTAATTATATGACCTTCTTCTATATTCCTTCCATCCCAAATACCATATCTTTTTATATATACTTCAACCTATCCTTTCTTATGCCTCCCGACATTCCTCATCTATCTCTTCACATATAAGCTTTTATCCGTCCATTTCTTCTGGATGGCGTTGCTAGGATACAGAGGCATTCCGCATCGCTGGATGCCTTCCTCGATTAATAACACAGCAGCAGGTGGCACCTTTGTCCATCCGTCTGGATTTAGATGCGGATGCAGAGGAAAGCGGATTTGGGATGGAGTTGACCTTTTCATTGCTGCTAATGAAGATGCGGCCGAGAGGGAGGGGTTGAGATTTATTTAAATGTAGCTAATTCGAATTTATTTGTTCATTGGTACACTGTTAAAAAGTTTGGTGCAAGATTGCGACGGAATCTTGAATCTTTTCTAGCTGCCAAGACTATTGGGAGCGTTGATTTACCATTTTTGAGGGGTACGAAAGTTATTTTTTTATCTATAAAATAGGTAAATTCACTCGCCAAATAGTGGTGGAATATAGGGAGTTGCATTTTGATAACTTGAATTCAAAACTGATGCAGTAAAAACAAGTTTACACACTTGATCATTAGCTTATTCTTCAGAGAGTTAAGAAACTTAGAAGCATGCGATTTTGTACACATTTTGTCAAAATATCAGAAACTTTTACCTATGTCTAGTATAGCAGTGAAAATCCAATTATGACCGTTTTTATGAAAATAATATAACAGCATATTATAGATAAGTTAACCGGGCGACGGCTGACGTTTAAATGCTGAAAGTTCTAATCCCCTTCAAAGTTTGTGGGTTCGAACTGAAATATGGCATAGATATCTTGTGTCTTTCAGATTCGCACCAAACACACAAACTAACCAAAGCAAACTTAATTCATATTAGGAAATTGGATAAAAAAAAAAACCTCTGAATAATCGTCTTGGTTATTTTGTTTCGAAAAATGATTTGCCGAAAAAAAATGTCAGTTAGTTACATAAACTATCTTTCGAAGGAAAAAAGTACAAAAGTATCACTTTAGTAAACATAATTTAGGTGTGTTGAATTTGAACACACAGACACACAAATGCCATTTCCCTTTCTATCTTTACTAAATGGAAAGAATTTTTTCTTCTTGAAAACTGAAGAAACAGCTTTATTTTTGTTGTCTACAGGATTACTGGAATACAAAGGATTTACATAAAGAATCTGTTTAAATAGGACTTACTTTTATCAGTTCACTTACGCCTCTGGGAAATTCTAAAAATTGATTTAATTTTCCCACTAGTTTTAACAAATAAGATGAAATTTACTTTGTTTTTTTTATGAGAAGCTTTTATTTTTTCATTATGTAGAACTATTAAAATTTGTTTAGAAACAACATAACGGAACTTTTCATTCGAATTTTTTTTATGTTCTTGTAACATGCTAGCTTAGTTGCAGCGTTACTGAGATACATAGAACTTAATCGAAAAAAAAATCAAAGTATAAAAATGTAAGTTTCTGATTGCTTGAAAAGCATATTTTGAGCGACTACGAGATTATTTTATTTAACCAATACCATTTTATGCACCCGCAACACCAATTAAAGGATAGTGCAATATTTCGTTTTGAACTAACAAAATACTAAGGATTATACAAAAGGATACATTATTAGTTTAGTTTTTGTTTGAATATTGTCACTTTCAAGTTAACATTCTTTAAATAAAACCTTTTGCAAATTGATTATGCTCTTTCATCACTGGTATATCAACTGAGCTTGATTCCACTATCGGGCTAGCTTTTACGAATGGGGATTGGTTCGTGTGTAAGTACTAAATCTTTTATTTAACCAGTCGGTGGTTCTAAAAGTTGTTCGTGTCCACGTGGACATTGCACAGTCCAAATCAAGCCTTTTATAGTTTTTTTTAAATTGAATAATCTTTTTCTTTTCAACGGGGCTGCCTTTTTGGCCAGGATCAGGTTTTTTTGCAGATTCGGCAGATTCCCCATAATTGAGAGTTATTTTTGTGGCACCAACTAGGCGGCTCTCGCTACCAATGTTGACGCTCAGATTACAAGGAATCTGAGCTCTCTGTGTATTTTAAAATATACCGATATTTAATTTTGCCCAGAGAATTCAAGCCAAATTGTACGCAAGAGATCTTTTACATGCCACATAATCATCTTAAATACGTCCCAATGATTTTCCACAACCTGGAAATTTACCGATTGGGCCGGGGCTCGAACCTTCAATATTGCGTTCAGGAGGGGGTTGAACAATCTCTAAATGAAGAATGATAGAAAAATTTAGGATATGCTTTGAAGGGGGAAAAATACCCAAATTGTACTGGAATTTTTTTTTGGAAGTACGTGAGGTTTTTCGTTTCTTATTACATAAAAAGTTTTTTCATACGAAATAGTTCTAACGTCTAAAAAAAGGCATGCCCATGACCAAGAATGAAAAATAGAAAATTTTCCACTTTCGCCCGGCTTCCATGAAAAGGTGTTGGAAAAACTGTAGTCGATTTTTATTGGTTTTGTTTCTCTTCCATTTTTTCTGTCCCCCCTTTCTGATTGAATTCTTTTATTATATATTTTCTTCCTTTTCGAATTCGGGAGTCATGGAGCAACCGACTAAGATGGCGGAAATAAAAACCCGGAGAATTTTCAAGGAGAAAAAGAGAAGAAAGTTTATGGCAACTTTTTGAGAACTTGATTTTTCGGATTGCGTTTTGGGGTTTCTCTATAGCAGGAGATCCCGCCATCAATTCTGATGACAGGAGTGATTTGAGTTGCCAGATTTTTATCGAGGAAAATAATCAAGATATCGTAATCTTGAAACATTTCATGTTGATGTTCAACTTGATTATAACAATAAAATTCCTATTTAATATATACTCTCAGAAAAATTTGTGTTGACTTTCTATACAAAAAATGCGTTTTTTTCTCAGTTATTACACATTGAAACAATACAAAAATTGTGTTGCAACCAAATATGATAATGCATGAGTAGCAGAAAAATTGTGTTGAAGGCATAGCACGCATGTTTTTTTTCCGAAATGTAGTTCAGCATCTGCTCTTTAATGTTTCGGATAAATAGCTATACCAAAAATTAAAAAAAATATATATTACGATACTATTAAATAAATTATATAATTTTGTTACGCATATTTTAGAAAGCAGTATAGTTTACCGTTTTTTGTCAATTGCGCATGGATATAATAGTCGTTTCCTCACACTATCGTAAGTCGAGTTGGAATAACACAATTTAGTATTCGTATATAAACACAAATCTTGTTTTGAAGCAACACACTATTGTAATATTGCCATTTTTTCATAATACTTGTGTTTAACTTGTGCTTTTTAAACACAAGTTTTTTCTGAGTGTACTACAAGTCAAAATTATGGGATATGTAGCTGAAACATTCTTGAGATGTTGGAATTTGTTCGGCCAAAATCAATGGACTAGTGGAACAGAAATTGAATTAGAATGTTTCCCTCTCTACACATGCCTCGTTGTTTTGGACCGCAGTCAAGTGATGATGTTTACACTTAAACTAAGATAATATAACTAAGATATATAGATAAATATTGTGTGGAATTGGCCCCAAAAAACAATTTTCGTTAAAAAAACCTCAACTTTTCAAAATTTTTTATCGAAAAATTAAGAAGAAATGTCAAATCAAAGAATTCTATTTCTTCTTTGTGTCAAATAGCTTATTATACTTCACATTGAAAATCAAAATATCGTGTTGTAAAATAAATAAACAACAGCTTGGCAATTTGGCGCAATATGACCTGAAGATTTGGCTTCAACCGAAACAGAAACGTGACGTCAGTGTAGCGACAGTCACCGATTAACCTGATTGGTTGTTGGGGCCAAGTTGGCCAACTCCGTCGCGAGGAATCGACAGAGTTGGAGAAAATTTCTCCAACGCCCACGTCATAGCACGTGACAATTTCCGCCAATCATGGTTGGAACAGAGGTTGCGTTGGGAGTTGGGTTGGGGAAAAACCGCTCGTGTGATATAGCCTTAAGTCGGCACCCATCAAACTTCGCGAGGCATTGTACGCTATCGCAATCTGAACCTTAAATTCTACTGATTTAATGTCATTAATTTTGAATTAACATATTTATAAATAATTAATTATCACCTATTAAAATCTACAGCACACATTTTGTTTTACATGCATAAAGCTACAAGAGTATCTCTCTCAAGAGTATCAACTCTTAGAGTTTATATCTTTTTCATATAAAATTGTAAAACAATAAAGTCATATCTTATAAGATCAGACATGGGCTATTTTATACTAATAAAAATAGTTGATTAAATTTTTTTTTAGAGTTTACACTTAAAACATAAATGCTTATCTTTTAAAACATCAATGCGTCTTACGTTATCGATGCCTTTCATCATATCGCTACAATTTCTGATCCCAACTATTTAAAACCAAGATAAAACACATTATGTCTCCTCCAAGAAATTTCATCCAACCAAAGCCTCTTTAATAACCAGCTTTGGAGGCCGGGAATAAAAAGCCGTTCGTATCTACAAAATGGGGTTCAGACTCCCAAGAGACCTCAAAGCTTTGGCTATTCGCCAGCTTAGCTTGTGGGGGGTAAGGAAGAGGGGTTATTCTGACAACGGTCAATGTACCAAGGGGGGGGGGGATTGGGAATGTACCAGATCCCTGCTTTGCCAACTTCTCTCGACTCGACGATGTGTTCAATAGCTTGTATTTGCATCGAAATTTTCTATAATCGATGTCAAAGAAAAATAGCAAGTGTTTCTAAAAGTCTGTTTAGCTGACAAGTGAATAATTACTCATTTTTATTAAACTTGAAAATAACTTTTTAATTTCCCCGTATAGGTGGTTTTCTAATCAAATATTTTGACTCACGTGATAAGTTTTTGAATAATCATGGGGCACGCCCTCATATTGATGAAAGCTTCCAGTTAGTACTGGGCGATATGACATTTCTCGGAGGAAATATAATCTTTTATTTTGGAAATATCTTTTTCTTCAATTGTCATTAAAGTCATTGGCAGCGTAAACAAACTTGAAATTTTCGTTGACCAAGATGACCAACTACCTAACTTTCAAGGTTTTTGGCAACAATAGAAAACCAGACGAAACAGGGCCATTTTGAGTATTAGACCCGGCCTTTTTCGCATTTTATTTACCAGTTTTTCTAGCATAAAACATGAATTAATTTTTTTATAAATAAAGTATTTTATTGATATTCTACTTTTTTCACTTGGAAATGATTTTGAGATCATCTCTTTAAATATAAGACTAATTCTGATTTTCTATACAGATATTGTATTTAAAAGAAATACTTTTAAAATTTGCGCAGAGAAAACAACCATACACTATTGCCTAATTCCAGGCAGTGCGGAAGGTTGGTTGACATAACTTCTTTTCTATTTGTCAAGAGTGTTTAAGTATTAAAAAATTGAATTATTGATACCTTTGAATGGTTTTCAAGTGTTTTGTACTAATCATTCAAAAAATTTCGGACATGAACAGTTTAAAACTATATTATATAAACTTGTACTAAAAGGAAGGAAAAAAACTAAACTTTCTGTACTAAAGGAAGTACAGAAAGGCTTAAATAAAGATGGCAATAATGGATTAGCCTTGCCTCATTTTCAACACTGAATTTTAATCCCTTATGATTTTTTAGGGTATTTATGTCCTTATTATTACCCTTATGATTTTTTAGGGTAATTTTTAGTCCGTTATTTTGTCAAACAATTCAATATTTATTCATCATTTCTGTCGAAAATATATGTTTAGCTTAGAAATACATAAATTAAAACATTTTGATTAAAGCCTTACATTTGACTTATTGACCTCTCAAAACTCCAAAGACTTAAGCTTTCTTACGATACTGAGTATCGTAACTCATATTCTTACAATGTTCAAACAGAGCCGCACCCTTATTGTGAGAACACACGTAAGCGTTTAAGCAATCAATTTCGGACGGTAATCGTTTTAGAATGGACAGATGTAAGAAATTCGAATTGTAGCGTGATTAAAATTACACTCTTTTGAGATATATGTGCAGTTATGCTTTTATTAAAGTGTGTGATTACCTTTAAAAGATGCATGAATAATTTTAACCAAATGGAATTTCTCTAGTATATAGGGTAAGATAGGATACGATGACGAACTCGGTAAAATTACGAAAAGGGAATTGCTCAATATGATTTCTATCCATGATCTTGTAATTTTGGGACTTCACGACGTAAGAAATTGATTTTTGTTTTACTTCTTCATAGAATATTCTAAAACTGCAGCCCGTAATCTATAAAATTAGTGTGGTTTAGGTAGTTGGCGATAAAATTTAATAGTGATAAGTTGTTTCAAAACCAAACAAGTAGGTTTGTAACAGAATCTGTCACTTAACCCGCTTCCACACAACAGTTGTGTTTAACAAGTAAAAAGGCGACAGACACAACATTAATATTCTATATTAAACATTTAAATGCTAAATTTGGCAAGTTTCATTTATTTTATTTCGAAAATTCAATAATTATTACTTATCATTTGCACAAATTAGTTTATATTTCAAAGAATAAATATGTAATATTCCTCGCTTTTCAATAGAATGAAAACATTTCATATCAACATAAGAATCTGGTAGTGAAATATATTTGACGTCAATTTCAAACTCATGGACGTCGCAAAAATACATTTATTTTAATTTATTGTATAAAAGAATTAGAGTTTCTCGAGCGATTGTTGCAATGACAATGGTGATTTAATTCTAATGAAAATGGCTTATTATGCTCTTTAAATGATCATTAAATTTTGCAGTTTTTTAAATAATTGAAGTACATCGAATTCGAATTCTTCTCTGAAATTTTCAATGTATTCTGATTTTGATGCGCTGAATTTTTTGACGTATCACTCTTGTCTGTAGCATTTGTAGTTTGGGCTATGAAAGTGGGTGAAGGAGAGACGGACTAAACGATTATACTTTCCACTTTTTACGTTATAAACGTAGTGTGGAAGCTAAAAAGGGCTATCTTCGACGAATGAAGATGATGAAATCTGATGTGGGTAATATTATTTCCCCTAGTTTTAGCTTTCACACTACGTTTATAACGTAAAAAGTGGAAGGTTTTATAATCGTTCAGTCCATCTGTCTGTCCGTCCGTCACCCACTTTCACAGAAAGAACCAACAAGTCCCACAGACAAGTGGGATACGTCATTTTGAAGCAAAAAATCAGATTAGGCTACATTCCAAATTTCATTAAAAAATTTAAATTAGAAGTTTATTTAAAATTTAAATACTAAAAATTTAATCTAAATTGAATAACATGCAAATTCTATTTTTAATTCAATATTTCACTGTGTGCCATCCAAAACAAAGTCCCACAGACAAGTGGAATACGTCATTTTGAAGCAAAAAATCAGATTAGGCTACATTCCAAATTTCATTAAAAAATTTAAATTAGAAGTTTATTTAAAATTTAAATAACTAAAAATTTAAGCTACATTGAAATAACATGCAAATTCCATTTTTATTCAATATTTTCACTGTTGCCATTTCGTTAAACGTACGAGAAACTTTATTTGAAATAAAAATAAAAATATTTATTTATGTGTTATAATTCAGTTTGGATTGTTGTAATATCACAATAGAGTTCTTTTGATGGTTCATTATATATGTATGAAGAAAGATGTGCATAGATAATGGGCTTGTTTCACGGGGGATCTGGCAATAGCTATGCAGTTTTGTTTGCATGTCTATTTTGATGTCTTTGAACAGTATTGCCACCAGTTTTAGGAGAAAAACTACGAAAAAATACCATTTAATGGGGTTGTTTCACGGAGGATCTGGCAATAGCTTTGCGGTTTTGTTTGCATGTCTATTTAGATGTTTTCAATAATGTTGCTAGCAGATTAAGAAGAAAAACTACGAAAAAATACCATTTAATTCTAAAAGTACAAAAACATACCATAAAAATACTAGCAAAGCGTTTCACGTTTTTTTAAAATCACTAAAAAGATTCCAAAATGCAGCTAGTATTTTTACGATATTTTTTTGTAATTTTAGAATAATTCTAAAATACATTCTAAAATTACAAAAAAATATCGTAAAAATACTAGCTGCATTTTAGAATCTTTTTAGTGACTTTAAAAAAACGTGAAACGCTTTGCTAGTATTTTTATGGAATGTTTTTGTAATTTTAGAATTAAATGGTATTTTTTCGTAGTTTTTCTCCTAAAACTGGTGGCAATACTGTTGGAAGACATCAACATAGACATGCAAACAAAACCGTATAGCTATTGCCAGATCCTCCGTGAAACAAGCCCATTCTAAAATTACAAAAACATTCCATAAAATACTAGCAAAGCGTTCACGTTTTTTAAAGTCACTAAAAGATTCAAAATGCAGCTAGTATTTTTACGATATTTTTTGTAATTTTAGAATAATTCTAAAATAAATTCTAAAATTACAAAAAAATATCGTAAAAATACTAGCTGCATTTGGAATCTTTTAGTGACTTTAAAAAACGTGAAACGCTTTGCTAGTATTTTTATGGAATGTTTTTGTAATTTTAGAATTAATTTGTATTTTTTCGTAGTTTTTCTCCTAAAACTGGTGGCAATACTGTTCAAAGACATCAAAATAGACATGCAAACAAAACCGCATAGCTATTGCCAGATCCTCCGTGAAACAAGCCCATTCTAAATTGGCATAAAAAATATGCAAAGTTTCGCTTTTATTTTTTAAGCATCAATTGTACTAATTATATATTTTTTGAATTGCAAATTAATTTAACAAACTATAAACAACTGAATTTTCGAAAGAAATGTAAATGGGAAATTAAGGCGACACAAAGATATTTATTAAAAAAGATTACATCATTATTCTTCTAACTTCAAACAAATTTAGCAAACGATAAAGTCTAATTATTAAATCTGAGAAAGAAGATTAATGAAAATAGTTAATTTTGGCGTTTAAAACTGAATTACAAATAGCTAAAGGCCGTGTATTTATTAGAATTAAATCACCTTTGACATTCGCAACAATTGCCCGAGAAACTTTAAATCTTTTAGACTATAAATTAAAAAAAAATTATTTTTGCGAAATCGATCAGTTTGAAATGACGTCAAATATATTTCACTACGGATTCTTTGTATGTTGATATGAAATGTTTTCATTCCATTTAAAAGCGAGGAATATTACATATTTATTCTTTGAAATATAAATTAATTTTTGCAAACGATAAGTAATAATTATTGAATTTTCGAAATAAAATTAATGAAACTAGCCAAATTTAGCGTGTAAATGTTTAATATAGAACTAATGTTGTGTTTGGCGCGTTTATTCCTGTTAAACACAAATGTGTGGAAGCGGGTTAAGTGACAGATTCTGTTACAAACCTACTTGTTTATTTTTTTTAATTCGCTCTATTTATTTGTTCGCAACTAACATAGTTCCGTACAAGTTTTTTTAACGTTGAAAAAAGTGTACTTTCAAATTATTGTTTTTCTAGCTTTTAATTAAGCATCTAGGATTAATAAATTGCAGGAATAAAAACAAGTTACATGTAAAGAACTCTAAAATAGAAGCAGACAAAAAGTACGCTGATTTTGAGAGTAAAATCGAAAACAACCAATAAAATTGCAGGAAAAGCAAAATGGAAAACCCCCCGAAGAGTTACATAATTTAAACAACCCCATTACGGACCGAATATTTTTCATCGTATAAAGTAAAATAGGTTAAGTGGTATTGGTAACTCTTTGACTCTTAAATTAATCGCCATTTCAATATCGCAGGAAATTGACTTTAAGTAACGCCGGAAGTCAATTAAAAAGTGATATTATTTCTAATGTTCCTTAAACAAAAGAAAATATAATTATTATTTTCTATTATTTTACATTAATTCTAGAGGCGTGCCGTTATCCAGTATATTTTTATAATTTAAAAAAAAAATCTCACAATTTTATCAGCATTTAAAAAATTATAAAATCATCTTATAATTTTTTTTAACGAAAAGATATGCGACAAAACTGCAAAGCAAAGATATGCCTTATCATAGAAAAGTATCGATTTCCTAGTGAAAAAGTTATTTACTTAAATAGGAATCGTCCTCATTGTAAAGTCGTTATTTATTTTCAGCTGAATTTTTTTTGTATACTGTTCAGCATTGAAGTTCATCGATTATTTACAAAATAACGAAAATCGCGTTTTTTCCTTTGCACACACAAAACTTGTTTACGACGCTAAGATGTGTAGAAAACCTAACTTTTCTCTTGTTTCTTTTTATGGGCACATTTGAAAAACATATTTACTCTTTTTTGAGCAAAAAGAAAGAGAAAATGGTGCTCCACTGATAATGTTTAGTTTTTTTAATAGTTAAAAATTTCATTTTCATGTTATAACAGTATGGCTACCCTATTCCCCTATATCTTAAATAATTATAATTTCTATGAAAAAATGCTACACAATTTATTATTATAGCAAAGCATTTATTTAAAAATTAAAAAGTTATTTACGCTACTATAAATTATCCCCATTGTTGTGTTTTATTGTTTTCGATACTAAAATGTGTACAAAGGCTTTTTCTTTTGTTTCTTATTATCTACACAGATTGAAACATATTAAGCCATTTTCGAGTAAAGAAAGAAAATGTTTACTCTACTGCTAATGTTAAGTTCTACTTTTTTTCGATAGGAATGTTTCAGATGATGTAACTGTCCAGTTTTTTCATTTTTAGGAGTACTGCGATTTCATCGGTTGCTTCGGTTTCACTCTCAAAATAACCGATACAGATGAAAAGAATTTGTTTCTTTTTATGCAAGCCCTCTTTAACAAATGTTTTGAACAACCTACATCATAGCAAGAAATTGGCATCTAAAATTTTTTTAAAAAGAAAATATTCTTAGAAAACTCAATTTCGAATACCAAAACAAAAGTAATTATAGTTATCAAATGAAAACAAACCGTTAAAGCTGTTGTTATCCATGACGTGAAACAAGCCAATTGTTTTTAATTCGTTTCATGTTATTTGAGGACTTATATCTATTTGAATTTTTAATCTTGATAAAGTTATTCTGATGCATTCACAAAAATTAAATTTGCTTAGTTTAGTATTAAAATACAAATTATGCATTTTTCATAAAATATTAAATAAAACTCTATATTTCCCTTTTTCTATTTCTTACACAAGTAAAACGCAGCTTATTTTTGTTGATTTATGACAAGAGGGCTTTATGCGCATGCGTGACAAGTGGGTGAGATTTTGGTTACTTCGAACGCGAGGCCCCCTTGGATTTTCATGACATAAAACACATCAAGAATTTTTCAACCCTGCCTTGGGGATAAGAATAAAAATATTCTATCTCAAACTCTAAAAGATTTCCAATAAAATAGGCAGCTGATACGGTTTGTCTCCCAATATTTCTGCTGCAGGGATTCATTTTTATAGTTTGGCGAAGATTTTTAAGCTTGTTGTTGACTTTGGATGTGTATCATAAAAACATAATAAATTTACCTTTGGGGGATCATGGGCTTAATAATGCAATGCGGTTTGGTATAAAGAATGTTCTAAATTTCCTATTATAAATTCTAAAATATTTTATCGTTATTTTTTTTATATGTGTTGAATATGTTTTGAGAATTCATTTGATGGTTAGTTATTTTCATTAAATGATAAATTAAATCAATGTTTTATGGTTCGATATTTTGTTTTAAATGTAAATTTTAGTTATGTAGTTGGTTTTATTTTTAACATTAAGTTAACATGCTTTTTCGTTATTTATTGAAAATTGAATATTTTATAGTAATAATAAGCAAATAATAAAATGCGTATAAAGTATTTAAAAGGACTTTACTAAAAGGTTAGGTTAATTTTCAACTATTTCATTACTTTTATTAGTTTTTCATTTTTACAAAATTTTTAATACATCTTTTCTCAATAAATGTTTTTCGATTTTATTCTAACTGCGTTTGGAAAAATTTTATGTTCATAATATTTACTTTAAACTTATTACTTTAATAAGCAATGAATTTCTTGTTGTACCGATAGACACACATACAAAAAAACGCATAAAATTTTAATTCCATTAAATTAAAAAGAACGTATTCTAACAAAAGTAAATCAGTTGGTATAATAAAAACAAGATTTTGTTTTTGTTTATTTTTGCGTATATCTGAGAATTTCATTTTAAAAGTAAATAGCTTTCAATTTGTTTTATGTTTGAAAATATAATGTTGAACTGCTTTATAAACGTTTTTTTTCTTTATTCAAACAAGTAATCTAATTTAATATGGAAATACATTATTTAATTTTATATGTTAGTAAAATATTTCTAAAAGTAATTATTAATTAAATAGTTTTCTAATTATGATGGAGAGTTTTATTAATTAGGCTAGATGTTAAAAATTAATGCCTTTTTAAAACGTGAGTTGTTGAAGAAGGAATACTTGGGTATTTTCGATTTTTTTTTCTTCAAAAATTTGTTATAAAGGAAATCTTACAGGTAGGTTTTTAAATTCATCTGAACTTCTTAGTACTAAAAATAGTTTTGAAATACAATCGCATTGAACACAAAAATGTGGAGGAATCTGCAAAAAAGACGATTTTTATGAGAACCGTCGATTTTTATGAGAAGTTTTATTTTGCTTCGATTGCATTTCATATGCACTCTTAAGAAAATCCGCTGAATTTTACGGTAGAAAATCGACAATGGAATATCCAGATTTTTCGAACCATATTATATTTAGCATAGGTACTTACCTGCTAAACAGTACTTTTAAGAGTGTTTAGAAAACAACAAATATGTTAATTGTAATTGAACAATTATATTTATTTTTTTCCAAAATAGTGTTTGCATTGCTCTTTAAGTAATAGTCTTATTTTTTATTCTTTTATTTTATTCTTTTTTATGGAGTCGATTACTCTCCTCCACATTAAACCTTACCTGATAAACACTTAAACAGTATTTATTTAGAGTGTGTTGAAAACAACAAATATGTTAATTGTAGTTGAACAGCTCTATTTCTCCAAATATTGTATGAATTACTTTGTAAGTTACTGTTTTATTCTTTTTATGGGGCCAATCCCTCTTCTCCGCATTTAAGTGCCAACAGTTTGGATTACAAACGATAAAATCGAACCATTCCGAGTTTCTGAAAGTGTTCTAGAGTAGGGGGCGATAGGCGCTGTTCGGAACTTCGCCAAACTATTACAACTTAACTGAAAATGAGGAATTGATTCTTGGAAGTTTGGAACGTTTTCCGTTCTGAATCTATGAACGGGTAAAAGGAAATATGCAGTTTGGAATGTTTGTGAAATGTAGCTGCTTTTCATGTTATGCATTGAACAAATTTGAAATTAATTGCCATAAAGTATTCGCAAATTTGTACGGTTACTTTTCCTTTTTAATAAAATAGTGATGAAAATTATGTTAAAAATGTGTTTAAACTTTGTAGATTAGCACTTAAAAATTAATTTTTTTAAGCTGCTGGGTTGTTTTAACTGCTGTTGTGACACTAACTTTTTTTTAGCATTTTTTACACCCCAATTAGCTTCTTTTCTTTGTTATAACGTTGGATATCGGATTTTTTCTTTCATCTTATATAAGACCGGGACAAGTTTAGTACAATTTTATAATTTTTATCTATTTATTTTTATTGTTAACTCTTTTGAAGTGAAAACAGAAGCTACTGCACCCTGCTGCCTTTCAGGTTTTGCCCTTTAGGCTCACGACAATAAAAACAATAACAACTTCTTTTGAGGTGAACGATATAGAATTGTATTCCTTATACAATTTAGCATAATATTTTTTAATAAGTTAATATAGTTTGTCATAGCAAGTGGTTTAATGTTTAAAAAAGAAACAGTTCTGCCAGTATTATGACACACCGTGTTGTGAATCGGCATCGTGTTCTTTCTATAAAATGTGACTTGGTCAGATATAATTAGATAATTAATTTTTAATTTTGTCGTTTGCGCGGAACTTAGCTTTCGCTAACCTGGCAACTGTGTAATGAAGTTTGTGTGCGTGTTCTTTTCAACTGAAATAAAAATTGTTGCTGTTTTCTTTTGTTAAAACGTTTTAGCTACTCCTTATAAATAAGTTTTGCAAATTTGCGACACACCGTAAACTAAACTCTTGTACATAATGCAATCTATTATAGTACTGTGCGCTAAACTATGTGCTGCCTAGGCCGCCGCTCCGTTCCTACTTTAAGTGGTGATCCATTTAACGTGAGTTGGAAAACATGTATCTATGAAATATGGACCCTTGTCTCCCTGACAGAATAAACATTCATATCTATTCGACTATAAAAAATATTTTTTTTAATGAAATAAATCCAAACAAAAGGTAATCATATCTTTAGGATAGGATATACCGATGGGTTTAGTTTTCATGAAATTAAAAAATAACCAATCATATAATTTAAATTTTTTTTCTTTATTTCTAATATTCAATGTTTTTTTTCCTGTCCTTCAAGTCTCATGTTTTTCGTGTTTTTTTTCAGATAAACATTTCCTTATTGTTAATATATCAACGTGTAAGGAAATGCGAATTAAATAATATAAACTTATTCTTCATAAATTTATAAAATATATATTACTTAGAGATAAACGTAATTCAAAATTTTATATAAAAACAAAAGATATATAGGGGAGATTGGGGGCTATTGGGACAAATTTTTATTAACCTCTATATTTCAGCAAAAATACAAGAGTTTTAATTACTTTTTTTACGAGCTCATAAACTGAACATTCGTTTACTTAAAAAAATCATTTGACAAATGCTAAAACATTACCATATTTTAGTTGCTGAGCAGTGAAACAAACGTAAATGTCCCATTATCCCCCATATTTGGGGTCTAATGGTGCAGGGCTAATGATACATGCTAAATGTTGCCTTAATTAAAATTTTAAAAAAGGGAAAAGGAATCAAAAAATGAACATAATTTTTTTTAAAGCAAACATTATTTATATAATGTATACATAATGAAATTTTATTTTTTAAAACAATTATTTCCCATTGAAAGGTGAAATATCAAAGTTAAAACATAAAATCAAAGATGCTCCCATAATTTTTGTTGAATCACTGAAAAAGATAGCCCTGGAACTACAATCTTCTAAAATTTATCCCAAACTTGTCCTCTTTTTTCAGGGTATGTGAATTTAAAAAGACAGTTTTTATCTTCAAATAGCTTACCCGGAGTTCATCGCTTTTCATTTCAGAAATTAATCCAACGAATAAAGAATAGCTTACAAATTTTACCAACAACAAATTATTTATATTCACCAAGCTCTGTTCAGATGTAATTAATGAAATTACATGTGGAAAATTTTTACGAATAAAGCTACTTGAAGTTTCTTTTATTATACGATGAAAAGAGTTCAAAAAATTTAAAATCAAAGTTTTAAAAAGTTTTAGGGAACTAAATAAGATATTAGAGATTTATATAGATTCTTCAAGAGAAGCATACAAAGCTAGGTTTATTCGTGTCCCATTTGACCCCACAATTTCTGTCCCATTAGACCCCACAGTGTTGTTTTTTTTATAAATGATCCAACAAGAAGCACTTGTATTTCACCACAGTATTTGACATATAATATCTTAATCTATGATAGGTCATCTACCTAAAACTATAGTTTAATTCATAGAAAGTTTTTATTTAATACTTCAAAAGTGAAAAAAAAAAGAAACAGTTTTAACTAACTTTGGATTCTCCAAAACAACAATTCTTCTCTCCACTTTAACACATGCTTTTAATGGCCGATCTTTGGTTGTTAAAATGTGAAGTCAAACTGTTACAATGGTGTAGTGTAGAAAAATTTGTAAAAAAGTATATTTTTTCCCGCTTTAGGCCCCTTGCCCCATTAGCCCCCACTCTCCCCTAATAAACCATATATATACACAATATTTTTTATTTATGTCCTTGTAGTCTTATTATTGTTATTTATATATTTTTTGCTTTTTTTCAGGTAAACCTGTCATCATTGTGAATATATCAACGTCATTGACAATCTGTAAATCTCAAAGTGGTAGATTTAATATTGGAACAAGGAAATGTAAATCAAATAATACAAACTTTTAAAATATAAATTTATAAAAAAATATTCCAGGTAGAAAAAAATACATAATTCAAAATTTTATATAATGATAAATTTGCAGTGAAATGTTTAAAGTAAACTTTCCTGGTGTGTTAACTGTTAAAATTAATTTCAAACTTTTATAATACTTGCTCAAATTTTTATGATACAACAGTAATTTTGCTCAAATTAGTATTTATACCCTTGTAATGTAATTTAAAAATTTACATAAATTATTGACCGTGAGAAGTAATGTGAGAAATATCAAATTTTTTGGTGTAACGGCACAATATAGGTAGAATTTTTTATTGAAAAAAAAATTAACTTATGCACACATTTTGTAAATTGAAATTTTTTACGACTCATGTTTATAAGAAATGCTTCAAAGTTTAGAATTCAAGCATATTTCGATATCTATTAAGATAATATGAAAAGTAAAGGTAACTTAATGCCTGGATACAGGGTTATTTAAAATTGAAAATTTAAAGTATAAAAAGGTATTGAGAAGTAATAAAAAAAGTATTAAGTACCTTTTTGAAATGAAATAAAGACCAATATTTTAAGTGGAAGGTGAACAGTTTTTCCAGTACTTGCAAACACTTTAAGTACTACATTACTTTAAGTATATTGATAAAACACATAAACAAGTATTAAAATCGATAATCATATTAACTCAACATAAATCGCGTGTGACAATCGAAATAAAGGGTTCGAAGGTTCTGTGTGCGAGATTCTTAAGCCTGATAGGACTATAAAAACCACAACTTCCAACTGACTTCTAAATCAGAAACCTTAGTTGAGCTAGCTTAGACATGCTTCTATAAAGCAATCGGCTTAACTCCCGCATAAAAAACTGCAAAAAAAAGGAAATGCGATGAAATAAAATCCAGGATAGCGTTTTAACAAGAGTAGGTGATTGGCTAATAGTCGTTATACTGATGTAAAGACAGTAAGTGATTTTTAAAAGTAGGTATACTGATGTAAAGACAGTTAGGGAATTTAAAAAGTCGGTATACTGATGTAAAGACAGTAATGGGCTTATATTCGGTATACTATGCAAAGACAGTAGAAGATTGACTTAACTATAAACGGTATGTGATTGGCCATTTTTGGTACACTGATGTAAAGACAGTAGATGATTGGCTAATAGTTGGTATAAGGATGTAAAAAAAAACATTAGATGATCGGCTAATAGTCGGTATACTCATGTAAAACCAGCAGGTTATAGTCTAAATTGTCAGTATACTGATGCAACAATAGTAGGTGATTGGCAGGTCAGAAGACGGACTATTCCTTCCTAACCATGCCACTAACATCCTACCACAACCAGATTGAGACTCAGATCGAGAACTTTGTCGAGAACTTCAAGAAGAATGGTTTCATGTTCATCAGCACCCTCAACACGGCGGAGACGTACGGTGGCACGAGGACCCAGTGGACTCCGTCGGACGAGAGTGCGACGGACTACCCTCGTACGTCTGCCCGATGTTCATCGTACGACTCTAGTTGCTCGGAGTCCGGTTCGTGCGGAGAGGCTGGGAACAGTGATAACGGTGAGTAATTTTATGCTGTTTCATTGCATTGTATCGGTATAGTTAAATCAGCCAAGGTCAAGCTAATTTATTTTAAACGGGGCTGTCTTTTGGGCGGATTAGGCCTTTTGCAGACTGGGCATATTCCCCAGAACTGAGAGTCATTTATATGTGGCACCATCTAGGCCGCTCTCATTATGAATTTTGGCTCTCAGATGGCAATGAATCTGTGCTCTCTGTGAATGCTAAAGTATGCCGAGATTTAATTTTGCTGGAGAACCCAAGCCAGATTAAGTACGGTGAAGACCAGTCCAATCAAGTTCATGTGTGATGCCACAAACAAAACAAAGTAGTTTTCTATACGACTACTTTAAACCCAATGCTAATTTTTGAAATGCCCAGGCCTGATACTCTATTCAATTTGGCCTTGGTTCACTTAAGGAAACAAAAAACGTTCCGCCTTTCATCGGATTAATATGATGAAGAAGAATGCTTTTTGATTAAGGCTGAATGATTTTATGTTGTTATGATTAATAATTTATTGTATTGTATAAGGATATAATATATTTTATTGTATATTGTTAAAATTATAGTTTTGCTGTGTTATTTAACTCCATCTAGTTCCGAATCAAGTTATTTTTGAGAGTGCGAATTTTAAAATTAAAAACATTTGTATCCAGGAATATTTTAGATCTTTATATGAAAGCCCAATTAAAGCATGCCATAGAACCTGGGTTAGTGTCACCAACATATATATGAAAGAAAAAATAGTATATTATTTTAACGCCTCATTTCTACTTAGTAACAACATGGCTAACGAGTGTTTTAAAAATTCACTCCTTTTTTTCATCTGCACTGAAAAAAATCCGTCAAATTTATGGTACTAGCTGCTGAGTTGCAAGAAAAAAACGTAAAAAACCCAGAATCTTTCTGTGTTAAATACTGTAAATTCCTGTTTAAAAAATGGGTTTTGTCCTGTTAAATATTTGTACCAAATTCGTATCTTGGCACCAAACCTCGATAGATTGAAGCTAAAAAAAGTAATCTTGTTGACGTTTAACACGCCTTCAGAGGAATAGTCATTGAGAACAAGTTTTAGAGGAAACGGTTGAAAACTGTAAATGAGTTTAATAAAAAGGTTTAAGACCATACTGTTAAAAACTTGACGCTTGGTTTTACCAAAATATGGTTCCTAGTAGCTGCAGCGGCTGTATGGGGAAATGTTTCACCATATTTAAGGTTGAACCATTTTTCAGGTTTTGATCCGCTGCAGCTACTAAAAACCATTATTATAGTGAAGGTTTTAGCAGTGTAAAGTTTGAGAAACAGTTCAAAAATGTCAAAAGCATGGAAAATTTCCTTAAAATTGAAGTTAGTTATTTGCAGTGAGAACAAAATCTTGTACAGGGAATGTGATTATTATTATTAACATTACTGTCTAAATATTTAATTTTAATAATAATATTTTTGTTTTAATATTCAGATTATTAGGTTAGTTATCAGAAAAACGGTTTTGATGTGTAGTATTATTTCATTCCTACTTATTTTCACTCTGTTCACTGTTAAAAATTTAGCACTTTGTTTCACCAAAAATATGGTTCTTAGTAGCTGCAACGGCTGTGTGGTGAAACGTTAAACCATATTTTTGGTATTCGGTTGAACCATTTCTCAGGATTTTGTTTCCAAAATCCAGAAAAATGGTTTAACCAAACACCGAAAAAAAGGTGAAACATTTCACCACACAGCCGTTGCAGCTACTAGGAACCAATATCATGGTGAAAGGAACCAATATCATGGTGAAACCAAGCACAAAATTTTTAACAGTGTTGAACACTGAGTCACTGAGCGATAGAAAGATGGTTTCGTCTCATTACATTACAATGCATACAATAATTTTCGTGACAAAGTTATGTATATTTCAATTAGTGGTAGTGTATTCAAATGATAATCGAGTAACATGTTTACAATTCAAATTTGATTATCGCTTTATGTTAACAATTGAATATAACAATTCGTCGAGCATAATTAGTTTAGTGTAACATACCATAGGAAAGGTGCAAAGGGTGGAATGGGAATTGGGGAATAGTTGCCGAAAGGGAAATCATAAGCCAGCCCATTGCTGCATGCAATGCGTTAATGTGTAGTAATTCAATTTCGTGCTGAAATAAGTAGGTTTTTACAGTGTAGTGTTGCTAATTTTCTTTCTTTGATGCATGCAAAAATATTTTTAATTAGTAGTTAAACTATGCAAATCATGTATTTCGGAAGAATAGAGAAATACATTAATACATTGTTTTGTATAAAGTTATAATACGAACTTGTTCGTCTAAATTATAAATATTGGAACTTAAAGTACTGACATTTTCTAATTCATAATTTTTCAAATTTTATGTTTAAAATGGTGAACCTATTTTATTTAAATATTCATGAATCTTCTAATGAATGAATCTTTTTTCTTATTTATATATGATTCAACATGTTGAACTCACTGAAACAGGACATTTAAAGAGCTTGTGTTTGGCACTGCAAACAGCTAGTTGATAAATAAAATGTAGAGTTAAATAATTCTAAACTAGAAAGATTGATCCACGACACTTCCCCATATCTTATTAGTTCAAAATCAAAATTTGAACTCATATTGACTCTTTCTTCACAACTTTCTTTCCGACACATATTTACTTTTGCTTTACTATTGATATCAAAACTGAGAAAAATATATTAAAATTCCATACAATTAATTAAGTAAGACTTAGTTAAAAGATTATTAAGAATTCAAGTAATATGATTGTGTCCATTGGTTGTCTTATAATCTTTCAAAACGAAACGGTTTGGTTGGGGGAAGAAATTATAAACAGACTACATTAATTCTTAGAAGGATAACCTAATTCAAAATTCCGTTCTAATAGTTTTATTATTTTGTTCTAATAGTTTTATTTATTAAAGTACTAAATTTCATCTTCAACTTAATATATATCTGTAATTCAAATGATACGAGAAAGCGTAACCCCAAAAAATAACACGATATCTTTTTAAAAATGTTTCTAATATTTTTTTTTATTTTCCGACTCATTAGACTCAACAACTTTATAAAACTTTAATTAAGAAACAGCACCTGTTAAAGTTTGTAAGCGCGGCGAAGCGTAATTTCTAAGAACACTGTTTATTTCCAGTGAATAATGACGCCAAAAGTCGGGCTAAAACAGAGAGGTAAGAATAAGATGGAGATGCTGCCGGGCAAAAACCAATACAAAACCCGGTTTTTAAAGTGAAGTCATCGATCGTTTTGTAGTAAGCCTAAACAAACGCTCTAGGCGAAGTATACTGCTCAAAAGAATTAGGGGAATGCATGGTTTAAACCCTTTCACCCCCAATTTTTTCCCCACTAAGTTGAGATCGCACTTATTTATCGTTCGATGGAAGAATCATGTCTTTTGAAGAATTAAATAATGTTTGTTTTAATTAAATAAAAATATGAAAAACATGGTAAAATGAAATTCTCTCCCAAAAATTTTTATGAAATAAATTGACCCTAAATTCTTCATGCTTGCATTCTTAGATGTTTAAAAATTGATTTTAACTTTTTTTAACAGATAAAATTTATTTAAAATTATTGTTATTATTTATTCAAAAGTTATGCTTCCGATTTTTTCTCCTTAAATTTTATTTAAAAAATTAGGATTTTTTAAAAAATGTATTTTTACCTTTTCATTCTGGATGCATAATGAATCTATTTCACAAATTTTAGATTTTTAGAATAAAAAAATAAAACGTTGGAACTGAAAGAGTTAACAAAAGTACTCAAAGTGCTCCCCTAATTGTTTTGAGCAGTGTATTTAGAGCTATTCTGCAGTGGAGCTTGTATAGGTTTACTATACATCGACTTGGGGATTGCTGATTCTCTAATAAAAACTATAATTACAACGCTTTTATTTTTACCTGTGAAGGAAATTACTACCATCTAGTGTAAATTCAGTTCTCGTGCTCCAGCCTACAGATA
This sequence comes from Oedothorax gibbosus, assembly GCA_019343175.1. Taxonomy (NCBI): domain Eukaryota; kingdom Metazoa; phylum Arthropoda; class Arachnida; order Araneae; family Linyphiidae; genus Oedothorax; species Oedothorax gibbosus. The sequence goes on from CM033273.1 coordinate 13,982,203, forward strand.
TGCACTTGATCTTTTATTTTTTTTATTCTTAATAAACGGTTTTTAAGGAATAAAATTATGCGTTTCAGAAAGAACTAACATTGAGTAAGCGTTTTTTTTTGGGCTTACTAACGTCACTCGACTGCGGTTCTAAATTACGACGCCCGACCCCAATAGCCCTCGTGTAGCTCTAGTGTGACGATGTCTCTAACTAACTTAACTTTGGGCTTACTAGGGTTGCTTGGCGACATTCTAACGGCTTCACTTTGTTTCTCGTCAAGCATCTCCCTCTTCTTCTTTACTTATAGTCTAAAACGAGCTGTGCAATCGTAAAAATAAAAAAGTTTCTAAAGATCGCAAAGAAGTCTCGAACTAACACGTTACCGCTCCCTCCTTTTCTGTGTGCGCGGCCATTCTGCGAACACAGGCCATTAACTTCGACTTTTTTCTTCTTACAAGCTTTATATTAACATTTCTCATGGCTAGGCTAGGGAGCTTGTATATACTGCGCTTGGCGAGTATTTACTGACATTTCTTATCGCCAGGCAGGGAGCTTGTATATACTACGCTGGGCGAGAATTCTTCGATAATTTGGGTTGCCATATTGTGGACTTTGTCCCTTTGTGTTGATTTTCTAATGATGTTTTTGTTTAGCCTAAATTATTATTTAATTCTAAAATATGAATAATTTTTTTTAGCCAACTTTCTTTTTTTTTAATTCAAAAGAATTAAAAATTAAAAGGTGATTATTGTCATAGGGAGATTTTCAACCGACTGTCCGTACCTTCTTTCAACTTCCGTTACAATCGTACAGTCTTACAAAAAAAATTGCTTGAAAGAAATGATGACATTAGGGAAATCATTTTTTTAATACTTTGTCCGTCTGTAAATCCGTCCTCTGACCGTCTGGTTATCTATATATTCCAACTTCTGATAAATTAACTGCCTGATTTTCAAAATTATTTCTTTTATCTGAAAAGTATGAAATAAAAGACTCAACTTTTATGGGCACCTTTTGCCCGTCTGTTTGTATGTCCTTCCGTTAGTCAATTTGTACGTACTTTTCCATTTCTGTCTTCCGATTTTATTTGTTTTTGTTTGAAAGGTATGATATCAGAGTTACATTGTTTATACTTTTCGTCCGTTCGTCTGTTTGTTCGTACTATCAGAATTTTATGAGTATTAAAGTAACAGAAAGTAGGCTAGTTAAGTCCTTTCAGAACTTTTTGTGAGCATTATAAAATTGTATTTATGTCCAATTTTAGCTTCCACACTACGTTTATAACGTAAAAAGTGGAAGGTTTTATAATCGTTCAGTCCGTCTGTCCGTCCGTCTGTCTGTCTGTCTGTCACCCACTTTCACAGAAAGAACCACAAGTCCCACAGACAAGTGGGATACGTCATTTTAAAGCAAAAAATCAGATTAGGCTACATTCCAAATTTCATTAAAAAATTTAAATTAGAAGTTTATTTAAAATTTAAATAACTAAATTTTTTTATCTACATTGAAATAACATGCAAATTCTATTTTTATTCATATTTTCACTGTTGTCATCCACAAGTCCCACAGACAAGTGGGATACGTCATTTTGAAGCAAAAAATCAGATTAGGCTACATGCCAAATTTCATTAAAAAATTTAAACTAGAAGCTTATTTAAAATTGAAATAACTAAAAATTTAATCTACATTGAAATAACATGCAAATTCCATTTTTATTCAATATTTTCACTGTTGCCATTTCGTTAAACGTACGAGAAACTTTTGTTAAAATAAAAATACACTTTTGAAAAAATATTTATTTATGTGATATAATTCGGTTTGGATTGTTGTATTATCACAATAGAGTTCTTTTAATAGTTCTATATATATGTATGTAGAAAGATGCATAGAGAATTCTAACTTAACATAAAAAAAAATATGCTAAGTTTCGCTTTATTTTAAAGCATCAATTGTACAAATTATAAATTTTTTGAACTGTAAATTAATTTAACAAATTATAAATAAGTGAATTTTCGAAAGAAATGTAAATGGGAAATTGTGGCGACAAAAATATTTATTAAAAAAGATTACATCATTATTCTTCGAACTTCAAACAAATTTAGCAAACGATAAAGTCTAATTATTAAATCTGAGAAAGAAGATTAATGAAAATAGTTAATTTTGGCGTTTAAAACTTTGAATTACAAATAGCTAAAGGCCCTGTTTTTATTAGAATTAAATCACATTTGCCATTCGCAACAATCGCTCGAGAAACTTTAATTCTTTTAGACAATAAATTAAAATAAATTTATTTTTGCAACATCGATCAGTTTGAAATGACGTCAAATATATTTCACTACGGAATCCTTGTATGGTGATATGAAATGTTTTCATTCTATTTAAAAGCGAGGAATATGACATATTTATTCTTTAAAATATAAATTAATTTTTGCAAACGATAAGTAATAATTATTGAATTTTCGAAATAAAATAAATAAAACTAGCCAAATTTAGCATGTAAATGTTTAATGTAGAATTAATGCAGTGTTTGGCGCCTTTTTACCTGTTTAACACAACTTTTGTGTGGAAGCGGGTTAAGTGACAGATTCTGTTACAAACCTACTTGTTTTAATATGGAGCAAAATTAATACATTCCCGCTTATTTCATTTATGTTTTTATTATTGAAATAATCAAAATCAAAATTCTACCAATATTCATATATTTAATTTTAATAACTAAATCAATATAGAGTTACAAACTAGTTTTTTACTATTAAGAAATAAATCATTTGAACCCATTATTATTATCTTACAAGGAACTTTTTTTTAATGTATGAACAATCGCGAGCATTTGTTTTAGTTTCTTTGCCAACAAAATATCTATGCAGAGAAACTAGTTTTACAGAATACAACTATTTGCCTTAATTTCTCAACTTATATTTATAGAAAACCCAGTTTTACAAAAAAAATAGTTTTTACTTAATATTTTTTAATAACTTGGTAGCCATTTTTCGGATCCATATAACCTAGTCTTTTTTAAAACTATGTCAGGCATTTGTTTAATCTCTACAATTTTTTTAAAACTATTAACATGACCTTACAAACTTCGTGAAACGTTTTATCCATGTATACATTTTGGGATAAAGCTGAAAAAATAACATTTTAGTATACATATACGCTTTCAAAACAAATTTCTAATCGTGCGTTTAAAAGAGTTTAAGGGGACACGGTACCACTTTCAAAAAATCTTTAATTTTGACATATTCACTATAAAATTGATGTTTTATTACGTCAATCTGTATTTAAAAACAATATACGACAAGAAAAATTTAAAAATAATTTAATTTTTTAAGTTATTTAAAAAAAAATTTTTTGAACTTTTTTAAAGTGCTAAGGCTATTTTAAATACAAATATTTTAACCCCCCCTCCCCCCCCCCACACAAATTTTTTTCTCATGTACTGTGAACTGTTTTACATAAGAATTGGTATCCAAATTTGATTTATCTTCAGTAGTTGTTTTATAAAAAATAATTATCTAGAAAATCCCAAATTATTTTAGCATATTTGAAAAATTTCGAATTTAGTATTTTTTTATAAAAAGAGTATTACTTTTGAAAACAATTTTAATACAATTTCTTAATGTTAACATATTTGACAGACTGCATACAAAATTAAATTCCTTAGACTTTTATCAATAATTAAAAAAGCCTTAGCGTTTTCAAAAACTTGTCATCAAGAAAAAATGAATACCAAGAAAAACACATTTAAAGTTTTCATTCGTTTGCATTTTTATCCTACCTTTCCTCATAAAAAGTGGAATAACTTTTTAAAAAATATAGCTAGACTTTTAAAACTTGGTACTCTTATTTAGAAGATTTAAAACTTTAATGTTAGCAAATAAAAAAAATCGCAATTTTTGTTATTTTTGAGGTACTGTGTCCTCTCAATTGTTAAAAAAATAGCTAAAATCTGATAACTTAAATTTTTTAAAAAAATGTTTTGGTGTCAATAAAATTAAATTAAAGCTTATAATGAACTTTTCGAGCCTTATAAAAGTACTTTTTAGATCAAAAATGGCAAAGTCAGTATTAAACGAGTGAGATATTTTCCGGAAGAGGCATCCATTTTTATACAGTAATCATACCAGTTTTAACAACTTAAATGTATTTCTTAAATATTTCAAAATTATAACGTACCGTTTGTATCAATATAAAATAATTTTCTGAATTTTCATAACGTATTGGTTTTAACTCAAGACATGTCTCGAAAACTTTCATTTCCTTTAATAAATACGCATTCCTTACTTCTCATTCCATTTAAAAATTACTTCCCTAATTACCCGACATACCAAACATAAATATTCCAATTTTCACTCTTACAGCATCAGCCGCGTCATATTTCTCTCGAAAATCTATATCCTTACCCCCACCCCCTTTACAATCCATTAACCAGCCATCACAGTTTCTAACTAATATATGGCGCTTTAACCAGTACGAATGGATACAAAGCTGCATATCACCATCTTGGCGACAATTGGCGCAAGTGTGGCAACCATTTTGCCATTATTCCTGCACTAATGACGCTTCGGACATCACTTTTCAAAGTTTTCTATTTTAATTTTGTCCTATAAATCGAGTTTTTTGTTAGAAAATTTCTTGTTTTTTTATAGTTAAAAAATGATTTTTTTCAAACGAAGTTTTTTGTGCAATTTGAATAATTCAAAAAAATACTAAAATTTCAAATTCAGTATTTCTGCTCGCTAACTTTGTTATCATTTTTCGGGGTTTAAATTCTTTAAAATATTTTTATTAATTATGGCTCAAAATATTTTAAATGTGTGAAGGTATGAATTCCAATTAAAATTAAAATTCTTAGACAATCAATGTCACAACATAAAAACACATTTTTTAAAATTATAAAACACTGAAATCAACAAAAATGAAAAAAATTAATAACATTTACGCAATAAAACTATTTTGGAACAGTAAAAATAATAATAAAATAATAAATAGCATAAAATAGACAAATAATATTGCTAAAATAGAACATTAAGGTTGAAATAATATAGTTAGAAAAAACCCGAATAATAAATTTGAATGATTAAAAATGACAGAGTTACCTTCAGAGTGTTTACTTCACAAGAAAAACCTGGTAATGTAAAAGACCCCCCCTCTCTTCATAAATCGGTTCTAGTACCACATTTTTAACTCCTCTAATACTATTTTAAACCGTCAGTAAAAGTTAACCTAGTGAAAAATTAAAACCCGCCAATATTTGAAACATAGAAATAATTATTTTTTATTTTTCAAACTGCATTGTAATTGTCTTATATTTATCCAAACTCAAAATTTTGAATATATAAATTTTTAGTTCTGCCAACATGGAACTAAACTAGAATGATATGACAACCTTGGCGATATCTGGCGCTTTTCCGGCAGCCATTCCGCTCCCAGTAACCACACTTTGGACGATAGCGAGTTCTCTCGAATTCCAGCGTAGTTCTTCTCTAGAAAGCTCACTTATAGGACATCCCGTTCTCGTAGCCGCATCTCCTAAGTTGTGTAGAAATCAATTCTTGTAGTTCTTTGGACTAGGAAGATCGTGCCAAATGACAACTGGGCCTTGCGATTGGACTATGTCCACACAGCTTCGATTCCCGCTAGAAATTGTAAAGAAGATAAGTTGCTAGATGTGGCTCGCGGAAATGTTGGTGCGTTTAGGGTTTAGTTGATGCTGTTTATTCTGTTGAGTTGCAAGTTGTGTAGAAGTTGTTAGTGTTAGGAGATGATTCATTGTCATCGTTGTTAGAATTTGTATTGTTTTCATCGTTGTTATAATTTATTTCGTTTCTATTGTTAAAATTTGATGTGCTATCATGTAGGCTACAAGGGCTTTTCCGTTGACATACTGTTTTGAAAGAAGTTCGAAATATTTTAAAATTCATTTGAGCATTTCAGAGTTTAACTGAAACTTTTCTTTGGCTAGTCAGTTATTATTAAATAAGGTAAAAATGAGTTCTTAATAATTTGAAATCTATAATGAGTTAAAATTATTTTCATGCTTTTGAATTTAATTCGGTAAGTTCATTTGAATGATATTTATATATCTAAAATTTAGTTGCACAATTCGCTGCATGACATTAGCATTTAATTCACTGATTGAGTAAAATATTTGCATTTGCTAAGCATAAATTTCGAGCACAATTAACACTCAGCACTAAAGTTTATTAAAGTTTCTTAAAACTTATTTTATACAAACTCATTGCACTCATCTATTTGCTAAAGTATTGGCATAAAGTATACATTTTATCTTCTACTCACTGAAATTAAGTTAAATTTTTAGTTCAGATAAGATATTCACACATGAACTCTGTGATATTGCATTGCAAATAATATTTACTCAAGATATAAATTTATGGGACAAAAACTCTTAATCAAGCTTACATTAGTATTAAAAGCCTACTAACATTCACAAAAGTTTTATAATTTAAAAAATATCGTTTCAATTCATTATATTTTATTAAATTTGACTTAATTGACCCCTACGTTTGTAAAACAACATTGAAGTTTCATGAAATGTCAACCAAGCACAACTATAAACTTGATGTAAAGCAAAAGTTATGTCTTTATTAGGTCAAAACTAGTTTTAATTATGTTCAGTGGTCGTTTATTTATTTAGTGTCAGTTTACATTATATTTCCACCACCAGATAAAAAGAAACACCAAAGATGTTAAAAAACCTCTTATTTGGGTTAGAACTTTTAATAACCGTCGAACTTTGATATGTGACAATGATAAACACTACGAGACCTAACGCAAAGTTCATCAAGCATTATTACGTTCTTGAAGCAAAAATGAATGAACCACCATCTTATTTACATTTCAATGCCACCCTGACTTTGAGGAATGGCAGGAACTATTGTTCGGTTAACATTGTCTAGTGAAGTTGTCTGAGTTGATCATATTCGGCCGAAAGGGACGTTGAAAAAGTTTGAATGGATGCTTGGTTGCCATGGAGATGGTGGGTTACTGGCAGGGAGGAAGAGGCCTTCAATTTCAAGTGCGGTGAGTCTATTTAGTTCTTTTTTTATTTTCGCATTCTTTGACCTTTTAAGAACTTGTCTACCATGAAAAGTTATTATTAATGTGTTGAAGTTGTTAGTTTTTTCTATGTAAATGGAAACTTATTATTAATGATAAAGTTGCTAGTTTTTCTATGTAAACAGCTTGTGATTGACGCGATGGTGTCGTGGTTAGCATGTTGGTCCCTATGCTTTTAAGAACTTGTCTACTATGGAAACTTATTTTTAATGATGATGATGTTTATTTTTATTTTTTTTATTTAACTTACTTTTTGTATTGTTGTCGTGGTTATCCTGCCTGCTCCTATGCTTCTGAGAACTTGTCTACCATGGAAACTTATTATTGATGAAGTTTTTGTTTGTAACTAACTTTTTATGATCGCGGTGTTGTAGTGGTTAGCGTGCCAGCTCCTTATTTAAGAACTTATGTAGTGTAAAAACTTATTATTAATGATGTTGTTAGTTTTTTCTGTTTAACCTACTTTTAGTGGGGTTGCTGTGGTGTAGTTGTTAGCGTGCCTGCCCTTTAATGATTTAAGAACTTGTCTAATAAAAATACTTATTATTAATGATGAAGATGTTAGTTTTTTCCATTTAACTCACTTTTCGTTGTCACGGTGGTGTAGTGGTTAGCATGCTTGCCCCTATGTTTGTAAGAACTAGTCTACCATAGAAACTTATTTTTAATGATGAAGATGCTAGTTTTTTAATATTTAACTTACTTTATATGAGATCCCGGTGGTGTAGTGGTTAGAGTGATTGTCCCTATGCTTTTAAGAACTTATCTAGCATGGAAACTTATTATTAATGATGAAGATGTTAGTTTTTTGTGTGTAACTAACTTTTCATGATCGTGGTGGTGTAGTAGTTAGCGTGCCTGCCCCTATGACTTAAGAACTTATCTATCAAAAATCTCATTAATAATGGAGTTGTTAATTGTTTGTATGACAGACGGACTATATAACGTATGTTACTATTTTTTTTATGTTCACGTTGATGTTCTGCTTAGCGTGCCTGACCGTATTATTTAAGATTTTATTAAGCATAAAAATTATTAATGATGCGGAGTTGTTAATTTTTTTTGCATATAACTAAATTTTTATGTTTACGGTATTGTAGAGGTTAGCGTGTCTGTTCCTATGCTTTTAAGAACTTGTCTACCATGGAAACTTGATGAAACACGAGGAAGATGAGATGATTTTGTATGTAACTAACCTTTTATAAACGCGGTGTTGTAGTGGTTAGCGTGTCCTGTGATTTAAGAACTTATCTAGCATAAAAACTTATTAATGATGTAGTTAAGTTTTCTATGTAACTCACTGTTCATGGTCATGGTGGTATAGTGGTTAGCGTGCCTATCCTTGTGCTTTTAAGAACTTACCTTGTATGAAAACTTATTATTAATGATGAAGATGATAGTTTTTCTATGTAACTTACTTTTAGTTTAGCGTGCTTGCTCCTACGATTTAAGAACTTATCTAGTATTAAAAGTTATTATTAATGATGGAGTTGTTAATTTTTTCTATGTAACTCACTTTTCGTGGTGGTGTAGTGGTAAGCCTGGCCTGCCCCTATGCTTTTAAGAACTTATCTACCATGCAAACTTATTATTAATGATGAAGTTGTTAGTTTTTCTATGTAACTTACTTTTCGTGGTCATGTTGTTGTAGTGGTTAGCTTGCCTGCCCCTTATGTTTTAAGAACTTATCTAGCTAAAAACTTATTAATGATGTAGTTGTTAATTTTTCTATGTAACTTACTTTAAATGATCGCGGTAGTGTAGTGGTTAGCGTGCCTGCCCCTATGTATTGAGAACTTATGTAGCGTCAAAACTTATTGATAATGGAGTTGATAATTTTTCTATTTAATTTACTTTTTGTGGTTACGGTGACGTATTGGTTAGCGTGCCTGACCCCCATGCTGTTGACCCGGGTTCGTTTAAGAGTTGAGTAGCTAGGTAGTTGCGTACTATAAAGGAAATTATTAGCAAACAATAAGTTTCAATATATGAATTGACACATACTACAAACCTTCATAACACCTCCTTAAAAAATGATGGTACAATAAATCATGTTTAAAATAAAAACAAGTAATACTGAAAGCATCGCATAAAATTATCTATATGCATTAAAACTTAATCTTAAAATAATACTGAACATTACACTATTTGATTGTTAAATGTTTTGGGGGGACGTTGATCTTCCGTTCAATTTATTAGCTTTTAACTCTGGTTCCTGACTATTAGAACTATTACATTGCATTCACGAAATATATTATTCCAGATCTGCCTGTTTAGCAGCCAGCTATCTTTGACAGTTATTTCTTTTAATCTGAAATGAAAATTTAGCAAAGTTGAATCAATATGTTACTAAAAAATTTGATACTACATAGTTAGAGCATTATAGTTTTAGCACATTTGTACTGACAAGCATATTGCCAAGGACAAATTAAAATAAATATGTTACAATTTTTCTAAATGTTCAAAAATTGCTGATTTTTTTTATTGTTGGTTTCTAAACAAGTTCCATATCTATATACATAAAAGGCAACTTCCGTTTGTTTGTTTGTATAAGACACGAGATCTAAAGAACCACGCAACAGATCGTCACGAAATTTGGCAAAAAAAATCATCTTATCTCCGGAACAAACATAGGCTAAGATTTTTTCGAATCAGACCATTCCTTCTATCGTTTTCGAACGTTTTTATGTTTCCCATTCAATGCATTGAAGACCTTAGAGGTTTATTGCTCCTTCAACAGCACGTTTTCACGAATTGTTTATTTAGTTTTATTCAACACATTTTTTTAAAACGATTTTTAAGTATATTTAGTTTAATTACAGCTAAAAAATTAGAAATAAACATCTAAGACAAAAATCGTTTGCTAGCTTTTTAGCAATTACAAAAATATTTAATATTAAAAAAATAAAAATCGTTTGCTTTAGTATATTTATCACCGTTAAAAAAAATACAAATAAATATAAAAAATGCAAATCGTTTGTTGTTTGCTGGAGTAGCTTTATAACATCTAAACAATTAGATCATGTAATTCGCTTTCATTAAGAATATTTTATTTCCTGCATGCAGACCAAGAGTGATCAGTTTAAAGTGAGATTTAAATTTTAACTACTTTGGAAGAACAGCTTATACCAATCTTTGTCCTGAACGCATTTTTTCTGCCATTTTAATCTATTATTGATAATGCCTAAAAGAAAACCCAAACATATTGGTCAAGTCCAATCTAAGAAGAAAAAAGCAAAGGCTTTACGGTTAAATGAGACGGCTACAGAGCGAGAGCGGCGACTGCTACAGCTTCGAGAAAATTCAAATTCCGATTCAATTACGTAATTTATTATAGAACTCCCTTGAATTGCGTTAAAATAAATGTTTGAGACCCTTTTAAGATTTAGCTGTTTTTCCATTTTTAATTCTTACTGATTATTTTTTACTTAAATATGTATTCTTTTTAATTTGAGCTTCTTATCAAAGGTATTTTTGAAATTAATATTAATCATTACTATATCCAAGTTGGGTAATTAAATGGAAAATTACTGGGTAATCTTCATATCTTATGTAACTAAAATGAAAGAAAATAGTTAAATTGACTGTTAAATTATTTTTCCACCTCTACCCGTGCAACGTCGGGTATAACAGCTAGTTTTATTCATATTTTTGATCTTTTCAAAACTTAACTGTGGAAATATTTATTCTTCATACAAAATTGTTGAAAAAATAAATATCTTTCAATTCTGTGGAGTGCAGTTCCAATCTCACAGGTCAGAAACCATGAAAAGTTTTACTATGTTATAAAAGTCTGATTTATTTTGCTTGAATAATTGTTCAAATTGTTGGAATAGCTTAGCGAAAAGTGCGAGTTTTTTTTCGTTTTGAATCTCATAATTTCGCACATTCTTCTTATTAATATATCATGTATCACAAAAAATACTCTCAAGTTTACATATAAATTTACAAAATTCAGAATTTTTTTAAATAAAATTCTTTTTTTTATAAAATTCACAATGCTCTATATTACAAGCAATTACTTTAGTTAGTATTCTTTATTAATCTAGGTGAAAGAGAAAAACATAGTTTTTATTTTTAGTTTCTAATTTTTTCCACAAAGTTCTTCTCACATTAAGCTATTTACTTAAATACGCGTACATAAAAACTCCAACAAACCATGTGCGTTATAAATATTTTAAGTCGTAGTTAGATTTTAACATACAGTTTAATTGAAAATATTCTTCATTTATTTTCTAACAAATAATTTATTAAATTATAATTACACGCATTATATATTTTGAATTTAAAATTTTAGATGAAACTTACATTAAAATAAAGAGCCTAAAAGGCTCAAAATTATTAAAATTAGTGTTTTTGTTTATTTGTTAAAATAAATAAAATCATTCAATAAACATAATTGAAATCCGATTACTAAAAACAAACAAGAAAACTTTCCGGGATAAAACTAAACTTTTTATTTAAACTTTAAACTCTTATTATAACTTAAGGAATATTTCCATTCTGTTAGAACTAGTTGAGTTTTCTTTTAAGAATTTTTATATATGAAAGTGTATTTTTTAGTCAATCGCATTTCATTTTCATCATGAAAAAACAAAACACAAAAGCTATTAAACTGGAAGAAATGAAGTTTTATTTTTTAAAAATATAAAAATATAAGTCCCAAGCTTGTGAAAGAAAAATAGTTAAACTTGTAATTTGACAGGGATTTCTTTTGGTTTTCGAATTTTTTCGTTTCTTGAAACATGAAACGACTTCTAAAATGCCAAACAATTTATTTGAAGGAAATTTTTTGCTTTTTGCAAGTTCTTTTTTATAGCATCAAAATACTTTTGATTTTTTAAAATACAAATGTTAAGGATTAATTTCTAATGCTTGAGAATTTTTCAATTGTCTTATTATTTTTTGCAGTTTTACACCGTATTTGTTCCTTTGCTGTATTCAGTTCCTTTGCAAGTATACTATCCGCAAGGAGAAACTAGTTTTACAGAATGTAATAGATACGGAAAACTTAGACAAGCATAAAATCCTACTACTTATTATGAATGTGTGGTGGTTGAAAATATTTTTTAAAAAAAATAGTAATATTTGAATTTAGTGAGGAGCTATCAACCCATTAACGACGATTTTCAAGAAAATTATCGACTCTTACTGCTAAATAAGGGCCAAAAATTTTAAAAATCTGTTGTAAAATATACAAAGTTTCGAAATTAACGGGATAATCAAAGCAAATTGTTTAAGAAATATAAGTGTTTACAAAGTTAAACTTATATATTTTTTTGAATTTGGAAAATTTTACTCATTTTTTATTTAAAAAAACTTTTAATTTTTTTTTCAAACTTTGTCATACCTTTTTGTGAGCTTCTAGCTAAACCAAGTAATTTTAAAGTTATTCATGGAATATATTGTGTATAATATTTATCTTAAATTATCTTGAGTAGGAATTTTTAATATAATATATTAAAACTATTTACATTTTTTTAAATATCCCTTTCGCAAAAAATATAGACTTGATAAATAAAAACTGCTAACACTTTCAAAATTAGCATCTGCAAATACACAGGATAATGTTATCCCGCTGAAGTTCACTTAAAAAAAGTTGAAATTCACAAATTAGTTCAAAGATATTTTTATTGTAATAATTAAAAAAAGGGGATAGAAATGTTGTTATAAATGCTATGGGATTTCCTAAGACAATTGTTTGACCTTATAAAATAATTAAAAAATGTATTCTCAGAATTTATAAGTAGCTAAATATACTTTTACATTTGCAAAATATTTTTAAAAGCAATTTTTTCTCTGGCGTGAGAGTTAGCTACACAGTTTAAAATGTCAGTTTATTGACAAATACCAATCATCAACCCAAGCATTTTTTTATTTGCACTAGTTTTCTTTTTAATACTCTTTTCGCAAACTCTATCTACGGGATTTTCTTTCCTTTAATACGATATTTTTCAGTATGGGTGGGGGATACTCTCAGTAAAAGTAGAAACGAATGCATCACAAAAGCGTTCGTCTATCTCGCACGAATCCAACGAAATTGAAAAGGTTTTCCCAATCCTACTCTCACATCTCCCTTACTATCTTTTAAAAGTCTGGAAGTAGATATTTGAATCCTTTTCCGTAAACTGCATAAAACAAATATGAAGATCTATCTCAAAACTTATATATATATATATATACTAGCTTTTTTTTTACTGAGTATTGTTACGACAAACTCAATTTATGACAGTTCTTTTCATGCTATACAAATTCTTTTTCATAGAATATTCTACGTAAATGTAGATACGGGTGGAAGATAAACTTATTCCAGCTTAACTCTAACCAAACAAAAGGGTTCCCCCCCCCCAACTCAACATACATTCGATAACTGAATTCCTATCTCTTGAAAGTTTTGAAGAGTAGAGTTATATTTTTTTCATATTTGCTTTTTTAAAGCTACCAGAAAAAAATATGTTTTTTCAAAAGTTATAGACAATATCTTAAAATTTTATTTTGTTATTACAAACACAACATATGATACTAAAACGGATCCTTTACAAAATGATACTCCAAGTGTCGATAAGTTTGTGATACAAACTCAGTACACTGTAAAAAAAACCTATTGTTTTTACAGTTAAAAGCTGTCAACTTTGACGTCAGTTAATAACTGTTTTTTTACAGTTTAAAACTGTCATTTTTTTACAGGAAAGCTATAATTTTATATTATAGATATAATTTTATTATATAGTATAAAGCTATAATTTTATTTTATAGCTATAATTTTATATTTTATTTTATATTTAGCAGATGCATTTGGTGGGTTGTGAGTGTGACGTCATGTTAACGAAGATAAAAACAGTTATAAACTGTTTTTCTAAAGAACAGTTTTTAACTGTAAAAATATGGTATTTAACTGTAAATTTTCTCTACAGTGTACTAAACTTATAAAATCGTATAGCTATGCAAATATCACATATTTTTAGTGCAATCTTTTGGAGGTCTAAAAGTGTTAAGATATTATTTCAATTTTTTTCTGCTAAACATCATGAAGCAATTAATTACCTATATCTAAACACTTATAATCTATGTAAATATATGCATTTTTCTACTGTAAATATCTTTATATTATACTACTATTATCATAGACTACTTTTTTAAAATATATTTCTTTCAAGTGTTTCAACGTTTACCCCATTTTCTTTTATGTACTACAAAAACGAAACTTATTACCGGAAAATCTTAAACTACATTCTAAAATATAAAATTCGAAATTCTCTGAAAAGCACACAAAAAATTGGTTTCACTTTTTTTCAAACATATTTCGTAATAGCAAAGTATACACTATTTTCTTTTGTGCAATATTAAAACGGATTGACGTATTGGAAAATGCGTAAATGTACAGATGAATGTACAAGCTTAATCCATCTCACCACTAACCCAATAAAATCGAATAAGTTTTTCAAATCCAATACGAATCCTCGATCACTATCTCTATCTCTCCAAAAGCCTCCAATACTTGAAAGTCTAGTATATTGGCGAGTTCCCTTTATCAACTCTCTCCAATCGGTTCCACCTGAAGTATTTTCAGACGATCAATTGCTGTTGTTCGAAAGAGAGTTTCGTCACTCCTTCCCGCGCAACCTTTCGAACCTTGCAGAATGTTCCACAAACTTTCGGACTGCGATAAAAAGAGGAAGTACAATCGTTCTATTCCATGTTCTTTTTTTCTTTTTGCTGTTTCTAAGCCTTTTAGTTTATGGAAAAATGCGTATATCTTCTTTGTTTTTACCTCTTTAGGTATGGGTGCTAAGTGAGGTTGTTTTTTAAATGATTTATTTTTCGGTTCACGTGCACAAATAGCTTTAGTTTCTTTTTTTTAATCATTTCTGCACTCAGAAAGGCCGATGTCCAATTTTATATAAAAGGACATCTGCTCTTTTCCTAAAAGGGTACAGTTTTCATGGAAAATTATTTTGGGGAACAGATAACATTTCGTTGTTGATAGCAGCTGGAACAAGATGTCTGGAAATTGTTCAGTTGGAAGAATACCAACTTTTTTCGTATGTAGATATGGCGTCGATTTGCTGTGAACATTAATGCTTTAAAAAAAATTTAATTTGATTAAAAATGGTTTATCTTTTTTTTATTACCATAGAATTTATATAAAAATAAAAAAAGGATTATATTATACCCAAAAATGTAAAACAAAATGATTCTATGGTTATTTTTAATGATTTTAAAAAGTTGTAGGGTTAAAGAAACTGCAGATAGGCTATTAGCGCCCCCTTAAAAATCGTGCACATATACTTAATGCAAATCTCTCATTTCGTAGCTATGATACACAACTTCCCATTACTTAGTTTCGAATTCAATTTTGCATATTCATAATTTAAGACAATGCTAAACTGCAAATGATCTATTATTCAGTTAGGCCTAATACATATTTTCCACATAACTTCGAGAACATAAATGTATTTAAGATTATTTAATAATAATTTTTTTGTTATTTAATCACTTAAAATGTTATATATATATTTTTTACAATTACCAATCAACTTTTAAACAAAACCTAGATTGGCTAATTAGTCGGGGTTTAGTTAATAATTTTGGACAGTAGGACATAAAAACTTCATAGCAATCATTGGTAACACATGAATTTCAAAATCATTTGGTTGAAGAACTCGTATAAACATCCCTTTAAAGATACATTTTATCTAATAATACAATTTCCCCGTAAATGTAATAATTCAAACTAGACAATACTAAATATCTTTTACGTCATACATGTTTCTCAGAACTTATTATTGCTACAAGTAAGCTAAACTGGAGAAATGAATATAATACTAGGACATACATTCGAACACATATTACGTAAGCCCGTTACTTAACTGTCCGATACACTAATATTTCTATTACTACATCACTTGCGTAAACATATCCCGTTGTCCAAGTTTTCCTGGATTTACCTCCCTAGGGACAAACACACCCCCCCCTCCCCCTTGATAAAATATTGTCCGGTGTATGGAGATAAGAATAAAAGAGAGATTTTTGGCGTGATATTAAGTGAATCAGTCAGAAAGGCGGCAAGTTGATAGCATAGGCCCAAATCAACCGCCAGCTTGAGATTTGAATCAGAAACTTTTCGTCCTTTATTCTCCTTACTCCCAAAAAAAAAAGTCGTCATACAGTCCTGGACAAATTATTAGACGCACTGTATTTTTTTAGTAATTTTATGTTTCTTAAGAGTTTTCATGCACTAATGGTATATTTAAACTACAATATTATTGATTTTTATTTAAAAGAATTGTTGTAGACTACATATTTGTATTTATTTTTAACATATGGCAACACTGTGTTGTCAAAAATAATATTTTACATGAAATCTTGCAGTGCGTCTAATAATTTGTCTAGGGACTGTATATATTTTTATGTAAACATATTTTTCAAGCAATTATGTATTTAAAATTATTTTTTTCAAGTAATTAAAAAAATGGTCATTACATTTGTTGAGGAACACGTCAATTTAGTGGAATTTGAGGTATGAGCCTTAAAAGCACACTTTTTTGTGTACTATGAATGAACAAACAAGCTGTGTCAGTTTTTGTAATTAATAGGCAATTCTAACATTGGATTTAATGAAAAGTGTATTGTAAATTTACCGCTTGAAAAGCTTATTATTTTTTCCAAGACCTCCAGAATCCTGATTGACCCTCTTGTTACGTCATTTTTCTATACAATTGATAAAACTAGCTGAGAAGAATTGGTATTTTTGGAAACTTTGAACATTCTAATTATAATAGAAATGTCAGAATTAAGAAAAATGCAAAATGAAGTTAGGAAGTCAATTTTACAAAGACTCACATCTGTTTAGGGGAGAGCGGGGCTAAACCGTACACCCATTTTTTTGGCCTAGATTTCAAGCTAGACGATACCGTCAAGTGCTATAGTCTAGAGGCAGATCGCACAAGTTTACAGTATAGATATCGTTTCGCTATTCGTATGAGTACCAGTCTCAGTAAAAAAACTGTTTTTACTCGTTTTCTCATAATTTTCGTCCGGTACTAAATAAAAGGTAAGTCAAGTTGGCAATGGTTGCGATGGCAATGGTGATTTAATTCTAATAAAAATGGCTTCCTACGCATTTTAAATGAGAATTAAATGTTGCAGTTTTTTTTAAATAATTGAAGTACTTCGAATTCAAATTATTTTCTGAAATTGTCAATGTATTCTAATTTCGATGCGCTGAATATTTTGACTTATCACACTTGTCCGTAGAATTTGTAGTTTGGGCTATGAATGTTGGTGACGGACAGACAGACGGACTGAACGATTATAATACCTTCCACTTTTTACGTTATGAACGTAGTGTGGAAGCTAATAACTGCAAATCATTCACCAGGCTGTTAATTGGGCCTATTGTGGGAGCAATCAACAGCTACACTCATCAACCTTGTTTCGTATTATCTTTAGACTAAAAGGCCCCTCTCTCTTACTCTTTCCTCTATTGTCCTGTGTAATCCCGGGTTTGTCGGGAGGCGATCGAAGCGAATATTAGTCCCTAGATGTCAACTGCCCAAATCGAACACGACTATCCCGACTTATCTAGCCAGAGCAGCTGCGTCTTTTCGGAATGGAGGGGGGGGGGGGTGTTTTGACGATTTTTCCTATTTTCTTCAAGGACCTAGGAATGAAATATATAAAGTATCAAATAGTATAAAGGAAACTGATGGATATATCTAATGTGGAAAGCTGAGTTAGTGAGAAGGGTTAGTATTTTTGATGACTTATTTCGGCGTTTGGCGCAAATACTGACATGTTAAATGGTACCTAAACTATCTGACTGATACGAAAATTGACAGAAGCGTAAACTTTTTATTTTAAATTTTTAAACTTCTTTGAATTCTTTTAACAAATATTTTTGTAGCAAGGATTCTAAATGACTCCTCCATACTTTAAAATTAAAAATATAGTAAAAATATAAAAACTTATTAACTTTTAACAAAATATATATGTGTTGTTGGAAAACCCTACAGTCAAGTGACGGGTTTATACGCATGTCTTCCTTAAATGGTTAAAAGTATTTATCTCCTTATACATAAATTTTTTTTATAGCAATACAATTAGATAAAAATATCGGTCAATGCTTGTATAAATAAACCGAACCTATCTAACTACTTCCATTGTTGTTTGGAAACACTCCAAAATCGTCAAGTTTTGGCACCAAATTCATGTGACTTGGGACTCTTGTTATATTTACCCCAATTTAGGTTTGTGATACATAGTCTACTCTCTTCAGAAGTCTTTGTTAGTTGTTTGCCTTGTGTCATTTTTCCATAGAGATAGGAAAGAGAATAGAGAGGTCCATGTATATGCGCAGTAGCGCACAAATGAAGCAGGCTAGAGCGGTGCATCTTGGGATACCTCAGTGCCAGTTTCGGTCACTATGTTATGCGCAGTAGCTCAAAACACCTCTAGAGCGGTGCATCTTGGGATACCTCAGTGCCAGTATGTGATGCGCAGTAGCTCGAAAAACCTGACAGCCCTGCTTCAAACCATTTGAACTCATAGACCCCTCTACCTCTATTTCCTAACTCTATGCATTTTTCGGACCTTTTCTTTAGAAATATCCGTGGGGAAAGTTTGGATAGGGGAAATAATAAGAGATATTAGAGATGGATACCAAAGCCTGTGAGTTAGAATCTCAACCTGGTGTGTGTGAATCCCCACCTAGTTTGTTCAGAATAAGCTCTAAGAGGTAGGTCTCGGTTTTATTTGCCCTCGTGTAAAAAACCGCACATAGTCGCCAATATGACTGAAACGAACTATTCGAAAGTGTTATAATAGACTTGAACAGTGGTCAAGTGACGATGCCGAAACCTGAGCTGGTGATTCAATATAAACTATAAGATCAATTACGTACGAGGTTCCAGAGCTTTGGAACAAGACGCATTTAACTTGCACTATCTCCATGATAGATTTTTTATTGTTTTTTTAAACTATTCAATAGATAATAGTATGGCAGTCTCCAGTGCCACTTTGTTTTTAGGATTCAAATAATTAAAATAATATTATTTTTTTTTGAAATTTATGTTTCAATTAATGTTCAATTTATGTTTCGAATTTTGTTTAGTAACTTTTATTTAAAAATTACTATATATTATCTAAATGAAAACATAGTTGCGGAGATTGCTTGATGATATCTGAAGTAGCCAACTTTTATTTAACCGTCTTTTACTCTTATAGTTCTATTTTTATTTTTTGATGATATTGTATGGAAAGGTTAAAAGAATATTTTTCTCGAATACCGTTTGAATAAACTGTACTTTACGTTCATATTAAATCACTGGGCACCACTTATAAACTATATTATGAACATACATATCCCAAATGGCGTACACGTGTGAATACTTGGTTCGAACCTTCCACTCTGTTATTCTGTAGCCCCACTTACCAAATCTTATAGCACTCTCCTCCGTTGCTATTCCACCTACATCGGCGACATCATCAAGATCTTAGAGTGGCGTTTGGTTAGAAAAAGATGTAACTGAAAGGCCTCCCACACATGGAGACTTAGTGTAATATTTCAAGTTTTTACTTCTCTATGGTGATCGTATTTACTACGAGATTTCTAGAATCATTAGTTCAATTTTTAACTCAGTTCTGTTAGGTTGTCAGCTCTATTCTGTCTAGTTACAGTTCCATATTCTCTAGTGAAGTATATTTCTATTATGTCTCTCAAAGTATCACACGGAAAACATCTCAACACCAGGACCGCCTTATAAAACTTCATTGGTCCAACCGCTGTCACTCAAGGAACACTCTCACTCCAATTCGCTTCTTGAGTCTCCAACATCATTAGAGCACAATCTGAGAAATGTCATCCCTTGGCTCCACCGAGACTAAGGCTCTGTTGCACATCTGTACCATCTCGTAAAAATCTCGTCTCACCGACGCCAAAGAAGACCACCCAACGAGTATCACACATATAGCGACAGCACACTTGGTTCACTTAAAATCTGTTGTATTCTAAATCCTAATGCCGCCTACGATGTCGCTCTACATTTGCATTGTGTGCCAGATGAGGTGTCGTCCTCGTCACTGATAGCGGCTCAAAATTATAAAGCCCTTTTGCCATAGCCCTTATGTACTCCAGTTTCTTTTCAAACTGGGCTGTTTTATTGGTGGATCAAGCCTTTTACAGTATCGACATGTTCCCCAGAACTTAGAGCCATTTGTCGTGGCACCATCTAGGCGGCTTTCGCTACCAATTTTGACTCTCAGATTACAATGAATTTGAACTCTTTGTGTATGCTAACCCTTTATGCACTGAATTAATATTTAATTTTAATGATTTGCCATGGCTTATTTTAAAGGTATCTTTGCAATTAATAATAATATATTATTATGAAAAAATTGTTGGAGCATAAAATGCACTTTATGGTGAATTTATTTTCGTTTTTCCTCCTTTTTATAGTTAATAACTAAATTGCACTGACCCAACAACGAAATTCTGATTTACCATTTTAGTCTTTAACATTTTGAAACTGAATACTGCATTAATAAAATCCCCACTACCATATATTTTCCCCTATACGAACAATGAAAAGTAAAACAATGGCTTTTTAAATAGGACTTATAAGTACCGTCAGGGCATCAAGAATTGGCGAAGGTAACTAAAGTTAAATTTTTCTGAAAAATTTACTTTACTTTTGTAGACTTTAATGTTCTAAAACCGTACAATTCAATCAAAGAGTTCCACCTTACCCCCATTTTCTCATAATGAACTATAAAAAGTAAAGCAACAGCCTTATAAGTGATACTTATGAGTACTGTCAGTAGATTAAGGATTAATACAAGTTAAATTTTTGTCAAACCAACTTAGTGGTCATCAAGATCTTCTAAAGGTGCCTCGGAGGACAGATGGTGAGTTTCCCCTTCGAGCTATCATTAGGAGGATGAGCTTTATGCTATAGCTGTGGGAGCGGATACCTATTCAAAGGGTGGACGTTACAACATGCGGGGAATTTCTCGCTTTTATGAAATATCTGGAGATGATATTAGTATGATGTGGGTAGAAGGAAAGGGAAGCATTAATTTTGGGGTTGGTTTGAACCCCTGGTGATATTTATGAGTGGAATTGAAGGTAGTTTACATTTAATATTAATTTGGGAGATGTTTGATGGACATTTTCGGTTTTAGTACGAAGACTTCAAAGGTAAATCCAATTAATTCCGAAATATATTTCAATGTTGTTTTGTGTAATTAGTAACTAAATTGAAAGAGGAAAGTAAGGTTCAAACATAAAGGCCCCTTCATCTATTTATTAAACCTTCAATAAATTAATAATATAAAGTAAAGGAAAATAAATATAAACAAAATTTAAATTGTGGGTTATAAAAGAGATACGAATTAGGTTTAATTTTGGGTTTAAAATTTTATGACCCCATAGTACTTATGAATCCCACGTATTTGATTCTTGTTTTAGTTTTAATTGTTGAATTGAAAGAAAAGTTTGAAACTATGCGGATTTTTGATTGATATATTCGGTTTCAGTTTATTATAACTCCAACCAAATCCCAAGCATATATTTTTTATAAACAGATATTTCAAACAAATATATATTTAAAAGTATGTTTTACAATGAATTTTGTTTAAAATTAACAGTTAATATTTACTGAAGGGAACATCAATTTTTATGGATGTTGAGATCTTAAGATCTAAAATTACAGAGGTTCGTATATATTTCTATAAATATCGTGTATGTATTGGGAAATAGTGGACAAAATCCACAAGTAATCACACTACTCAGTTTGAAACAAGGACATACTTAATTTTGAATCAAAGACATACTCAAAACGGACCACATAAGTTCAATTTCAACTCCTTTTTCAAGCGTGGATATGCTCAAAAATGAACACCAGGTGTTTCTTTCTGTAGTCTATGCGTGGTTTCAGAAATGAATAGATGCAAGTTCCAGTATTACTCAGATTGAGTATCTATTACTCAGATTGAGTATCTTTACTCAGATTGAGTATCTATTACTCAGATTGAGTATCTATTACTCAGATTGAGTATCTATTACTCAGATTGAGTATATATGAGTATTACTCAGATTGAGTAAGCAAACTCAGATTGAGTATTATTTTTTTTACTCGGTTCCGAAAATGTCGTTTTAAGATTTCGGGCGTTTATTTAATTGTCATAATCAGTTTAAAATTGTCAAATGCTATAAACATAGTATTTTTCTTGAATCCTTTTCATTGATGTCTTTTGTAATTAGCAATTAAATAGGAGAGAGAAGAAAAATTAAGTAAGGACATAAAAGACAAATAATCATGAAAGATATAAACTTTTTCTTGAACGCTGTACTTGTTACATTACTTGATGTAACTTCTCCTATTTAGCCACTTTCGTAAAAATCTTTTACTGCACGTAGGGCAATTTTAACGGCCCCATTAATCCATAGACTTTTGTGGCAAAGTGAGAAAATGGCCCTAAAGTAGCCATTTAAACTTTGGTGTTCATTTAGACTAAAAGGTCAAATCTGAAAAGAAGTTAACTGGATTTTTTTTATTTGTCCTGGTCTTAGTTCTAGTCAAGAATTCTAGTCTTTTCTATTTGTATTTCTAAACGAGTTACTATAGATGTTTAATGTAAATCGTAATTATGTTCTTACTGTCAAAAAGCCTCTTATGAATCATATGTAAACAGTAAAGAATAATTGAACAAAATAACTTTATAATCGAACAGCATAAGGAACTTACATTTTAATTGATTTAGAAAAAAATATGTGCTTCATAAAATAATCAGGATAAACAATTTCAAACTACTTTGAATTAATAGATTAATCGAAGTATTTTCATCTATCAATTATTCACTGTTACGAAAACTTTTTCTGCTTATAAGTGGCTTGAATATTTCGATTTTCTTGTACTTTACATTCATCTTTTAAATATTGACATAATATCATTTGTTGGAAATTAGAAACATGATGATAGATTGCTTATGAGAAGTCAAATTTGTATAAAATATTCTCTATTTTTAATGGGTCCAAGATACATTTTCGATTGAAATTTAAAGGATTTAACGTTTTTGATGTATTTCGCGCGCGTTGACTTAAATGAATGAATTATGTGTAATATCTTGGGATTTATTTAAAATAACCAATTTAGAATATAAATTTGGAATATGTATTTACGTCATACTTTAATAATTAGTAAAAAATACATTTATTTTCGCTTTTATAGTTACTTATAGTTCGTTTTCCCCATTATTTCCCGTTCATTTGTTATTATTCAAGTCAATAAACTTAAAGTTTACAGTTTATTTTTTACATTCAAAAATACATTTTTAATCATAATCTAGTAGGTTATTTAAACTAGTTTCATTAAACCTACACTTTACAGATAATTTAATTTTACAAATCACATTTACAAATAATTCTATTTTACAAATCACATTTACAAATAATTCTATTTCACAAATCATTTCGTTTTTGCATACAAAACAAATTTTTAATCATAATCTAGTAAGTAATTTAAATTCGTTTCCTTAAACTTAATTTTACAAATAATTTTAAACAATACAATATCTCCTGTTGTCTGCAATATACAAATGTCATCGTTAAAAAAAAAAGCTAAAAATTATCTGTTTTCAGTTGATATTAATTTGATTCATTAATTCAATTTGGGCTCTCTATTGTTTATTTTTAAATAGCACCGACACTTTGCCAAATTCATTGTCATATCTACCCTGTATGTTTTATAAAAAAATGTCTTGAATTTCTTTTCACTCGTATGGATTCTAAATCCCCAGAGTGTTTATTTTGTACTGTTGTTCTTGATAATAAAATATAATATAATAATATAAATTTATTTGAAAATACTTCATTTTTACAGCTAATTTGTAAAAATCCGTCAAACCCAAATGTTTTTTAATCTAATCTACTAAGTAGATACTTTAAATCTTATTATTAAGGAATCAAAATTGTTTATAAAAAATTGAGAAACGTGATTGAATGTGTTGCCATTTAAAATACGAAACTGGTGTCAACATTGAAAAGCAGCAATTTGTTCTTGTTATTTTACATGCGAGACAGAATGGGCCAACATCGTACTCAGAGAACGCTTCGGTACACTAAGAGCTTTGGCTAATGGTACAAAGTATCTGGTTCGGATTGACAAAATTGTTGCTGTAGAATCTGTTGTGTTGTTAACGATTCTAATAGATTCCGTTTGTGAATGAGATATTTGAATTTTCTCTAATAGATTCTGTGGTTGAATTTATTAGAAAAAAAATGTGATCCAAAATATTTTTTAGAATGAGTATAAGGATGAAAACCAAATTGTATCTAAAATTTTTGATAGGACTTTGCATCTTAGACAATAGTTCGTTTTGAAAACGGTAAATTGCTAAGGCATACAACAAGATCGTTTCTAATACTATAGTATTTGATGTTTTTAATACTTTTTTTGGCTCGTTGAATCTTTAAATATTGAATCTTCGGTTGGCTTTATATCAATGTAAGTTAGGGCTTGATTTCAAAGTCCCTGTCCTTGTGGACTCGGTCGCCTTTTAAGATTGATTGGTTGGTTGGGGTATTAATATACCAAACCAATTAACTAATCAGTCGTCGTCTGCGATTCTTCTTGGTATCAATCCCAACTTGCTTTTTTACTATTAGATAAACAGTATCCCTAATCTATGGCGTCGGATATCTTAGGTTGTGTTAGGTGCTTGCTTAAGCTAGGCATACATGTAGGGACCGGACACGTGAACCTTCGCCAAACATCGCCAATCTTCCTCTAAGATGTTACCTATAGCACTTTGACTCTTCAGTGATTGGTTTTGTGTGCAAAGGTGACATGCAAACACGTGATCATGGGCGAATCTGCGATATCACGTGTCCACACAAACCCACTCCCTGACGACTCCCTGAAAATGCTTTCTTTAACGTCTCGGAGGAAGAGTGGCGATGTTTGGCGAAGGTTCACATGTGTACCTTTAAGTGTCAGCCTCATCACTTGACTGTAGTTCGAAGTTCCATCGCCAAGAGACTATATGATGATTTATAAAGAGATACTTTCAACAAATCAAAAGTAAAAACTTTAGTTCCTCCTTTTTCGCTCTCGTGATATTTCAGGGCTGGAGTGTTCAGTAGTAACGCGACAATAAGATTAAAACTAATGTGGCGGTTCACCACACACGCAACCTCAATATGCCATCAACAACTAGGTGGCGCTGATTTACCATCTCGTTCCTACCACTACTCTTAATTACAAAGTTAATAGTAGTATATAAGCCGAGGTAACTCATCTCCACCTTGAGGATCCTTTTGGTAGACTGTGGGTTACTGAGGCTTCTACAGTGGACGTGATCGTCACCCACTCCAACGACGCTCCTGCTACGATGCGCTCAACCACGGTTAGCTACTCGCTGCTAATGCACTCAACGCTGCACGCAACTCAACGCTCCCCGCAACTCAACGGCCAACGCTGGCACACAACTCAACCGCAGCACAACGCACAGCGAAGCAACCTGCGCACGGTTCCTTACCTCGTTTCTAGGAGGGGAGTGGTGTGGCGGTTCACCACACACGCAACATCAATATGCCATCAACAACTAGGTTTCGCTGATTTACCATCTCGTTCCTACCACTATCCTTAACTACAAAGTTAATAGTAGTATATAAGCCGAGGTAACTCATTTCCACCTTGAGGATCCTTTTGGTAAACTGTGTGTTACTGAGGCAGTTACACTAACTTATATCCACCAATTCAAATGTCAATGGCTAGAGCGTCCACACTAGGTAAGGCTCCATGAAGATCGAATTAGGCACTTTTATGACTATTTTCTTGAAAATTATCCAATCGTTAAGGGGTTAATAGGGTTGTTTCACGTCGTGGATGGCAACAGCTCCAACGGTTTGTTGTCATTTGATGCTTGAAATTACTTTTGTTTTGGTATTCAAAAATGAGTTTTATAAGAATATTGTTCTTATTAAATTTTTAAAATGACAACTTCCTGCTGTGCTGTTGGTTGTTCAAACCATTTGTTAAAGATAGCTTGCAAAAAAGAAAAAAAAATCTTTTCATCTGTATCGGTCATTTTGAGAGTGAAACGGAAGCAACCAATGAAATCGCAGTACGGATTACAAATGAAAACAAGATCGTTACATAATCGAAAACATTCCCATTTGGCCAATTAATGTCAGTTACAGTGTTGGCAAGCCATTCCAGCGGCAAGTGCACGCTGTCAAATCTGGCTGCAGGAGTCGTGTGTCACCAAACCCGTTTTCCTCATTAGCAGATCTGTTTACATATGCGGAAGACCTCTTTCAGTCTCTGGGATTAACAATTAACCATGTTATCTTTTAATTTATTTTCAAAGATGACAGGATTAATCGGGGTCCGTTGCTTGGTTGCCAGGCACCCGGGGCAAGTTTCAATCCTCCGCCTTTTATTGTAGATTCGAACTTTTTTTATGCTTAGGAATGGTTTGTGTTTTTCAATCCTCATGGCTCCTAATCTCTCATGTATGAAGTAAGAAGCTTTGATTTAAAGCAGAATAAAATGCTTTTAAGCTTTGAAAATAAAATTTGACGAAAACTGAGTGTATATTTTCGCAGATAGAAAATGATTTTCTGACTGCGTTGTTGCCAGGCACCAGGATCGAAGCTCAATCATCCCCCCTTATTGTAGATTGGCACATTTTTAAAAAATTATTTGTGTTTTTCAATCCGCAAGGCTGTTCATCTTCCATGCATGAAGTAAGTAGCTTTAAGTAAAAGCAGAATAATATGCTTTCAAGCTTTGAAAATTAAATTTGACTAAAACTTCTTAAATTACAAGTGTGTATATTTTCGAGGGAGAAACAATTTTCATTGCTAAAAACAGTGACAGTTTAGAACAATAGTTTTCCAAAAAATTTCAGACGTCCCCTTCGTTTGTAAAATTACAGCACATTTTGCGTTTATTTTTGACATTGCAGTGTTGTAATGTTTCTTTTACAGCAAATTGATGTTTTCACGACGTACAGAGTCACATGAACAACTTACTCCAATAGCGTTTGAAAATAAAAGGTAGGTACTACATCCAATCACTACCAATGAAGAAAACGTTTTCGCCAGTGCCACACAATAAATTCTACATCAGATGTAAGTTCACATCACAGGTTGATGGCAGTACTTTAGAGATTTTTTTACAGTGTATTTGAGACCTTTTTCACTTTTCAATTAAGTTTGCAAATTGCACACTTCGAAATAAACGAGAAGGAAAAAACCGTGTAATTCTAAGCCTCATTTTATAAGCCCCGGGACGAAATGAAGTAGATGGAACTTGGGGATCCCCCAACACATAAAAAGAGAATTAAAATCGTTCCGGGACCATTAAACAGAATGTTTGAGGTCTCAGTTGGGAACTTATTCTATCGCAGACGAACAAATAAGGACTTTAATGGTAATTCAGGGGACAATTGAATCGCTAAATGCAAAAAAGGGACCATGTTCACAGGAACATTTCCCTACACTCTTCTTCTTAAAACATTCAACTAAAAGCAGATGCTATTATGGAAATCTTCCGGTCCATATGTATTCTTTTATATAGATTCAGGGATAAACGAAATCGACGCAGCCCATGCAGAAGTGCACTAAAGAAATTGTTCAATTGAAATCTTCAGTTGAAGAGTCCTTTTACAAGAAAAGCATAATAATAGATTGAAATAATGATCAGAACTTATTGTGCGTATGCAAAAGATTTGACGATCGTCTTATAGATTTTTTAAAAGATTTTTTTGTTATCTTTCTTCCAACAGAAATTGTTTTCCAAGTGCTTTGTGTTGGAAATTGATGGAATTCATAAACTGTTGCGATGGCAGTTATAAATTTAAATGAAAGTCTTGAAAATATACTTTATTTAAGTTTCAAATCTCATTTTTATTTATTTATTATTTTTTGTGTGTAAAAGATAGAACTGTATAGATTACTTAGTCGCTATTTATAAAAACACCAAAGTAAATATCATAGTTGCCACAATAATGTGTGGCGAATCTTAAAGAAGGCACACACATTAAAAAATTAATAATTGTCGTAGGCTACTTTAAAACTGCAAAGAAATAAAAAAAAATGTCTACTCACTTACCTGAAGAATCTATGTATATAAAAGGCAAAGTCCTGACTGACTGATGTATCAACGCCCAGCCCAAACTAATAGAGGTACAGCTACCAAATTTTAGGTGAATATTCTTTTTATATTGAAGGCGTCATTTAAGAAGTGATTTTTCGAAATTCAAACCCAAACGGGTGTAGGAGTGCAAAACGTGAGGCGATTTCTCCATAGGAAAAGCATTTTAAGATAAGAATTTATGCTTTTTATTTCAATTTAAAAGAAATTTCAGCGCGTTCAGCGTGAACGAAAATTAAGTATAAGCACGTGAGTTTAATTTGTAGGATTGTTATTTGAATAATATTATTATTTTATTTTATTTATTGAATTTAAATATTTTGATTTTTGTTAATCTGTTTGATTTAATAGATGTTTACAAATGGTAAGAAATGAAGATATTTTTACACTGTCTCATGGCAGTAAAGGCAATAACTATTCTATATTTGATGAATACTTTTAAGAAGTGTCGATTGTCTCTACGTATAGCGTATGTACTTTATGTTTATGAAACAGGCAATTTGGTCTAGCTATGATATAATGGCTGATTGAATTTTGGCATTGGCGGCTTTTGGCGAAGTTAAAAATTAATCTAGGGTAGCTATTCGCATCCAGTTGTATGGGTTAGGGTTAGTTTGAATAATCGTCGCACTAGAGCTATACACGGGGGATATTTGCCACGGCGTCTTAATTTAGAATCACAGTCAAGTGACGAGCCGACACCTGAGTAGGCACCCAATGCAACTTTTAATGGCGACATCGTAAGGCACGTAGGGACTTTGAAAAATATTTAACATGCACTCCCACCACACGGGGTATTATTCGGGACACAGGACATTTTTGGCTGCATGAGCCGGCCGTTTATAGGTCGGCAGTTATTTTGACGATGCCCGGGCCGAATCTGGGATCAATCGCATGCAAGGCGAACGCCTTTACCGACTGGGTTCCCCAGCCCTGTCGAGTGGTCGAATATGGAGTGGAATGTTTATCCCATTTCGGGCATTTTCGGGTGTAGGAGGGTAAATAGAAACTGGCCATTATATTATAGCTAATCTGAAATTTTAACACGGCCTATGGGAAAGCCGTCTAAATCCTTAGAAGGACCTGGATACAATCCGACTTCTTTTAAAAATTAATGCTGATATTAGAATGGGAGGAATTTATAATATACTGATGGAGTGCTGACCAGGGGAGAGGGGATCAATTGGTATAAAATTAAAGTATACATAAAAAAAAAACACCGTTAGTAAGGGTAAGGGTACACATCCTTAGACCTTAAAAATCCTTAGACCTTATCTTTCATGGCCCATTAGTTTGTTTGATTTTTATGTTAGTTTACTCAAAATCAGTCATGTATATGATTCCCAGTCGCATTGATCTCCCCACAGTATTATGATAAATGTTGACTTTAATGTTTCACTTTCAATTGACATTAACATTCCTTTGCTGGTATAGTTAAAAACATAAGCTTACGTTTTTTTTTTATCATAACCATTTCAAGAGGGGGAAAGCTTTGAGATTTATCAAAAATCCCTAATCCCTGGAAAACCTCGCTTTTAGTTTTAAAATCCCTTTTGAAATTACTAATTTAATCCCCATTCCGCAGCCGAAAGTGCGTCTTTCTACAAACTCTCCAGAAATCCTTACATTCCTCAGATTTTTTATTTTCATTTTCCTCCCTAGAAAGATGGAATTTGCGAAAGAATTTATGAAATTGGATTTGAAGCACTCCCGGAAAAGAGGAATTTCTCTTGGAATTAATCCCTCCCGCACACGCAATTGAAGAGCTTAGTGGAAAAAAGTGCTAAGTGACAAAAAGGTAA
This sequence comes from Oedothorax gibbosus, assembly GCA_019343175.1. Taxonomy (NCBI): domain Eukaryota; kingdom Metazoa; phylum Arthropoda; class Arachnida; order Araneae; family Linyphiidae; genus Oedothorax; species Oedothorax gibbosus. The sequence continues at coordinate 14,012,226 of CM033273.1, forward strand.
AAACGAGAAAATGAGCTTTAAAGTTTTTGGTTGCCCTCAGATCTGCTGTAAACGGTATTTGCGAAATGCAAAAAATATACTGAACTTAAAGTTTATAAAAACGGGGAAATTTGTTATCGGAAAAGAAGTTAATAATATGGTCTTTGGCACAAAAATCTCAATTTTGTCAAAAATGTCACTTAGCACATTTTTCCACTGAACTCTTCGATTCGGGAAGAGAATGACCGCCTTTCCTGAGAACGTTCTTCAAAGATTGACGTGATTTTGTGACCATGTTCTACGAGTTTGGCCGCTCTCATCATCACCATGGGATCAAATATTTAAATGGGATTTGTTGAAGGAGGCTAGAGATAGAAGGTTGTGTTCGATGCGATTTTTTAAAACAAAGAACTGAGATAAGACTAATATTCAAATCTCGTGGTAAAATTTACCGTCGGATGCGGTAACTTTGCCCCAAGCATATATTCCCAGTCCTGACTTTTTTCTTGAATATTTTTTTACTCATTAGTCGACCATGACGGACAAAGAATGTCGTACTTGGCAACTTAGCTCTTGCTTGCGAAACAAAGTTGTTATTTAAATATAATAACCAAAAAGTGATTTTTCTTTATTATTTCCTTTCCAGTTTTCTTTTTATTTCCTGATTATTACACTGTAAAAAGTATATGCTTATTTTACAGAAAAAAATGTTCGCATATAATTTTTTTTTCTTTAAACAGTTGTTCCTGTAAAAATAGGCTTTTGAAAAACATATTTTTTATGTTTTTAGCCACGTAACCACGTAAAGAGTGCTAGTGTAACACAATCCTTTTAAATATTTGAAACTCTGTGTGGGCTGAAATATCAGTTGGAATAGTGATGGACTGAGGGGTGTAGCTTTGTTCTTCCACATGTTACATGTCGTTGGTTTAAATTCTGGATTGGGAAAATGTTCACTCAACCTTTCAGTTGATTGATATAATGTGGACGAAGCTGGCTTGGGAACAAAACACTGGCGGTTTCGCATCAGTCTAACCAACTCTCAAGAACTTATTCTACAAAGCACCCCGTTTCCCATGGTCTCGGAAAATAAAATAAACAAGACAGGCTTCTACCTTTTAAGGAATATTCTGCCACTGAGTAAAGTAAAACTGTACTGATGGATTTTCTAGCATTTTTGTTCACAGGAAATATTCAAACTAGGTATTATTGTAACGAATTGTAAAAGTTAATGATAATGCATTAAAAAAACCCATCATTTTAAGATCATAAACTGTTTAATCGTAAATAAAGTGTCCTCGAGAAATTAAAGTTTCACATTATAATACTGTTAAAATAATCCACTAAGACGATTTCGGCGCGAGTTTGGGCGTAAATTTGAAGTAATAAAAAGCTTCACTTTGTAGTCCCATTATTATTGACTCCACAATGTCTCCACCTTTTACCTTGGATTTGCAGACTTAAAATAATTCAAGTGCTTTCTTTGCTTTATTCCGTTACCGGTTATTGTTTTATTCTTTTAAAGTAAAGTTTTGCTCCGTTTTCGAAGTCAGTCAATAATTTTCGTTTTATTCTTAAACTATGCACAGGGAGGATTCAAGTAATGCAATTTTCCATTCTTCACTGCGTTTGTATGGATGTATATTTAATTTTTGCATATTGAATACGACATGTATAAGCTTTAAGGGTTTTCCTTTTCATATAATATATGAAATTCTAAAAATGCTGTTGTTGAATCTTAAAGTTCAACTTTTTCAAGACATTAAGGGGATACGGTACCCAAAACATTATTTCTAGAAATAATAGCATAAACTTGTAAATTATAGTGGTTTTATATAATGTTCACTCTAAATAAACATTTTCCAGCAATACAAACAAATATTTACAAGTAGTTTTTTTTTTAAAGTCAAAATTTTTAACTTTTTTAAAACGCTACTCCTCTTTCAATTTTGAGAATAACTCCACCAAACTTTTATAGTTTGTTTTTAGAACTATTTGTTCAAGAACTGTGTATGGATTTTAAAATGTGAGCTACAATTAAAAAGTAACATGCATTTATACTGAAAATCACAAAAAACCTACAAATTATTGATTTCAACATTTTTTAAAAAACAACTATACATAGTAGACCTTATTCCATGAACAATGTTTCGCACCCTTTATATAAGAACACCATGTTAAAAATTTCAAAATTCTAACTTAATTAGCAAAAAAGCCTTAGGGATTTATTAAACACAAGAATTGAAAAACGCGAAACAGAGAAAGTAAATGTTCAGAAAGATATTGTGAATAATAAGAAGAAAAACTGAAAACCGATATTTTGACCAATTTTTGGGTACCGTATCCCCTTAAAACTAATTCATTTAATTGAATAATTTTAATTATTTTTCAAAATTACGTTTCGACAGGGAGATTTTTTTCAAATGTATACAAACAGAGTAGAATGCAAAATCATTCCTTAAGTTAATGTTAGTAAATTTAAATAATATTAGCAATTGTACAACAGATATTATGATATAAAGCATTTCATTTATACTCACACACATTGTTGGTGCATTTAAAACATGAAACAATTATTTTGGTAGCTGTAAATTATGTCTAATTTAATTTCATATCGGTTTGATGGAAAATTGCTAATGTGCAGTATATTATTTAAGTTTTATTTAAAAGCTTTTAAATATATCAAAGTTAAATAAATATTTAAATTAAAGTATTTATGTTAATTTGTTTAGTGTTGATATACCCTAGCTACTATCAAAAGGCTGAATGAGATATCTCTTTACAAAATGTAATATTACAGTAATTATTCCGCAATGGAATGTTTTAGATGATGTGATGTTCTTGTTTTCATTTTTTTACGTACTGCAATTTCATTGGTTGCTTCGATTTCACTCTCAAAATGACAGGTGTAGATGAAAAGAAACTTTTCTTTCTATGCAACTTTTTTTTAACAAATGTCTTGAACAAGCAACAGCACAGCACGAAGTTGGCATTTAAAAAATTTAATAAAAATATTCTTAGGAAACTCATTTTCGAATAACAAAACAAAAGTATTTCCAGACTACAAATAAAACAAACCATTGGAACAACCCCATATAAAGAAAACATGGCAGTATCTAAATATAGATAATTTGTTACAAAAAAGTTACATGAATGTTGAAAGTTTAAAGAGCAAATTGATATTTTATAAACTATTTCATGTGGAAGGTTCTTACATACGTTTTAGTAAATACTGAATAAACTGTTTACTTTTCTAGTAATTTTCTTTTTATAGTTTAAACCACAATGATTGATTAAACCACGTTGTATGTTTTGCTTTTATGTCATTGCTTTTAGCTTTTAAAATGCTTTTATATTTCTGACGTTCTGACAACGTTAATCTATTTTCAAAGGAAATATAAAACCTATGTGATACAAGTTTTCTTCATTCTTTATAGCTTTTTATGTGATTTATTATCTACAAGCTGACAGGACGAAAGACTTTGTTAACGTTTAAAAAGTTTCTGATTGATATTATGTATTTGAAAGTATGTGCTCTAGAGTAATTTTTTTTTATTACAATTCAGTTACTTAAAAATAGTTGAAATAGCCAAAATATTAAGATAAAGGATTTTTTCAAACTATGTTTATATGTAAAAATATGCGTTTAATGTACCGAGAAAATTTCATTTTTTGTTTACATAGAAACCAGTAATATACATTAAAATTCCAATAAAATAGAAATAAACATAAATTATTTTGGGACTGAATGTCTTTATATTGTTGTTTAATAAACTGTGAAAATGGATGAATTGAAACAATGTTGAAATCGATTTAAAATTTAAATAAAACTTATTATTAATCTAAATACTACATGATAAAAAATGGAAGAAAATTCAGATTTTTTAAGATCAGGTAGACTTATTCTTTATGAGAAAGAAGTAGTTAAAGTAGTCAAATGTCTACTAATGGAATTGTGCACCTCCTCTTATTCACCAGTTATTTTTTCGATGCATTTCATATTAGAACGAAGACTGGCTAGACCCAAAAAATTCAAAAATAAATTGAGTATATACTAATTTTTAAACTAAATACTACAGCGAGAGAAGCGAATAATGTAAGAAAATTCGGTTTCGTGGTGTCTAGTGGTAAAAATGTCTACTAATTGAATTGAGCATCTCCTCTTAATCACCAGTCCATGTTTTGACTCATTTCCTAAAAGAATGAAATTAGCGAAGACCCAATAAGTTCGGACTTAACTTCGGCATACTTATTCAGACTCTAAACTATACAAGATTATTCTATACAATCTTAACACTGCAAACAAATAATAACAGAAAATTTAAGAATTTAAGATCCGTAATCCTCTATTTCATCTTCTATCTCGCCGTCTAGAAGTAAAAATATACACTAATTGAACTGAGCATCACCCATAATTTACAAATCTGAGTTTTGAAGCTTTTCCTAACAGAACGAAGATTGTCGAAACCAGGTTCGAACTAAAGTTTGGCTTATAAATATTCTGACTCTCTGAAGTGTACTACTTTAAACTTTTTAACTTTCTTCATTTTCAATGGAGCTGCTTTTATGGAGGTCAAACTTTTTGCAGACTGCATATTCTCTAGAACTGAGATCCATTTTTTGTGGCACCACCTAGGCGGCTCTCACTACTAATTTTGACGCTCGGATTACAATGAATCTAATCTCTCTGGTGGATGTTAAAGTACACCTAAATTTAATTTTTCCCAGATAATCCAAGGCAAACAGGTACTCAAGGGATCTTTTACATGCTACATAATCATATGAAATTATTGTAGACGATTTCTTCATCCTGAAAAACTGCTGACTCAGCCGGTGCTCGAACCTACGATCTTGGGTTTACGAGGCGGGCGCGTAATACCTCACATACATTAAGCCGACAACTACTACTCTAAACCGTCGTACTCTAATTACTGGCAAATATGGAAAGAAATTTCATGTTTTTTAAGATTCGTCAGGCCGATTCTATATCATTGTCTAGTGGTAATAATGTCCACTATACTATCCTTTCTCTCTAAACTATCTTACTCTTAACTCTAAATATATTGCAGGCAAATAATCCTATTCAATCTCCTTCATATAGTGGTAAAAATGTCTGCTAATTGAATTGCAAATCTCACCTTATTCACCAGTCCGTGTTTTGATGCATTTCATAATAGAACGATGATTGATGACTACAGAGCACGAATCTCCGGCGCCATGATCGATGTTCTCGCCAATGACACCGCCAAATGGATGGTCTTTAAACACCAAATTCATTTCGGCCTGTTTCGCTCCAGTGTGCAGGAATGACCGCTGAACGATGAATTGAAGAATAATGATCGTTATTTAGTTTTATTGAGTGTCGCATGGTTACTAGTGAAATTGGACTTCAGTTTTTATTTTGTTTTGTCATTTTGAATAGGTTTGTTTTAGATGACGTAGTTTCTTCCAGTTTTCATCGTGTAATTTCTTTCTCTCGCTGTAAAAGTAATCAGGATCGTTACTGAGAAATTTTGGGCAGCTGAACTGCCCAGTTTTTACCAAAGTTGTTCTAAGAATATATGTCAGTAATTTTCCCTTAAAATTTGGAAACAATTTCACATAAAACCAATCATTTTCCCGGAAATATCAAAAAAGTCTATCTGCATGAAAACAAGAAGGTCTAAAAGTACTAAAATAGAATACTTTCCTGTTACTAAAATACTTAATGAACTTCTTATGCAAAAACAAGTACGTTTCAAACAGTAACTGTCAACTAGAACCGCCTTTAACCAAGATTTGTACACAGAAAAAAATCGCCAAATACAGCATCCAGTTGCAATTTAAACTTTTAAAAACCAAAATGTTTCATATGACGTAATTTCTACTAGCTTCCATTTATACACTTCTTTCGATCACTGCCATAATTTCTTTTTTTGATTTTAAAGGTATTGTTGAAAAAAGTAATCATTCTTTTACAAAACTTTAATAGGATTCTATCGCATCAAATATCTTTTATTAGGTGGTAACTGAAAGTCGTGTGGTGCTTCACACCTCTAATATTCTACACCATACAATATTTTGGAAATTACCATAATACATTTTGTAGCACATAACAATAAAATAGTCTGCTAGGAATAGTTGTTAGGTGATATTAATTCAATGAACAATTACAGCGTTTTCCACAAACATATTTATTCGATTAAGCATATTAAAAAACCTCTAAAACTCAAGTATTTCTGGTTTTAAAGATGTATTTATTTTTAAATTCATTTTTAAACTTAATGATACGTCACTCCTGTTAAATCTCTCTTAGCATAACAGATGACGTCACGGTTGGCTTTTTTTTGTTCTTGGCGTGTTATTTCGTATCACGTTTCACTGTATCGCTTTTGAAACTGTGAAACGTGCTTTCATCCTTATCTCATCCTATCCTCTTAAAAAAATTATGCTATTTTACAGAAACATGCCATGTTCATTCCAGTTACTTTCTTCAAACGTTGATCGATTTCACTCGACTATTCCGATCAGATCCAACAGTCAATAGTTCTGCAATAGCTCATACGCGCTCTAGTGTGTGTATTTTAACTAACAACCAAACTTGGAACAAGCTGTTTAACTTCCTTGATATGAACTGGTTACAAATAATATTGTCTTCTTCTTTTAATGAGGTTTCGCAGAAATTGTAAGGTTTACTATTTTATAAAGTGTATTACAGCATAGATCGAAACATCGCCAAAAACATAACAGTTGACGTCAGAGCTGTTTTCAGTGACGTACATTTTCGGCAAATTTCAAATGCATTTTTTGTTGAAATTAAACATATTTGTGAATATTTAACCTTACATTCGGAATCTGCAGCTTCTAATGTACCAGAAAAACACATATATTAGGAATTTCGCGTTTCATGCAACTTGTCCATTGAACATAAATTAGTATTTTAAGTGATATTTTCATCTTATAAACAAATTCATGGAAATATAATAATTCATTACCGAATTTCTATTTTAATTAAATCTCATTTTAAACTCAAGATGAAATATCGTTTTACAATAAATTATACGAGTAATCACTGAACTCAGTAGGTGGTTTTCTCATTATTTTCAACAAGCACAAAATGAAGAATTCTGTTTTCACTAAAACTATTATTTTTCTTTTTTGTGTAACCTTGCCGATATATCGAAAGAAAAAAGTAGGTTTGTAACAGAATCTGTCACTTAATCGCTTCACTATTTGTGTTTAACAGGAAAAAACGCGCCAAACACATTAATTCTATATTTAACATTTACAAGCTAAATTTGGCTAGTTCATTTATTTTATTCGAAAATTCAAATTATTACTTATCGTTTGCAAAAATTAATTTATATTTTAAAGAATAAATATGTCATATTCCTCGCTTTTAAATAGAATGAAAACATTTCATATCACCATACAAGGACTCCGTAGTGAAATATATTTGACGTCATTTCAAACTGATCGATGTTGCAAAAATAAATTTATTTTAATTTATTGTCTAAAAGAATTAAAGTTTCTCGAGCGATTGTTGCGAATGGCAAATGTGATTTAATTCTAATAAAAACAGGGCCTTTAGCTATTTGTAATTCAAACTTTTAAACGCCAAAATTAACTATTTTCATTAATCTTCTTTCTCAGATTTAATAATTAGACTTTATCGTTTGCTAAATTTGTATTTCGAAGAATAATGATGTAATCTTTTTTAATAAATATTTTTGTCGCCACAATTTCCTATTTACATTTCTTTCGAAAATTCACTTATTTATAATTTGTTAAATTAATTTACAGTTCAAAAAATTTATAATTTGTACAATTGATGCTTTAAAAATAAAAGCGAAACTTAGCATATTTTTTTAATGTTAAGTTAGAATTCTCTATGCATCTTTCTACATACATATATATAGAACCATTAAAAGAACTCTATTGTGATAATACAACAATCCAAACCGAATTATATCACATAAATAAATATTTTTTCAAAAGTGTATTTTTATTTTAACAAAAGTTTCTCGTACGTTTAACGAAATGGCAACAGTGAAAATATTGAATAAAAATGGAATTTGCATGTTATTTCAATGTAGATTAAATTTTTATTTATTTAAATTTTAAATAAGCTTCTAGTTTAAATTTTTTAATGAAATTTGGCATGTAGCCTAATCTGATTTTTTGCTTCAAAATGACGTATCCCACTTGTCTGTTTGACTTGTGGATGACAACAGTAAAAATATGAATAAAAATAGAATTTGCATGTTATTTCAATGTAGATAAAAAAAATTTAGTTATTTAAATTTTAAATAAACTTCTAATTTAAATTTTTTAATGAAATTTGGAATGTAGCCTAATCTGATTTTTTGCTTTAAAATGACGTATCCCACTTGTCTGTGGGACTTGTGGTTGTTTCTGTGAAAGTGGGTGACAGACAGACAGACGGACGGACAGACAGACGGACTGAACGATTATAAAACCTTCCACTTTTTACGTTATAAACGTAGTGTGGAAGCTAAAGTCAGGCGACAAATGGTCTTAATATAATATCGAGGAATCTTATATCTATTTCTTTATTCTTTCTTTTGTATGGATGAAAATAGCTTTTCTCTTCTTTTTTTTAATTACTGTGTGTGTTCTTTTTCTTTTTGTCGAGATGATTATATATAAACATCACTTGTATCTTTTCATGCTCACTTGGCCCCAATATCGAAAGATGAATTTCCTTCACCAGTCTTTCATTTGGGATCTAACCATTTATTTATTGGAATCGACTTTTTGTCTTTTTTTTAGCTACGAAAGGATTTTGTTTTGTATCATAACCAGAATGCATGAAAATATCTGTATTATAGAATATTGAGTTTCTTGATTCTTAGGAAAGTTATATAATGTTGAAAAATTAAGTGTTAAATTACAAGTTGTTTGTTCGGGCATAACATTATTCTTAGTTACAAACAGAATATAAACTTTTTACTAATATAATAACGTTATTGTATAATATTTTTTAGATTATAAGTTTTTTTTAAATAATCATAAATATAAACTGATTTAACTTTATTTTCAAGTTAGATGTTTATTTCTTTGTACTTTTAGGATAAAATGTGTATTATTGAAATGTGTAAATGAATTTGTCCTAACTATGCTTATTAGCAATATTTGATCGTCAGATCCATTCGAATAAATATATCTTTATGGACAAAGTCAATTAGCATAGCAATTATTTGAAATTATAAATGCAAATACAAATATGGATGTTTTTTTATGAATGCTGAATATAAATTAACTTGAACTATATATTATCATTTTATTGTAAAACTACAAAGTAAACTTTACTTTTTACTTTAATTTTTTATACTTTAATTAAAATTCGTTCAGATAATACTTACAGCAAACAATTGATATTATCGTTAACATTATAAACTTGAAAATTTCGATGCATTTAATGATATAACAATTTCATAAGGTTAAATAAGTTAGTTCATTCATAAAAATAAAATTAAGATTATGAAATAAGTCTTACACATAAATCTATAAGAATAAAAAACCTTTGAACCAAAATATCACATTCTCCTAAAAGTTAAATGATAAATATAAACTAAGAGCATAGATATATTATAAAAAAAAGAGTTTGCGAGAACTTTTTCAAACTTTTAGAATTTAATCGCAAACGAACAAAAATAAAAGTTTAATTTCCGACTTGAAGCGGATTTTCCTGGCATTACTATTCTGATCAGACGTCTCCTCAAACTCAGTGAAAAGCCGAAACTTTGTCCTCGTGCTCTAGGACTGAATCCGCGAGTTGTGTCGGATTGTTGTTTATACAAAAAAGAACTAGGGTCCAGCGTGGCTTGGTATAGGTATGGTCAGTTCCATGGACCTAATGCACTAGTTTTGAAATCGCAATAGCTGTAAAGTATTGGTATATAAAACAGGCATTTTTTCATCATGTATTAAACCGTGATTGACTCATCCTTTCACCCCTTACGCGGGTCGATAAAATGAGGACCAAGCATGCTTGGGAAGTAAACACTTGGGGTGAGTCTGACTACCTTACAGGGACATTTGCCTAGCACCCCAGAGCTCTTGGTCAAGTAAGTTGGAATGGGCACGGCAGGCCTTGGCCGGGTAGGGGGCAACTAACGGGCCGGCCGTTGCGCCGTGGAGTTTAGTTATTAAGCCGTGAGCATGGTGGTAAAATACAAAGTATAAAAGGTTGTAAATACATAATAATTCGTAGTAAAAAGTAGTATACATAATAATAAAATACAAAAATAAAAATAAATTTCAAGGGAAAATGCCATCTGGTTAGTTAATGACGAATTTCATTAGTTGTAAAATATTTCATTGACTAATGACTACACTATTTTTAAATTTTACAAGTATATAATTAAACAAAAAGATTATATTTTCGAATTTGCTTTTTTTGTTGTTATTGCTATTTCCATTCCATTATTTTATAAAGCTTGATCTTAAATTTTGTACTCTTGTGCCTGTGTGCACAAACGTTACATTTTAAAGCAATAATTTGACAGATATGATTTTTCACTAACAGTGATTGAATGCCCATATTCTCTGGTTAAACTCTGTTAGAGTAATCGTACATGTGACTCTGTACGAAAAAAACATCTATATATATATAAAAAAGTCGTGTTAGTAAGACCATTTATAACTCAAGAACGGCTAAACGGATTTGGCTGAAAATTGGTGGGGAGATAGCTTGGAACCAGGAACAGGCTATAGGATACTTTTTATTCGAACCCAAACGGATGTAGGAGTGCAAAACGTGAGCCAATTTCCCCATAGGAATAGCATTGTAAGATTAGAATTTATACTTTTTAATACAATTTAAAGAAATTTCCTCGCGTTCAGCGTGAACGAAAATTAAAAAAGAAAAAAAAGAGCACGTCGGTTTAATTTGCTGGATTGTTATTTGAATATCAGTATTTTATTTGTTGATTCTCTTTATTTTTTTATGGTGGATCAGATTTCCCCAACTAGATTTTAATTACGTTTCCGAATTTAATTTAATTACGTTTCCGAATTTAATTTAATTACGTTTCCAAATTTAATTTAATTGATGTTTACAAATGGTAAGAAATGATGATATGGAGGAAAATATGTTAACCTAAAGAATCGTGGCCGGATTTGGCGAATTTTCAAAAATGTCGCCAAGTCGAAGTGATAACAAACCCCGACACTTGCCGAGATGGTTACCATCTCGAAATGACCAAAAATACTACCTAATTTCAAAATGGCGGACTTAAAACAGCGGAAAGATTCATTAAATTGCAGACCAGATTTATAAAAAAAAAAGTCAATTTTTAAAATGACGAAGAATTGATTAAAAAAAGTAAATAATTATTTAAAATCAGTAAGCATCTAATTAATAAAATATTAGTATAAGAAAACTTCAGAATAAATTATATGTGTTTAAGATTTAAATAGATTAACATTTAAAAATTGTCAATGCAATTGCTAATTTCGCCAAAGGTTGCCATCAGGGTTACCAGATTGGGCGTAAAATTGCCGGCCATGATTCTTTAGGTTAACCGGAATATATTCGGCATAAATAAGGAATTTGTACTTTATAAAACTTTTCCAGCCATACAAGAGGATGAATGTCTGTTTTTTTTCTGATGTTAAGATGGCGTAACGGTCGATTGAATTTTGGCATTGGCGGCTTTTAGCGAAGTTGAAAATTTAACGTAGGGTAGCTATTCCCATCCAGTTGTATGGGTTAGGGTTAGTTTGAATTATCGTCGCATTAAAGCTACACACGAGTGCTATTGGAAACGGGATTCGTAATTTAGAACCACAGTCAAGTTACGAGCCGACACGTGAGTAGGTACCCAATGCAACTTTTAAGGGCGACATCGTACGCAGCGTTGGGAATTTGGAGGATATTTAAAGTACCCTTCCTCTATACGGGGTATTATTCGTCGGTCATTTTTGGCTGCACGAGCCGTTCATAGGTCTGCAGTTATTTTGGCGATGCCCGGACCTGAACCTGGGACCTACCGCATGCAAGACGAAAGTCTTTACCGACTGGGTCCCCCAGCCCTATCGAGTTGTATGAAATATGAAGTGGAATGTTTACCACATTTGGGCAGTTTCGTTTTGCGCTAATTGTGAAATATAAACAGGCCATTATAACATATAGCTGTTCTGGCAATTTGAATAGGGCCCTATGGGAAAGCCCTCAAACTCCGGAAGGGCCTGGATAAAATCAACCCCTCATATCGGAATGGGAAGAGATTATAATATCCTGACGGAGTGTACCACAGTGAAGGGATCAATTGGTATAAAATAAAAGTTTACATAAAAACCTACTAATTAGGGTTATTAAGGGTGCACCCGTGCAACGCCGGGTTTATAAAGCTAGTTTGTTATAAAACAAACATTACAACACAGTGATGAATAAAAAACCTCAAAATATATGCTGTATTTTTATAGAAATGTTTTACCATGTAGTTCAGATAACTCGATTTGTATACAACGTTTCATAGTCCCTTTTTTAAAAATTATTCTCCAATTGTTCCTGGCAACTCTTTTCTCGTCACCATAGCAACAGAGAGCTCAAGATGAACCGGATACGATATGACACATCCGACTAAAAGTTATACTTCTATGGTCCCTTCACTTCACTTGATCCAGAGTTTTTTGTGACTTTTCCTTCCATTAGGCATACAGAAATATCTGCAGGGAAAATGGAACAAAACTCTTTCTGGTGGGTTGTGTTTTTTATTCTCTTGATATGCATTCGGATATCTCTGGATAAGAAGCTTCGGATAATTTTATTTCTGGTATATTGATGATGTATATTTCTAGATAATGGGATTATTGGGACTCGAATGGTTTATGTAGGAGATAGTTGTGTTCGTGAAGTTTCTGGGCTTTATACCGATGTTTTTTAATCATAACCAACAATTGGCTTGTTTTACATGACATAACTATTTCCAGTATTCATTCTTGCACGTATGAAATTTCATTAGTCGTTTCATTTTCACTCTCAAAGCATGGTTTTTTCGTCTGATGTGTTCTATTTTAGAGTTCTTTTAACTTGTTTTTTATCCTGCTATTTATTAAACTTTATCAGGTTTAAATCAATGAAATTGCAACTCTGCAATCGTTTATCTAAAAATGCATTACAATAGCCTTTGGGGTAGACTTGTTGTTTATAATGAAGTAGAGAGTTGTTTTATATAAACTCACCACTCGGGGTCAAACAAGAGTTAAACAAAATTATTAACCATGATTTTTTAGAAACAAGTTTTATATATAATATCTTTATATTTTTAAAGATACCTTTAGTTTCATAAATATAAATTGTAGTGCATACTTCACTTATGTTCCAACACATTAATCTGAAAATGTATAATACGATTATCCCATTTGTTAAGATGTTATGGAGACAAAGAAGTTACCCGTTCAAAAACTTCGTAAGATAATATATTTAGATTTATTCTTCTTTATAAATAAAAAACCCCTAAATATTACAAATTCAGAAAAAAAACACAAATATTTTTTTCATTGAATGTTATTTTACTCCATACAAAAATGAATTATTAAATTATGCAAAATCACAAAATTTCAAACAACAACCAAAATATCAATTTTTTTTAAACCTTAAAAATATTTACTCCATAAGAAAATGTATGAAGTTACTTCTATTCTGTGTTACTTTTTGAAAGAGATATTTTCCCTGAGTCTCTAGGGAGTTCCCTCTTCGATTTTCTTGGTCTGATAGTTTCTGATGGAATTCGTTGTTGCCTTTTATCTAAATTTACAGCTCAGACACCGGAGCAAATATTAATGTATCAATCTGAAAGGTAATTTTTTCACGAAACTTTTTTTAGCTTTCTAACATAAACTCGAAAAATATTTTGTTTCTTAAACAACAAAACATTTTTCGAGTTTATAGTTATATATTCTATGACTGTTCAATAAATTATGCATTAAAATAATCACCCGATTATACTACATGAACAACAAAAATATTTTGATTTATTTTTCTGATTTGTTTATCCCTAATGTCTTAAATAAAATTAAGCACAATTAAAGCTTCAATAATTTTTACAATTCATATATATTTTTTTAATTGTCGAGGGATTAACACTCTTGTTTTGCATTTCCGCTAAAAATTACTTGATAATTAGTTCATGCAATGATTATTATTTGAGGTGTGATATTTTTCTATTTCGTATATGTTTCCTTAGGCTAAATGTACTTTTAATTTTCCTAGAACATTAAAACCTTCAGAGTCTTTTTCCTAAAGACCTCGTTAGAAAAACTATTTAGAGAGATTCCTCTTTGAAATAATTTTATGTTTGCGTGTTACGTGGGAAGAGAGCATCTGTTGCCTGAGATGCATTAATTAGAAACTTTGCAAACATTCCTTACCAGGTTCTATGTAGATTTCTCAAATAAAGATTTAAAAATTAAAGAGAATAAAGTTATATGAAATCAACTTAAACTCCCTGATGAGCAATGTAGGCAGTTACTTTAGATTGCACCGTCAGCGGAAAAAGGCAAAAGATGGTGTTTCAAGAAAATCCTCTAAAGTTTTACTCTTTCAATGCATTTAATATGTAGAAAATATCAGATATGCGAATTGAAGAGCTTAGTGGAAGAACGTGATACGGGAAAAATAGGTGAAAACGGGAAACTGAGGTTCAAAAGTTTTGGATTGCACTTAAATTCGTTAAAAAAAATACTTGCAAATGCATACTTGCAAAAAATATATTTAACTTAAGGTTTAGTGAAAAGGGGAAACTTGTTATTTTAAAAGGATGGAATAATATCTTCATTGACACAAAAATTGAATTTTTTTTTCAAAAATGTAATTTAGCACGTTCTTCCACTAAGCTTTTTAATTATAGCGCAATGGTTGCACAAATCCAAGGTTGTACAAATTATTAGACGCACTGTATTTTTTTTAGTAATGATGAAAACATACCAAAGAATGCCATATCATTAAAAAGGATGTCTATATATGTATTAAGTATAGCAGATAGTATTTTCTATTCAATAGCTTACGTTTTGAACACAAATGTCCTTCTAAACGTATTTTGTTCATCATTGATTGATACATGAAATCTTGCAGTGCGTCTAATAATTTGTCCAGGGACTGTATGATAGATCTCGAAATTGTCATATTTAACTACAAAATGTCAATTTGTTAGTAGTTAGTACTTGAAGTATTATAATTTATTTATAAGCTTTGGGTTTAGCAGCATTTAAAATAATTAGCATTGCGTATTTTCTTGGAATTTCTGAACGGTTTGCTTCAAGTAATTTTTTTTCTCAAATAAATACAAGTGTAGATGGTTCTTATAAAAAGATCAGTATTGAGAAGCCTGTTTTTAAAAATTATAGAATTTTAATAAATTAAAGAATTTTAGTTTTTCCCCCCTCTTTAGGAAAAAATCTCGTCAAAAATGAAGAAATATTTCGTTCTCCTTATTGAATTTCTAAAAATAATTTAGAATTTCGAATGTGCTATGATTAAAAAACTTTTTCTTTGCAAAGTAAATAACTGGGTTTGTCTACTTGATTAAATAACTTTTTCTTTGTATATGGCAAATGACTTTAGGTTTGTATACTTTTATTTCAATTTTTCTTTTGCTCGTGGGATATGTTAGAATTATAATTCGGCAGAATTTCGACCTTGTAACCTTTTGAAGGAAAGTCCTACTCTACTTATTGCTTCGTTTCTTTTGTAGGCGCTCACAATTATAGAGAGTAGAATAAAGCAAAATGCTGTAGCTAGATAATGTACTTTGATAAGGCACACGAACTGTTATGTAAATTCAAGTTTTTGCCAAATATTTGAGAAATTAACTTTCGTAACATTTTACGCGATTGTGTAATAACTTGAAATTTAAAAATATCTGAAACGGCATGTTTTAGGTCTTGAATATAGCAACGTAAATGCCCGATTGTTGAATCAACGTCACGTGGAAACAGAACATCAATTAGAACACTGATCGATGGACAAGCAGTAATGAAAGTCGGAAGGACCTACATTAAAAGATACAATCCAATTGTTAAATATAAGAGCTTTATATTTGAAAGTGTAAGATTGGCTTCAAATTGGCATTAAAATAATTTCCTCAGTTTACTTGTAAACTAAACAGTTAAGTATTAAGTGTAAACAAAATAAAAAATCAAGACCCGTCCTATTAATAGAAGTATATTTCGATCCATTTTGATCGAAAAATTTATTCATGCTTAGGATTGGAAATAAGTAATTGCAGAAATCTTTTTCAAAATAAAATAAACCGATTTGTCATTTATGCGGTAACCGTGTGAGACACATTTATTTTTCAATACTTAATACCTTTTCAATAAATATAAATGTATTCTTAGTGACTAGTTTGTTGAAGTTAAAAGTTTTAATTGATATAAAAATTAATAAAATTATTCTACTGTGTAGTTTCTTAGTATATTTTGATATCAATTGAAATTGAAATAATATTTTAAAAATATATTTTTAAAAAAGACTGTGCAAAAGCTCCTAAGTTTTCAAATCTGAGAGAAATAAAGATTTTAAAATAGCTACTTTTTTTTATTCCTTTAACATTTCATATTACTATAAATTACTACCCCTAAACCATACGAAATTCTTTAACTTATAAATGCTTTATTTTTGAAACAAAACATTAGCGTAGATTTTTACTGAACTAAACTATAGCTTCTTTTTACCATGAAAATGCGTTTTATCATGTTTCAGAATGCAGAAGACTTTCTTGTTGGTTCATTCTAGATGTATTTGATAATTTGTACTGTCGCCAACTCTCTAAAATTCATGCCAACATACATTTATCTTTCGATGCCGGTTGTCTGAGCTGCTGTAAAGAAATTTTTAAACAAAACTAATGAGAATAAAATCGCTGTTTGTGTCTCTTTTCTCAAATATTGCACTGAGCGTGGGAAAGGGGCGCATCTTCCATGTTAATTCAATGAAGAGCCCGTCACTTTTCCGCGCATGAGGCAATATTATTCCTTTAAGACCGGCGATCAGATGGCGCTGATTTAAGTTTATGAGACAAAATTTTAGAATTTTATCGAAAAAATTGCATTAAACAGCATCAATGCCAGCAATTCCTTAAAAAATAAAGTCATTTTTTATACAAATAACGAATGGTTTAAGTTAGTTGCTTCGTATCGATATTTTTTGAAAATACAAATATACAAATACAAAAATTGTCGACCAACAACAGGCCAGAGGCCCCACCAAGGTTGGTCCAAAATAAACCTAATACTTTACCAGTTTCCAATGACTATCAAGATTCTTCTTAAAATCTTCTACTCTATTCGAATACACCACATAATCTGGTAAAGCATTCCACTCATTGACAACTCTATTGTAAAAATAAGGTTTTCTTACCTCTCTTCTAAAGCATGATTTATTCAATTTCTGATCATGTCCTCTGGTCCGGCTATTTAAGGCAAAACCTAAGCCCTCCATGTCTCCCTGTATATAAAAGCTTGAACATTCTCTTTTATACCCGCACGATCGTGATAGCTCGGTCTTAAAGGGTTATGTTGTTCTGACAGTGCTTGGATCGGTTGCATGATGTCTTCTATGTATGGTGAGCTTAAATTAATTTTTTAATGAATATGATATTTATTTCAGTAATATCGTTAGTCCATTAATTAAACCACGATTGTGCCAAATTCTAGGGATAGACGGTTCTTGAAATTGATGGGTTTGACAGTTTCCGGTTTTCCATCTCTGTGTTTATGCACATTGGTAGTTTTGTGTTGGGACAGACGATGTATTTTGAACCTAGCTGAACAGCATTAAAGAAAGATGGAACCTTACAATGTAAAAAATTTAAAATTTGCCAATGTAAGACATAAAAATATCGTAAATTGGCCATTATTGTGCTATAGGTTTGCCAAAATATGTATCGTATATCTGGAGTATCCATTAAAAATTTACTCGCTCTTGTATTACATATGATAAAGTATTTGTAACGACTGTAAAAAAATTATAAAGGAAATTGCTTATATTTGAATTTAAAATCTGCCTAAGTAGAGAACTGGAAGAAAAGTTTGTGTATTTAAAGTATTTTTGGGTATAGTAGAATCTTATGATCACTTTGTTCATGAAGAGTTTTTTTTTAATGTGACAAAGTTTGAGATTTAGACTCAAATGAGAAAATTTGTGGTAATGTCCTCAACACACATTTAAAAAAAAAATACACAAAAATTAATTTCATCGTTATTTGTTTGACTTAAATAGCGAAAGATAAACTTGTTAATCAATTAATTTACAACATTAAAAAAATTTCATCTAAAAAATTAATGATGAAAAATTAATGCTTTAACAGAGAAAAAATTCCTCTGATACAAAATCCGACCTACAAAGGGCATCAAAAAACGCTTTATTTTTACAGTACGAAGAATAGGCTCTTTTTATCCGTCTTGACGTGTGAGTTACAGAAGTAATTTTTCTTCTGTACGGGAATTTTCTAAATCCCTTTATGGGTGATAGGGAATTATGCTCCATAATACACTCACTAAGATTGTTGCATCTCAGGGAATTCTTACAAAACTAGGGATTTTTTGTGTTTATACTTGGGTCATAAAATTTTTAGTGGAGATGTTTAGATAATTATAGACGAAGAATGTTGTTGCAATGTGAGATTATTTGTTAAAAGAAATTTTAGAAGTATTCATTTAAAAAATTTTGATATACATGTTAACAAATATTTGTTCATATAGATTTTTTATCCAGGGGTCAAAATACTTTCAAAATGTTCATTGTAATTACAAATCTTTGGAGTTTTGCGAAATCACTTAATGCGCTTGTTTCAATTTCAGTTTATCTTATAAATTAAGTTATTGAATTGTTCGATTGCTTTCTTTCTATTTTTTTGTTGCTAGATGTTGGGGACAGATGTGGTTTTAGATCTTACGATTTACCTCAAACAGAAACACCCCCTCTGTTCATGCTCTGTCCTCCTGACAAAGTACCATGAATAGAATGGTTGTTCTGATTTCATTGTTTCATTTTTGTAATGCATTAGTTTACCCTATAAAAGTGCATTGCCACCTATAAAAAGTTTTCAGTCTTCATGATGCATGTTCAAATAGCTGAAACGTACAATCTTTGGAAACCTACTTATTTATAAAAGTTGTAGTAAAAACTGCACCGGACCATGTAACAAATGTTTTTTTTGATGAAATTGAAATTAGAGTCTGACATAAAAACAACTAATCACAAAATATTTAATTTTTTTTTTATTTTAGTAAGAATGAAATTTCCGTAAAATATGGTCACCTCAACTCTAACACCCAATGTCCTAGATGGTGCTTAATAGCGACTAATTTGAGTAAACCATTTCAGGTGCTGCTCTCGTCCATCTTAACTATGGTACTTTATTCCCAGACCTTTCCTACAAAACAAACTTGACCAAATGCATCTCATTAAGAATGAAAATAATTCGCATCCAATTAAATATAAAATAGTACATATGATAGTACGACCTTAATTACCAAAAACCACATAAAATTAAACTAATTTCATATAATGCAAAACCGCAATTCAGCACCTACATCCCAACCCTCCCCTCCAATTTTGTGCAGCAGTTTTTGAAGAAATCAATTCAAATCGGTCGCTGTTTGGCGACTGCCTTAGTAGGCAATTACGTTAAGTTGTTATATGGAGGTTTAAATAAAAGGAAAATGCTTGCTTTTAAATTAAAATGAAGCCATCTGAAAGTTGCCAAATAGATATTTACTCTAAGTTAACCATATTGGGAATACTGTGAAAAAATATAAGTTGAGGTTTAGTAACCCTATTTCTCTCGAATCGGAGATAAACATGTTGTTAGTCATGGAGTTTACGGCATTTGGTGGAAGAATTTTCGCCATATGCCTTAATTTTTTTTTCTGTATTACACAACTTTTATTTCAAAGAACATAATGATATTTTAATAATATGCAATAATAGAACAAACTGAACAATAAAATTTACTATTTTTATTTTTAATTGCAACTGTATTTTGTCAGCAGGTGCTTAGTTGCCAAGTATGGCGCTCTTTGATTGTGAGTCACTTGGTTTATTTTGTAACTGTTTTTTCAAGTTTGTAAGGGGTTTTTGCTTCTACCATGCGCTGTGCACTCCCTATACTATTTTTCCAAAGCTTCTTATTCCGTATCTAGTGGTACGCCGCACACGTACATGCAACCACAAATAACATCCACGCTCGATAGCGCTGATTTACTATTGCGTTACCGCCAAACATCTAGATTATAACAAATATTATTCGGAAGGTCCCGCGATCGAGTTCCGGTACCAATGAAGACCCACCGAGTATATGCGGAGTACGTGCTCGTTAAATCTGTTGGGTCCGAAAGTTCTGTGGTCGGTCATTGCGCAGTTTACCACAGGTACAGGTCCCTGGAGACTATTTCCCTCCCCTTCAGGGGCATGCCTAAATTGTGGAGGTGGCGATAAATGGCAGCTGTCTTGTATGTGTGTGTATGTCGTGTCCGTCCTTCTTGACGAAGGTTTATAAGCGGGTCTCTGTGACCAAACACACAAGTCAGAAAATATATGTCTACCAACCAACCAACCAATATTATAGTATATAAGCCAAAACAAATGTACGTCATTTTGAGGTACCTTTTGGTAGACATTGGTTGTTGTTATATCTTACTAACACAACACACATTTTTATGATCGGCAATTAAAATTAGAAAGATTGTCAATTTGTGCAGTTGTATATTACAATACAAGATCTATACTGATACGATGTTCTAATATATTAATTTACACGACAATTTTGACCTTTTTATCAACAAATTTTATTACATGAAACGTAACGTTAACTAACTTCCCAAGCGTCTATTTGGGTGTATCGTAAGTAACGATGACTTCACTTGGTAAACATATTTATGGATTAATTTTGAACCGACTTCATCTCTACCATATTCTAATCGCCATGACGTGTTCCAACACTCCATAAAATGTTCTTTTTCGTTAATCTAAACTCCCTTTAATCCCCGTCGACCAATTAAGTAGATCGATCTTAATTACGAGATGAAATTTTTCTCCGGTAAGAAGAAATTAAGGGTACTACACTCCACTTCACTGTGGATTCTGATTAGCTATATGTTAATCGAAAAGTGTTTCAGATTTTCAAGATATATTTTTGGACTAATAAATGCCATTTACTATTCGTGCTTTAAGTTTAAATATTAAATTATTAATACATAAGTTTTGATTAAAAATTCCCCGTTTCCTGAATTAATAGGCTGTTTTAAGGCTCATATGATTTTGACTGTAAAAAATTAATACATAAATTTTTATTACTAACGCATCCCTTTTTACTTAAAAAAATTTAACATGATACTGTTACAAATATTCGTTATAAAAGACTAATTATAAGATAATCAAAATTAAAGTAAGGAGAAGAATTCTATAATATTTATAATACTATATTGTTCAATTTAAGTTATGAAAAATAATTAATAGGAATAGCTATTTCACTTGGATCAGTTTGAATTTAAATCGTATGCCTGAACATATTTAATTAGTTTTTGGTCTCCTTATATGTGTGAAACAATAAGATTCTTTGAAAAAATCAATTACTTGTATCAAAATTGAAAATATCTCCACTTATGCGGCAGTTTTATCAAACAATTACTTCGCTTATATAATTTTATATATAAGCTTATAAGTTTTAAGAAAATATTTAAAACACATTTTATTAGGTTTTGGTCTTCTTATTTGTGTGAAATAATAAGATTTTTTTGAAAGAATCAGTTAGTTTTGTTTCATTTGAAAATACCTGCACCTTTGTGGCATTTTTCTAAAACAAATACTTTACTTACAATTACTTTATCATGTTTCGAGAAAATTCATACTATGTATCATTCATTTATGTTTACCCTCCCACTATTAAAAAAAATTAGCATAGAGCACGCTACATCAGGCTATTTACTGCAAACTTTGTGGAAACATTACATATTCTTTTCTAAATAATTCTAAAACGAGGCAGCTGCAATCAGCATTGAGCACGACTACTAAGTATCAACGCAAACCCTCTGCAATCATTGAGAATTCATTATATTCCAGTTTCTTCCGCTTTGTGGTAATTGCCCCTTTTCGCTGCACGCAAAACGTCTTAACGATTTTTCCTTAATTTCTTTAAGAGAAATGAAAGAATCTTGAGATTCAACATGGCTACAAGAACGATTCTTGTTATTAAGTGTAATTTGCGAAAGGGCTTACGGTTTTATTTATTTATGATTGATGTGAAAGTATCGTGAATCGATGTTGGTTGGTTGTTTGGTAGACATATATATTCAGGTTTGTGTGCTTGGTCAGAGACCCGCTTATAAACCTTCGTCAAGTAAGACAGACACGGGCCGTAGTGAGCCTAGTGGTCAGCGTCTCGGTCTCGGGATCGGAAGGTCCTGCGATCGAGTCCCGGTACCACTGAAGACCTACCGAGTATATGCGGAGTCGTGCTCGTTAAATCTGTTGGGTCCGAAAGTCCTCTAAGTTCCCATACCAAATCAATACCTCTGGGGGTGACAAGCCAATTCTGGGGATCCTCTAGTTGGCCTCTGTCTCTAAAAATTAGATGGATCCACTGTGTGTGTGTGTGTGTGTGTTGTCTGTTGTGTCTGTCTTACTTGACGAAGGTTTATAAGCGGGTCGCTGACCAAGCACACAAACCTGAATATATATGTCTACCAACCAACCAACCATGTATTCAAGTTTGTGTGCTTGGTCAGAGACCCGCTTATAAACCTTCGTCAAGTACGACAGACACAACACACACACATAAGTGGATCCATCTAATTTTTAGAGACAGAGGCCAACTAGAGGATCCCCAGAATTGACTTGTCACCCCCAGAGGTATTGATTTGGTATGGGAACTTGGAGGACTTTGTGACCACGACGGATTTAACGTGCACCAGTCACCATTAGCGTACACGGGGGTCTTTGGAAGGCAGCGGGACTCGAACTCGCAACCTTAGGGATGCCAGTCCAAGACCTTACCGACCAGGCTATCCCGGCCCTAAAATCAATGTGAATTGTTTGTTTGGAAATGTAATCGTTTCCAGCTGCCTATTTCTAGCCTCCATAAGGAGCTTTAACACAGCCAATTACGCTTCGTAATTTATAACCCTGGTCAAGTTTGTTTGGAATCGGTTTAATGAAACATTTTTTCAAACGTAGATAGTGTTGGACATATATATCAATGAAGTTGTTTATTTAGAATCCTATAATGAAGCTTTCTTTCAAACATAAGTAGTTTTTGAGACATATATCAATGTGAATTGTTTGGTTGGAATTGGTTTAATAATACATTGTTTCAAACATAGGTAGTTTTCGACACACACATTCATCAATATGAATTACTTATTTAAAATCACCTTAATGAAACACTTTTTCAAACATAGGCAGTTTTTGACACACACATCAATGTAAAGTGTTTATTTAGAATCAGTTTAATGAAACATTCTTTCTAACATAGAAAGTTTTTGAGACATAAATTAAAAATGTTATTAAGTTTTTTTCATTGTGAATTAGGAATTCCTAATGTTTATACAGCAAAACTTTTATCTTCAACTTTAATTCTCTTATCTCGCCTTCAATTTTAATTTTCTTATTTGTTGGCAGATTGATATAGTATTGTTGTATTCATAAATACACAATTAAAAATTTGGAACTTGGTTTCACCAAAAATATGGTTCCTAGTATCTGCAACATCTGTATGGAGAAACGTTTCACTATAGAGGCACTTGCAGATACTGGAAACATTATTATTTTGAAACCAAGAAGGAAAGTGTACGAGAGAGTCAGAATTTCACTAACATGTGTGAAAATGTCGTAAAAAATATAAATTGTAAATTAGATATGTTTTATTTTAGTATTTATTCTACTGTGATCTAAATATTAGCAAAAACTTCTCCCAATGATTTTAAAGCTAACACATTCAGTATATATTTTTTTAAAATAAAAGGCATCGATACCATTTTACACTAAAATATGCATTTCCCTAAAAATATACAATGTATTTTATTTTTTACTGTTTATACACAAATTCAGTAACAATTTCCAAAAAATAAAATATTTTAAGAATTTTGTTTTAAAAAGACTTTGGTGGCAAATAAAGTTATCTTACTGGGCAGAAAAAAAACTACTGTGCCTTGTTTATTCAAATTAACGACTAAAAAAACTAACTCTCACTTCTTGCCACTTTAAATAAATTACTATACCAACAAAATTGCTCAAAATGCCAAAAAATGCCAGAATAAGTTTCATTCTCTTTTAGCGAAAGAAAGGCTTTTTGGTGTCTGCTCTCTACGACAAGGCGCCAACTGCCAATTTAATTATGGCGCCAACCACGGAGGTTTAAATAAGCCCGGTTGAAAAACAATGCAAATATAAGTTTGCCAAGTGAAATCCTTATCGAAAAAAAAATAGATTGGCGAATTATTTGACGCTTTTTGGCATGCAACTAGAGACACTAGATATTGACTCCTTTAACAAAAGAAGAGCCATGGTTACTTGTAAAACTTACTAGCAGGACTTATAGCTTGTCATTGCTATTACAATTTAATCGTTGCCCCGGGTGTAGAAAGCATTTGCCAACTCGCTCAAACTAGGAAATGCCTCCACCCTTCTATAAGTATTATAAGTATTAGTACAAATCCATATGAAGGGTCTAGCTTCAAATCACACATCCTCCATCAAAGTTTAACTAAGATATAGGATCTGGCCCTTTCATTGACGACTTCGTCTCTTTGAATTTGTGATTTATCACAAGTCTCCAATGAACAGACTGGATTATATATTTTAGTAATACTTTGAAGAATAGGAGTTTCGCAACTAGACCATTCATAGATGTAGAGTTACATAATATCGCACCGTACGCGGAAAAGAGACCTATCGTGAAAAAGACCATTCTTCAGGAGAACCGTTTAAAGTTTTAGTAAAAAATCAAATTATCACAAAATCGTTCCAAATGAACCTAGATCAAAAATATTTGGCAGGGATATCCGTTTTATAAGTACCAAAAAGTATATGTGGTCATTTTTTTAATTTAAATTTGCATTTGCTGAGATATTTTTAGATAGGTCTTTCTTTCGCGTACAAATATGAACGATTTTGTACGCGAAAGAAAGACCTATCTGAAAATATCTCAGCAAAGGCAAATTTAAAGTAAAAAATGACTATGCATACCTTTTGATACTCCTTAAACGGATATCCCTGACAAATATTTTTGATCTAGGTTTATTTGGAACGATTTTGTGATAATTTGAATTTTTACTAAAACTTTAAACGGCTCTCCTGAAGAATGGTCTTTTTCACGATAGGTCTCTTTTCCGCGTACGGTGCGATATTATGTGACTCTACATCTACATACAAACAAGATGTGTTGCGTCAAACTAGTTTGCATAAAATATTATTATATGATTTAAATCAGATATATGAGTGTAAGTGTTGAATTCTGCATTAATTCGGTTTTCCGTACTGCAGTCTACAACATCAAAAGCTTCTTTTATTGTTTTAATTTTCCTATTCTTAACCCTCAAATGCCTGGCTTGGCGCACTGAGTGTACATGTTTAATTTTCGATCGATGCATATCTATTTATATATTAAAAATTCCTACAATACTAATTAAAATTAAAAAGTTTAAACTCCAACTTTTATTTAACGTTGATTAAACCCGTGTAAAATCGTTCCGCCAAATATGCATTGTAAGTGAATGTTAAAGGATAAAACTAAGTACTTCAATTTGAAATAGCATTGTATAGCGGTTTGCTGGGGCGTATAATATCAATATCTCGGTAAAATTAAAAATCTCGCATACTTTAACACCCCCAATGAACTCAGATTCATTGTAATCAGAGCGTTAAAATTGTTATCCTGAGTCGCCTAGATGGTGTCACAAAAATGGCTCTCAGTTCTGGGAAACATGCCGAGTCTGCAAAGGCTTAGCCGCCAATAAAGCAGCCCCGTTGGAAAAAAATATCATTATGGCGACTTTTTAGACCGCTTCACTTTTTTGCCGCCAATTTCCTCCATATTATTCTATCCTCTTTAGCGTCGACTGAGCAGTGCTTTCACTTCGCTTCCTCGACTCTTCGTCTAATTTATCCGCACGACTTTTTACAAGAAAATGAATAGAAAGAATAGGACGAGAGAAAACAACACAAAAGAGGAATATTGAATACTTTAAAACTTATGTTGCATATTTGGCGTTATCTCCTGTTTTCATTTCTGGCTTGATGTATTGCTTAACAAAAGAATATGCTTTTCTTCTATTTCTTTTATGATTTATGAGTTTGTCTTTAGCAAAGGCTTTCATTGCTTTTTTGTTATCGTGTAAACCGACGTGTTTATGTTTAAGTGACGTAAAGCTTAGTTATAATTAAAAATGCGTTTTAAAAACGCTTTAAAACAAACTAAAACTTTGTATGAGAACTGTGTAAAATTTGACTGGAATATATGTGGAGTAATGCAAATTGAAAATAATAATTCTTAGATTATATACAAATATAAAAACATTCTAATTTAAATAATCTGCACCAAGGTTTTACCAACTTTAATAAATTTCATTAACAGAATTGCATATTAAATAATATATTATTGTAAGCATAACAAATTAATTTTTATTTAGTATATGAATTACTTGTTTATAAATTATGATTTAAAATAATTTTCTATAATTCTGTTTTAACTTTAACATAAAGGAAAACTTATGTATCTCGTTCTACCTAGTAGGAAAGACATAGCAGAGAAAATTAGATTTTTTTTTTTTGTAAATACAGTTCGATAATATAACTAAGTAGATTTTCGTATTCATTGTAATCGTTAAATCGTATTCAATGTAATCGTTAAATATAAGTGCGCTTTAATATTTTTTTTATAATTGCGTGAAAAAAATCTGATTTTTACACTATAATTTTAATATCAGACGCGTGCGAAAAGTTATACTTTTTAGAAACAGTGATACAAAATTACTTTTTTTCACCCAAAAGCAGTGAAAAAAAGTACTTTTTTTCACTCTTTTCATAAGATGCCAACATTTCAAGTAAAATTTCTATTTCATAATATTCATAAAATCCAGAAATTTATTGATCTGCTTTATTTATAAATATTATGCGCGTGAATTTTATTATTTTTTTTATTTTTGAATCAGTATCCATGTTCAAATGTTTGACTTTAAACTAAAAATTAGTTTACCTTTTGCAGTTCCAGAGATTTATCGATGCCGATCTTCTTTACGTAAAAAAATTAGCACGTGAATTATTTTTGAACCAATGAGATTTGATTTTTTTCACGTAATTATAAAAAATAGTGTATTAAACACGTGTGAAAAGTAAACTTTTTAAAACACGTGTCATTATTTCACTCGCTCGTACCTCGCTCGTGAAATAAAATCCACTAGTTTTAAAAAGTGTTACTTTTCACACTTGTTGCATAAATAACTATTTTATAATTGCGTGAAAAAAATCTGATTTTTACACTATAATTTTAATATCAGACGCGTGCGAAAAGTTATACTTTTTAGAAACAGTGATAAAAAATTTACTTTTTTTCACCCAAAAGCAGTGAAAAAATGTACTTTTTTTCACTCTTTTCATAAGATGCCAATATTTCAAGTAAAATTTCTATTTCATAATATTCATAAAATCCAGAAATTTATCGATCTGCTTTATTTATAAATATTATGCGCGTGAATTTTATTATTATTTTATTTTTGAATCAGTATCCATGTTCAAATGTTTGACTTTAAACTAAGAAATAAGTTTGCCTTTTTAGTTCCAGAGATTATCGATGACGATCTCTTTACGTAAACAATTAGCACGTGAATTATTTTTGAACCATAAGATTTGATTTTTTTCACGTAATTATAAAAAATAGTGTATGAAACCGTGTGAAAAGTAAACTTTTAAAACACGCGTCATTATTTCACGAGCGAGGTACAAGCGAGTGAAATAAAATCCACTAGTTTTAAAAAGTGTTACTTTTCACACTTGTTGCATAAATAACTATTTTATAATTGCGTGAAAAAAATCTGATTTTTACACTATAATTTTAATATCAGACGCGTGCGAAAAGTTATACTTTTTAGAAACAGTGATAAAAAATTACTTTTTTTCACCCAAAAGCAATGAAAAAAAGTACTTTTTTCACTCTTTTCATAAGATGCCAATATTTCAAGTAAAATTTCTATTTCATAATATTCATAAAATCCAGAAATTTATCGATCTGCTTTATTTATAAATATTATGCGCGTGAATTTTATTATTATTTTAATTTTTAATCAGTATCCATGTTCAAATGTTTGACTTTAAACTAAGAAATAAGTTTGCCTTTTTTAGTTCCAGAGATTTATCGATGACGATCTTCTTTACGTAAAACAATTAGCACGTGAATTATTTTTGAACCAATAAGATTTGATTTTTTTCACGTAATTATAAAAAATAGTGTATGAAACCCGTGTGAAAAGTAAACTTTTTAAAACACGCGTCATTATTTCACGAGCGAGTACAAGCGAGTGAAATAAAATCCACTAGTTTTAAAAAGTGTTACTTTTCACACTTGTTGCATAAATAACTATTTTATAATTGCGTGAAAAAAATCTGATTTTTACACTATAATTTTAATATCAGACGCGTGCGAAAAGTTATACTTTTTAGAAACAGTGATAAAAAATTTACTTTTTTTCACCCAAAAGCAATGAAAAAAAGTACTTTTTTTCACTCTTTTCATAAGATGCCAATATTTCAAGTAAAATTTCTATTTCATAATATTCATAAAATCCAGAAATTTATCGATCTGCTTTATTTATAAATATTATGCGCGTGAATTTTATTATTATTTTAATTTTTAATCAGTATCCATGTTCAAATGTTTGACTTTAAACTAAGAAATAAGTTTGCCTTTTTTAGTTCCAGAGATTTATCGATGACGATCTTCTTTACGTAAAACAATTAGCACGTGAATTATTTTTGAACCAATAAGATTTGATTTTTTTCACGTAATTATAAAAAATAGTGTATGAAACCCGTGTGAAAAGTAAACTTTTTAAAACACGCGTCATTATTTCACGAGCGAGGTACAAGCGAGTGAAATAAAATCCACTAGTTTTAAAAAGTGTTACTTTTCACACTTGTTGCATAAATAACTATTTATATTATACATGAGTACAAACTACTAAATCCCCGTGCATAATTAAAGAAGCATTTAACAAAAATGTACTTCACTGTACATAATGGTCAATTTATAAATGATGCTAATTTGAAAGTTACTAAATTATCATGTGGAAGGAGATCCGTTGAATACATCTTGTCTAAGATAAAAAAAATATCATAAAGTATACATAAGAACAATTTTATTTTTGCCATTTCCAAATTATTTAAAGTAAAGGTAACTTTTTGAAAATCTTAATAGTTTTGAAAACAAATACGCAAAGAAACTCAAATTTGATTCTTTTTTTCCTTCATTTTAAGCGATGGTATTGTTTTTTGTGCTGAAAAAAAGTGGTTCGCTTTGAATCTGAGACTTGCCTCAAAATAGAATATTTGAACAATAAAAATGACTAATTTAAAACTTAAATAAATTCCACCTTCTAGCATATTCGGACTCGACTACCTTTTTTATTAATATAACACCTTGTTCGTAAACTACTATTCTACCACAATATATGTATTTTATTGTTTCAGTTTATGGATAATTTACTATTTTCTCAGGGTTAATTTTGTTTCAGAATTTCTATCAAAATAACCGATTTGTATTATATTGATACTCAAATTCTTTCCAAACCTTCCATTCCTCTTTGCAAATCATAATAAACTTTCGTAGTTATTTATTCCATGAGCGTTATCAAAACGACGTTTTTATCTGAGACATTATGAAGAAACACATAAAAGTTACGATAAAAAACTACTAGATATCGATTCTTCTTTCTGATATGATTATGGGTTCCCCTTTAACGATATACGTCTGGCCATTTGCACTGAAATTGTCGTGATTTGGTTAAAATACGACCATTAAAATTCAATTTGAAATGTGACTACCGTTTTTCTTTCGTATAGAGTTATGAAAGACAACAACAATGATTATTTTTTATCGATTATTTAAACTAACTTAACTTTTTATTTATTTTCCAATTTTTTTTAAAAATTTCAATTAATTATTATGTCCCATTGTTAACGCGGTGCCATTCTATAGCATGTGAAATTTGCAACGGTACTAGAATGCATACAAGGTAAATGGCCTTGAAATAGTAGTCGAATGACAAGGGCAACACCTGAGACCATTGGCGTTAAGATACTGGGCCATAAACTGATTTTTATAAAATTATTATAGAAATTGATTATGTGATTGATTTTAGTATAATATGCGTTTCTAAACCGCACGAATTTCGACTTAAAACTTTCCTCAAGCATAATATTTGATTTTCATGTAAAATGCCCTAAATGAATCTATGGATCCATACTAGACAATATCTTTTCCTCTAATGCATGATTTTTTCCGCCAAAAAAAATATATATTTCATTCATGGATGGTCATACATTACGGCAAAATATTTTTTTATAAGTCTTTGCACTGGAACTTAATTATTTAAATTAGTAGAACGTTGTCAACGCCCCAGACTTAACATTGCGGACGATGCAATAAATTTGCTAAAATTGTATCCTTTTTATTGTATACAACATAAAATCTTTTTTCTTTAAATACGTAATTTTTTCATTCGAAAACATCGATATAGCTTCCAATTGATCTGAAATCTCTAAAGTTTCCGAACATTAATATATTTTAAAGTCATAAAGTGTATGTTGCCAAATGGCAACAGTATGCACTAGAAGAATAACTCAGAAAATAAATGGCTCTAATTTCAAAGGATCTTTTTTTTCTTTAGTCGATACTTTCGAACGTATGTGAAACAGAATTTTTTTCGACATACACTACATTATTCACTTAAATTTCATGTCCTATACAACAACCTGCGATAAAAATATTTTTCGAAATTCTTTTAGTAATCTTATAAACACTTTTTATTGCATGCGAATATCCTATATTTTTCCTAAAAGTTTTCTTTGCTTTTGCTACAATATTTCTCGATATAAAATGGTACATTGTAACGTTTATTTTTTGAAAATATAAACTTTCTACAATTGGATATTTACGAATATTTTTTAACTCATTCTTAATATCTTCATCGAAAACTAGAAAAAAAGTAATATTTAATATTTTTTGTTCCTTGGTGTACTCTAAGGTACACTGGGAGATCTTTTCTATTTTAAATAAAAAAATGGCTTTTGTTATTTTTATAAAGTATAATTTCAAATATTTCAAGAACATTCGAAGCCAACAAAATTTGCTATGAAAACATCGTCAAAAGTTCCTATTAAAAACTATAAAATCAGGCTAAAAACTGAATCTTTTCTTTATGAACCTGTGCTTAGAACATTTTTGTAGGGTGGCATAGTTGATTATGTTTTTCAATTTTGATTTGAAGGTCCTTTTTATGAACTATTTTTTCGTTGAAAGGAAGTTAGAAAAAATATTTAAAAAATATATATGTGAAGAATTCTTTTCTTAGTAAAAATTATATACTTACTGTATTATTAAAAATGATTTGATTTATGTATGAAACTATATAGTTTTTTTTTAACTTAATACCATACAAAACTGAGTATTTGACTGTTTGTGATTAAAATATTACATTTAGGCTGGTTTATGAATGCTTGACCTTATAGGAAATATATATTGTTTTACAAGTGTTTAACCGGTTTCATAGATTCCATAAGTTGTATCCAGAATTTAAAACGATCATCCAATTTTGAGAAGAGTATTTTTGTTTTTGAGAACATCATTGATTCATAATAGCTTCATTCAAACGATGCTTCGATTGGTTCTCTGTTACCACGTGACATTGCTTAACCAATCGGGGCTCGAGAAAGAATTTATATTCATTCAGCATTTTAGTTGCCACTCAATATCTGAAACAAGCCCATGAAAAACAGCGTAAATTGATTGCCGTGATTTATAAAATAGTTATATGTATGTATTTGTATCTACGTTACTTTAAATTGGTACATAGTATAAAAATGTATCCATACTGTAAAGTGACATAAAATTGACTTTTAGAAACTTGTCAACTAACTATTTATCTTCCGTTATTGACTTGTAATAGTTTGACAGCCAGTTTATTTCGAGTGCTAAACGACATAAAGAAAAAAAATTGAGAGTGATTACATATCGTTAAGGGTGGTACTTTTAGTCATGACCGGTATGATTCTTTCTGCCCCAATAAAAAAAATCTACACTAATGGACATCGCGGAAAAAAGTAATGTATGAATTTTTTTTTACTCTTTTAGATCTATCAATCGTCCCGTCTTAAATCTTTTTATTATTATTTTTTGTTCTAGAATTTATTAAAAGAAAGCGTCGAATGAAAATGTTGAGGATAACCACGAAATGTGTCGATTCGGAAGATGTTCTAAATGAGAATATAATGACAGTTTTTTATTTATATTTTCAAGGGGATGTATTGATGAATCTTAGAACTGATTAAAGCGAAAATTTTGAAAGACTTTCAGTTGAATTTTTGATGATGAAAATGATTTTGTTAACAAAAATTCTAGAAAGGTATTATAGTTCCCCGCTTAAACACCCCGTTGAGTATTTCACCTAGCATGTTTCCTCGCATAATGTGATTACTACTTGAATTTCTTATCTTTTTCTAATAAATTTCCTCAGTGTAACCAAACTTCATATAAGAACTAAGAGAGTTAACAATCCTGAACGAACTGAACTGTACTCAACTTATAAAGCCAGAGAAGCTCTCTTTCATGTTCCTCTTTACGGATGTGTTTTTCGAGCTGCAAGTGAGAATTTTCGGATTTTCCACCGCCAGGGAGGAAATTGTTTGATTTTCAGCGCGTTGTAGCGGCCAAATTATTAGTCTCACATTAATGATGTAATTGACTTTTCCTTAGCTTGTTTAAAGTAATTTTACTTTTGTTTTGATACTTTTGTTGAGAAATCAATGCTTTTCTTGCTAGAAGGAAAAAACCAAAAAAAGGGGTACAATTTCGGGATTCTTTCGATATTTTTTAATGTTCCCGTGGCCTAATTTGTTCACAAAGTTGATATTCGGATTCAGCACCCTCGAAAACATATAAAACCGTTGAGAAAACAATTCCTGTATTTTTTCTTGAAAAAACTACCTGGTTACTGGACTATTGGCTGTTCTGAAGAATAAGAGACCTTATACTCCTTTGCTGACTATACATTTTGTGTTTCGTAAAATTTGATTAACGTAATGGAGATCTTATCTGACCTTATAAGTCGAGTGGACCGTGGCTTTTATAATGAGGCTGCAAATTACAAGTGTACGGAACTTGGTCGAAAGAGTTCTAGAAAACAAACTGAATAGTTAAAAATTGTAGGACAAGAATGCACCAGAATCCTGGAACTTTCTAGCTGCCACCTCTATTTGGGGCGTTGATTTGCCACTTTTGCGGTGCTTCAAAGTAAAAGTTTTACCACAAAATTGTTAAATCCGCGCTCCAAAAAGGGGTAACAGCTGGAAAGTTCCAGGAT
Organism: Oedothorax gibbosus; assembly: GCA_019343175.1. Taxonomy (NCBI): domain Eukaryota; kingdom Metazoa; phylum Arthropoda; class Arachnida; order Araneae; family Linyphiidae; genus Oedothorax; species Oedothorax gibbosus. Next base: position 14,045,784 of record CM033273.1, read on the forward strand.
TCCGGCGCAATGTTGCACCAAAGTTCTTGACAGTGTAACGTTCTATCAATTTAATTTACATTTATCACTACTGACATATTTACTAACATTTAATTAATTGCAAGCAAGGCGTGTTCAGCCCTTCCTAACTTTTTTAAATATATGATTTAATTACAATTAAAAAATGTGTTAATGAAAAACATGGAGAGATAAACCCATTTTGCTTTGGGGCTTGCGATCACTAATAAGTAAAACTTGGTTGTAAAGACGCCTGTGTATGTCAATTGATTTCTCATCACAGTTGACGAGTTTCAGTAACAAATTGAATCTATTATTGAAAGGAATGTGTGTGTGTGTGAATTATTTGGCTATACATTAGTTTGCTACAAATCTGCAAGCAGATTTTTCTTTCTCGCTAACTTTTTGAGATACAGACAAAACATTCAATGGATATGTTTATTTCCGTACCTTCATTTAAATCATTAAAAACGATTGACAAAAAAATGCCTTCAAAATTATGAATTCTGCTTAAGTTTATCCAAACAAACAAACTACAGTTGATTGATTCTACCACTCCTACCCTCTACTCCCAACAATAAATCTACACGAAAAAAAGTATGTTATTTTTATTTGTTTCACTAAAAGAAATCTCCGTAAAATTTCTCACTCAAAAAATCCCTAAAAAATGGTCATTGAACCCACCCCGACCAAACAAAGTAAGGCTAGCCTTAGTGTCTTCGTCTACAACAATGAATGAGGATAAAATCAAACCCACAAAAGTGATCGGTTATGCAGCCGATTTGTCAGCAGCGCCGTCATCTCGGCGGCTCTGCCTACCACGACCCATTAGCTTCTATCGGCAGAACATTTCAATTTAAATCGGGGAAGATGGTGTTTGTGGATCCCACTATCGTATTGATACAAATCATAGATATCATAGTTAAAGTATTAGATTGGCAGATCACGTGACCTCCAATGCTAACGACGGGACGCGCATGGAGACCAGAATAAGAGGCAATGGGGCCCAGTGTTGCCACCAGTTTTAGGAGAAAAACACGACGAAAAAATACCATTAATCTAAAATTACAAAAACATACCATAAAAATACTAGCAAAGCATATCACGTTTTTTTTTAAAGTCACTAAAACGATTTCAAAATGCAGCTAAAATTTTTATGGTCTTGTTTTGTAATTTTAGAATTAAATGGTACTTTTTCGTAGTGTTTTTCTCCTAAAACTGGTGGCAACCCTGGCTCCATTGCCCTCTTATTCTGGTCTCCATGCGCGTCCCGTCGTTAGCATTGGAGGTCACGTGATCTGCCAATCGAATACTTTAACTATGATATCTATGATACAAATGCATATAATATTTTAAGTTATTATTATTATTGCCGCACATCAACAATCGCATGAGAAGCTTAATTATTTAAAATTAGTAATGGGCATGTTTCACGTTATGAATGGCAATAGTTCCAGTGGTATTGTTTTCATTCCCGCATTGGATTCCATTGGCAGAACATTTTAATTTCAAGCGGGGGAAGATAGTGCTTGAGGATCCCACTATTACATTAGTAGGAGCGGACATGATTTTATAGCCCACTTTAATAAAAGTTTTTATAACCCACTTTAATAAAATAATTTAGATCACTGTTGACACATAAGCAATTGCATGATAAACTTTATTTATTTAAAGAATATTTGAAGGAATTTTTTTTCATATAAGTGAGTTTGGAATTACTATAATATGTAGAGCAATGTGATTGTTTGATTGTTCATTATTTGTTTGCTAAGAAAGTGGCACACAGCTTCTATTTTTGCCTACTTTCCTTTTTAAATGTATTTTTCCTAAAATGTATCTTTCAACTTACTTTTTTTAAACAATAAGTTTGGTCAAATTATTACTTACATTCTACAATGCATATGTCAGGGATTTCAATATTTTGGCAACCAAGAAAATACTTTTGCAATAAATTACTATTTTAAATAAGTAATTCGTCAAAAACAATGCTAACGTTAGTTTCTGAAACATCGATATCCTTCAATTCCTAAGTGGGATTGTGATGCATGCTGATCCGCTGAAAGAAGATTGAAACATCGATTTCTCACAATTGATGATGTCGCGCCTTGCCAGTTACTTGAACGCGAATTAATTACACTCTTGTCTTCACTGATAAAAATTCCTCGCACCCAATGTATCTTTAATGATGTCGGCATGGGACCGGAGATTTGGAAGAGGGGCCTTAATTTACATGGCACACTGACATAAGATTTTAGGTAACTCCAAAACCTAAAGGTATAATTTCGGCTCAAGCATTAAACTCTACTACGCTGTTATAATTTTTTTTGCTTGGTTTCACAATAATAAAGATTTCAAGTAGCTGTAACGACTGTTTGGTGAAATGTTTCACCATATTTTCGGTATCCGGTTTAACTACACTGCTCAAAACAATTAGGGGAACGCATGGTTTAAACCCTTTCACCCCCAATGATTCCATTTGGTATCATCAGCTTCCGAAATTTTTTCTCACTAAGTTAAGCTCGCACTTATTTATCGTTAGATGGAAGAATCGTGACTTTTGAAGAATTAAATAACGTTTGTTTTAATTAAATGAAAATATGAAAAACATGGTAAAATAAAATTCCCTCCTAAAAAAATTTATGAAATAAATTGACCCGAAATTCTTCACGCAGGCATTATTAGATGTTTAAAAATTGATTTTATTTTATTTTACAAATAAAGTTTTGAAAAAAATACTGTAAAAATTTATTCAAAAGTTATGATTCCAATATTTCCCCCTTAAAATTTAGTTAAAAAATAAAGATTTTATTCCCCTGTTTTTTACCATTTCATTCTGGATGCATAATGAATCTATTTCACAAATTATAGATTTCTATAATAAAAATAAGAAGTTGGAACTGAAAGACTAAACAAAAGTACGCAAAGTGCTCCCCTAATTCTTTTGAACAGTGTATTTTTCAGGTTTTGGATGAAAAAAACCTAAGAAGTGGTTCAGCCAACTGAATATCGAAAATATGGAAATATTTCTCCAAACAGCCATTACAGCTACTTGAAATCATTATTATGGTGTGTAACCAAAAGCCAAAATTTTAATAGTGTACAGTCGAATGGGGTAACTTTGGTCCAAGATCTATTTTTGAAATAATTCTACTATAAATATTTTTTTTAAGGATATCCGTTACACGTTGAAAATGTCATTTTCGAAAAAAAAATTGACAATTGTTTTACTTGTTTATATTATTACCCATGTTTTCTTGTTTCTAAAACTTTTATCATTTTAACTGTGCCACAATTAGAACGAACGAAGTGATTAATTAAGTAAAGGTCAGGTAGCAATAGAATCAACCAGATGTTGAAACTTTAAATGCGTTTTTCTCGCATTTTAGTTTTTTCAATAAATAGGTTCAGTTGGAAAACGATAACTCAAAAAGTTATTAAGGAATTTAAAAAATTCTTTTTTCTACTAATTTAAGAAATTGTTGTCTAAATCTAAAACTTGGAAGAAATATTTTTTTATTTTGTTTTGACCTTTTAATCATTTTGACACGCCGTAAAAAAATGTTGAAAATTGGACTGTCTTTTTCGACTAATAAAAATGTTATATTTAAATAAAATCTTTTGGTTTTAGATATATTCCCTAGACATAAGTTTACAGTTTAACTTACGGGCGAACAGTTTATTTTCTAGCCTCATTGAAGTTTTTGACCAAAAAAAATGCAAAAAACATGCATAAAATTACCATATTTTAAAAAATGGGTATGTACGCCACATTTTACTTACTATATATAGTTATTTCTCACATATACACAAAAATACTTCCAAAGTTGTTTTCTAGTTCATATTTTTAAAAAAGTGCTTCGAACGTGTTCTTATAACGTAAGTTTACTTGATTCCTTAGTTGGTGGTTACTCTGACTGGATGGGATGACTTTTCCCTAATCATTAGCAATCCGATTTCTATCGTCCTTTGCAAATTACAGCCTTTATCGTCCATTGATATCATTCTTATTTCAACACATCTTCTTATTCCGGCTTCTTTAAAGTTCTCTTTGCATTGTGAGCTTGTAAATAGGTTTGTTTTTCTTATTGAATAGCGCTTTACGGTTGATTTTTTGCGATTTTTCTTCAGCAATCGCTTCAGAGAACGTCGGTCACGTTCGTTCAGTATAAATTTTCGACCTAACATTTTTCGCGAGCTGGGAGTTTCACCACCACTTTTCCACCTTTGCATTGACTAGTACGCTATCCTATGCTACCATCATATTCTAACTATGTCTTTACATTTTGTTCTATTTTTGTACAGGCCAATAATCTGCCCCATTTTTTAATTTTGTTACATCCCTTTCTCGACCCCATCAATCGCTTTTATTCATGCTTACTCAAACTAAATAGTCTTGAATTGTGAGGCTCACGTTTCGAGCTTGCATCGAACAAAGATTTATTCAAATATCTGTAACACTTTTCGTCCAATCACCGAATCTTCTAAAAACGACACGCTGAAAATTCACCTGCTACTTTTTTTTTTACACGTAGTGTATTTTAAAATACATTGGACCACTGTTTTACTAAATCACAAAATTATGAATCCGAAGGGGAAAATGTATTAAAACAGTTCATTTTAATTTCAATTCATCATTATCATAATGCTAATTAAAGTTTTAATTGCAACACCTATTTATTTAAACTCTAAGAATTAGAAGAAATTATTCATTTTTAAAAGAGCAAACTCCAAACGATGTTTTTTTTTCTTGAAGCATTCTCTTTGAATTATCATCCTCTTTAATTATGATAATATAGAATGCATGTTCTTGTCTCTCGTTATCTGAATAATTATTTTTTTTATGCAGTCTTTTGCTAAAAGAGGAATTTACCGAAACACTAGGGCATAAACAATTTAATTAAAATCTTGCTGTTGACACAAAGCGTTAAGGTCTAATTCGCATGAGTAATACGCATTTCCATAAAGCGAAAACAAATACTTAGTTAAACGTTTATGCTTTTCAAATAAATTTGAATTATAATTAACAATCTTCCAAAACATGTTTAGGTTCAAAACTATTTCGTATTTGTTTATTTATTATCTCTACTTTCAGTTTTTAAGGGGCACTAGGAAAATTGCTTTTTTTTATTTTGGTGAAACGTAACATATTTCTTTTAATAAATTAACTTTGTTTTTAGAAGTAAGATTTGAAATAGACTTTTTAATGCTTTATTATTATCGTAAGTAAGGAAAATGAACAAAAACTGTTTGTGTAAGAATGACAAAAGTGCAAAATATGTCAAAGTTCATTTTAGTCAAGAGTTAGTTTATATTGCCTTTTTATATATTTTTATCAGCTAACTACAGTCATAAGTAGGCATTTGAATATTAAATTCTATAAACATACAATACATTACGTAAAGACAATAAACGATTTTTTAATTATGATAAATTAACACAAATGAAACTTTATATATATATTTTTTGCTAAATAATACGATAGTTTAAAGAATAAATATTTGTTAAAAAAAAACATAAGGCTTAAGCCGTACACATGTTAAACTTATAAACCTTTTCCGAAAAAAAAATATATACTCTAATCCCTTCTTAATACTAGACTTCTTTCGAGCCGACAATTTCCTGAATCCGGTCTGACGATTCAGAGATAAGAAGCAACAAAATAAATATTCACTAACTTTACCCCCATTCCGCTATAAAATCTCTCAACCAAAAATAAATACCTTATAAAACGAACATCGTTTTCTCCCATTCGAAATTTCAACATCGCCTCCGTAAGGCCCTACTTCTGCTTATTGCCTCCTATAAGTTCTCGCATGCGAGGAGAAACTAGCTGGGGACAGGAAGTAAGCTTTTTGCAGTTCCCATGGCAACTCATAACGATCGTTTTCTTACATTTAGTCGGATAGAGTCCGTTAAGTCTAAGACTCCTGGTTTGAAGGAACGATAACATAGGGATATGTTTTTAAATTCGGGATATGTTTTTAAAGACTATGTTTTTACCGTTGAATAGGGTAACTTTGAGCAAAGCATACAACCTGACATTCTTTTTGGACATTTGTTTACTCATAGGCAGGGCAAAATAACTGCCGACCTATAAACGGCAGCAATAAAATGTCCGACGAATAATACCCAGTGTAGAAGAAGTGCACTTTAAATATGTTCCAAAGTCCTGACGCCACTTACGATGTCGCCCTTAAAATATGCGCTGAGTGCCTACCCAGGTGTCGGTTCGTTACTTGACTGTGTAGTTCTAAATTATGACGCCCGTCGCCAACAGCCTTCGTGTAGCTCTAGTGTGACGATATAATTTAAACTAACCCTAACCTGGTTTGAAGGAAAGATAACGATATGTTTTTAAAGGTACCCTCGAATGGGGTAACTTTGGGCAAAGCATAAAAACTGACTTTTTTTCTGAAATATTTGTTTACTCAGAGGCAGGGCTTGATCTAGGGAAACATAAAATGTAGGCTAAATAAGTTTTACAGGGTCCTTTACGGAAGAGTTGTCTGTAAGATTGTCCATAATAATAGTGCCAGTTGGCCGATGTATCATACATGTTCTACTATTTTTCGGCTTTCTTATATCAATTCGATCAATCATGTTAGGTCAATGTCTCAGTCAAGCTAAAAACAAAGTAAAACCTCAACATTTTAAATTTACTGAATTTTTAGTGGTTCACAACATCTATAATACTAAAAGAAAGAGTCTGTATGTCTTTGGATCGCAAAAGACCTACTTATACTGGGAGAGTTGAAATTTCTGAGATAGATTCCCTTTAGTACCTACGTGTGCACCTAAGGGGTAGTTTTTTCATATTTTTTCTACTTTTAGCGAAAATTCGAATTTTCTGAAAAAACTACACCACTTTAGCTCAAATCCGATTTGTTTTTCCTTTCGTGTTGCTATTCGACAAAAGAAATTAAAATAAACATAAAAAACATTTAAAATTGAAAATGCTTTTATTCTGTTGCCATAACCATTAGGAACTAAATTCATTATTTGAAAAATAATTGACATGTTTCAGGTGACGTATTCCGTCTGAACTTCATTCCAGGATTTTATTGAGGGCTTTGGTGAGGATTTCATTGGTGGTTCTGTTGACTGCATGTAGGGACTAGAGATGCATATTAGGGTTTTATGTCTCCATTTTTTTCGCCAAATACGTCTCGAAACTCGCCAAAATATTTCCTAAAAACACGCCGAATGATTAAATGATTTTTTTTAATAATTAAGCTGGTTTTAATAAGTAAGCTAGACGGTTTGTTGCAATTGTCATTTTATCGCCAAATATGTTGTACGAATGATCGAAATAGGATTTTTTTAAACACATAATCGAGAATTGAAGTGAAATCATATTATTATACAATTATGGTTCATTTTGTATTTATCATAGAGTTAGGAAAGAGAATAGAGAGGTCCATGTATATGCGCAGTAGCTCACAAATGAAGCAGGCTAGAGCGGTGCATCTTGGGATACCTCAGTGCCAGTTTCGGTCACTATGTTATGCGCAGTAGCTCAAAACACCGCTAGAGCGGTGCATCTTGGGATACCTCAGTGCCAGTATGTGATGCGCAGTAGCTCGAAAAACCTGACAGCCCTGCTTCAAACCATTTGAACTCATAGACCCTCTACCTCTCTTTCCTAACTCTATGGTATTTATCAAGAAAATTGCGATAACAGTTAGTTCATATTAAGGACGATTTTTGGGATATGAAGATGTGCATTTTATAGTGACGTATTTTATGTTTGAAATTTTAAGGCAATATAAGTATCGGAATTTTATGCTTTATAACAGACGGAAACAATGACATAAGTTTATTATTCTATAGCTGATTAAATGGCACATATACTTGGACCAATCTGATATTTATTTTAGACCGTGTGAAGAACGGGTATATATTTGCTTTTTTTTCATAAAGAAAAAATCGACATTTAGGGCCCAGAAGGAACATTTTTAAGAATTGTATTGAATGTGAAGTTATTAGCTTGAAAAGTTTGGTCCGAAGTTACCCCATTCGACGGAATGGTTTTGAAACTGTAAGGCTGATTTGCACACGCTAATTTTTTTATGAAGATCATTCCGGGGTAACTTGTTAATTTGAGAAAACGTTTTAAAATTTGTATTTAATATTTTTTAATTATTTATTCAAGTAAGGGTTTTTGTAATCTCGTCTGGACGTGATAAGGTTTTCCCTTGGCGTTATATAATTTTTTCTATTTTTCGTCTGTATGTTTTCTTGTAAAGTTAAGAAAGTTAAGTTATTAAAGTTTATTATTAAATAAACATTGAAGATAAAATTATAAAAAAAACTATTGAGTATAGCTTGCACGAGAAAATTTTGATGACTAAATGTAAACAGATGTACGAATGTAACAGAACAATACGGATAGTAAAATTGTACACTCATTGATATTCCATATAGAGAGTTTAGTCAGTTCAAATCTACTCTTAATTTAAATAATTCTATAACGCAAACTGGTGTATTTTAAACGTTTTCAATATAGTTGTTTCCATGTTTTTACTAGTTAATAAATGCCAATTAAAATGTCCATTAAAGGAAAATTTAAAATCACTCAGTTTCTAACATTTTATATAATATTCTCAAGAATAGCATTTTAATAGTAATTATTAACATAACGAAGAAATACTTTTAATATTTTTCATCTATTGAAACGTTAATGTGCACATCCTATTTTTTTCTCCAAATATTAGCAGTAAGGGTATCTTTGGAAAAAAAAACGCGTTTTGAGGAACCGTATTTTTCCCTCAGTTTCTTTGCAATAAGGGTATCCCCACAGAAAAACTCGTTTTACAGATCCGCATTTTCCCCTCGATTTTTCTTTGCCATAAGGGTATCCTGAAAGAAAAACGCATTTTACAGAACCGGATAAAAAATCCCATCTTCTTTGTATTAATAACTCTCCTTACAGAGAAACACGTTTTACAGAATCCTTGGCATTTATTTTTACTAAATAATGAATACTTATGTAAATTTTTGTTGATATCATCCAATAATTTAATTATTTATGTATTAAGTATTGCTTTAGAAAGAAAACTGTTAATTAAAATATTATGGATATAAATAAACAAACTTTGCAGTATGTTATATAGTTTAAAAGTCCATATTTTTTACAATTTAATTTTGAATTTTTTGTCACTATTTCAATTTATTCTTATATGATTCAAAAACATATAATTTTTCCTATGACAATTTCTTACATGACCTTACTTCAAATAACAAGTGTTAATATCTTTTTGCGAAAAATTTTCATATTTAAAAAAGAACTTTTCTTTCATCCTTTTAATTTTTTGTTTTACTTCTAAAATTTCAAACAACAACTACAGCAAATGGTAATATGAAATAAAATGACCATAATGTGAGAGTAATTTCAATCCACTCTAATCGTTTTTTTTCCTTTTGCTTTTTTTCTAAAAAGTGGAAGACTCCAAACCCCTCTATAAGTACTCAAGCAGTATGAAACAATCTTAAAATCAAATTTTCTTGGATATTCCCCCCAAACGGAAATATCTTTCTGGAGACAAGGGCGTTTTTTGGCGTCGACATCCCCCCCCCCCCCCCTCTCGTCTTGGCGATGATTCCACATTGTTGTATTGTCTGATGAATGCTGGAGATCAAAAGGACATCACTGCATTTTTGCCAACAATACAAAAATGTCTTTATGCATTTTTCCTCGTGGGTAGTTTCATTTTTCGCTGGCTAGTTATGATCACTGATGTCTCTTTGATTCCATTTTTTGTGCTCACAGAGATTTTTTACGGGCGTTAACTTGTTTTAATGTTCCTTTAAATTTGAGAAATGTACCTCGAGCATTATATATATATATATAATATATATATATATATATATATATATATATATATATATATATATATATATATATATATATATATATATATATATATATATATATATATATATATATATATATATATATATATATATATATATAATATATATATATATATATATATATATATATATATATATATATATATATATATATATATATATATATATTATATATATATATATATATATATATATATATATATATATATATATATATAATATATATATATATATATATATATATATATATATATATAATATATATATATATATATATATATATATATATATATATATATATATATATATATATATATATTATATATATATATATATATATGTATATATATATTGTTTCAGAGTAATTGAACAAACTCTATAGGATAGCATAATTTCTTTTGTTTTGCTTAGAATAATAATATAAGAATTATAATGATCACATAATACTTAACTCTACTTTTATTTATTTTTTAATTTTTTGCTCAGCTTTCTTTTGTTTGTGGTAACAAATTTGTAACTAAGCAATTAGCAAAATTTACAAAATAAATGTTTATGAAAAAATTTAAGAATCTGATTTTTATAAACATTTTGCAGGTTTTATTTTGTACCAAAAACTCTTTGTTATTTTATTATAGTCTAAATTTTTATTATAAATTATGCAATAAAACTAAATGATCGATATTTTTTCCCCTATATCTCAACACATTTTTTTTAGAAAAAGTAAAATTAAAACAAACACAACATTTTCAGAATGCAAGCAGTACTAACCAAATATTCTAAACTTTATAAATATATTTTATGCTATCACTGACCTTCTAAAATATCTGGACAGAATTAAATAATATATAACCCACATTTGTCAAATAACATTTTTATATTATTATTCTAAAGCGCATTAGAATAGGGCCGTCCAGTAGTGTTTTAATTTCATAAAAATAATGAAAACATCGTACGTAAAGAATATTAATAGGACTTTAATTACACCAATTAGCATTCTGTTCAAGCTCTGCCACTTTCATTTTCGTGATTAGGATTTTGAATAGCATATTAACTGAGACATTGGTTAATATACTTTTTAATTGTCTGTCAAGAAATGCTAAGTTGTTAACACTTCCAAAAGTTAAGTGTGATTAGGGAAAACAAAATTATTGTTAGCTTTATAAATCTTGTTGGTAATTATATAGAGATGGACAGGGGCTAGTTTTTCAACTATTTTAATTGTGCTATTTTATTTATTATTTTTTTATGCTTTGAGAAAAACATAATATCAGTGCATTTTTATACTTTGGATCTACAAAATAACGCTAATAATAATTGATTGCTGCTCAAAATTATTACCAACTCATTTTTGAATATTCCATTAACTCTTCGATTAATTTGCGATTTTACAACACAAAAATTGCTTTTTTGATACGATAAAACTGACCAATTTAGGCCAAAGAAAATTTTTCAATGTGAAAGATGTTGGATTAAGTCACGGCCAACTTCAATAACAAGGCCAGAGAAGCTCTCCCAAACATGAGGGTAGACGGAAATTTTGACGTCACTGTTCCCAGTGCCGAAGATCGAGAAACCATTTCGGACGCATTCGGAACCCTAAAATTGTGGTCAGCCGTGAACGAGTGGTTCTGAACAGGTTTCGAGACAGTCTGTCTTCATCTTCGGAACAAAGTCACTCGGAACTATGACGTCAAAATTTCCGTCCCCGAGCTTGTTTGGGAAAGCTTCTTCGGCCTTAGTAGTTGAGTAGGCCGTGATTAAGTACGGGTGAATACTCTGAAAACGAACCATTCTTGTCCCGGCCAGTTTTAAAAGTAATATAGTCTTTTAAAAGCAAAGTAACTTAGGGGAAAATGAGAATATAGTTTATAGAGTGTAGGACAGAAAGAATTATACAAGATTTTCCGTTTTGTTATAGTTTTTTTTTAGTCCACAGAGCGTGATATGTCATGACCGTGGTGTGTCCCAGCGTCACGTCAATGGAGTTTGGCAGTTTATATCTAACTTATAAGATATTAATTCACTTTTTAAATTAGAGAATTGAAGAAAAGAACACTTTGGAATATATTAATGCAATTTTTATGTTTATTTTTTAATTTGTATTTATTTTACTGAGTATTGAATGCTTGTCCCCAATTACTGCAGTTACATCCGTGGACATGATCAAAAACTTATATTGAATTCAACATGTAGCAGTACAACGCAGTGTCTCTGTCATTTCAGCTTCATATGCAGCCATATTATATAGCAAAATCAAAAAAATCTATTTGTTTTTAGCTTTAAGTCATTTTTTTTTGTTCATTAAACTTAAGATTTAGTGAAAGGTCAAGATGGGTGCATCACGTCTGTGGCTAAGAAAGAACTTTGGTAAGCCAATCAAATGTTTTTTCTTACTTAATTATGGGTAGCATTAGATACAAAGAGCTTAATTTTTTAAATTCATGTTTCAAATATAAATATAATATGTTTTACAAGGATGAAACATATAATTTCTCACGTATGTGGACATCACGTCCGTGGTTTTTTGGCCCACGGTTATGATTTTTGTGTCCACGGACATGACGTTTTAATTATATAAGAATAAATTGATTAAATACAAGTGAAGTACATTATTATAACAGTATATTTTGCCGTGAACTAATATAATAAAGTAAAGCTGAAATTTTATTAAAGTGTAACACATTAATAATAGTTATTTAAGCAACTAGTACCGAAAATAATACTTTATTAAGCTAGTGGCTTTTATTTCACGAGACCGTTGGTCGAGTGAAATAATGACAAGAGCTTCATAAAGTATTATTTGGCACGTGCTTGCTTACAATATTTTTTTATAATAACGTGCAAAAAAAGTATTTCTACCAATGAGTGATTTTCATGACATCATTTAGTTTCCATGGCGATATTCGAAAATGCAAAGTAGTAAAAGAAAAGTTGTAAAATAATTTTCTATTTTGAATCAAAATAGTATTGTTTGGCGTGAAATTTGTGTTCTTACTTTTGTCTAATTTAATTTCCTTTAATAATTTTTGTAGTACTTGTAGTTTCCATGGAGATATTAGAAAATGCAAAAGTAATGAACCAATAGAAATATGCGAGTTTCATGACATCATTTAGTTTCCATGGAGATATTTATGACATCATTTTGTTTTTCTACCAATCTTATTTACTTTACCGCACTAGTGCCGAAAGTACTACTTTCGGCACTGTCTGTGACGTAAGCACGTAAAGTGTCATTTTCGCAACGATTTATGAATGAATATGATATATAAAACAAGAAGTTCATAAAGAACTAAAATAGCCTACTTTCCTGTTACTTAAATACTTACTGAAGTTCTAATCGGGAAAAAAACTAGGTTCCTAAAGTAAATATCATCAACAGCCGTTTCTACACTAGATTTATACACATTAGAAAAAAAAAATCGAAACACAGCACCCAGCTATAATTTAAACTTCTAAAAGCCAAAATCAACTATTTTCCTTAATATTCGTTCGCAAATTAATTAAATATTATTTATCATCTGCTCGTGATTTATTTGTAGTTCGAAGAATAAATATTTATTAATAACAAAAGTAATGAAACTACTCCGAACTGCATTAAAAAACAAGAAATGTAAATTAAAACTAAGCATAATTGCATGCAAAAGTATGCCTTGCCGCTTTCTTGGTAGATAATTAATGAATAATCAAAGAATCAAATTGACGTCATTCCAAACTGATTCATGAAAATATTATTTTGCTTCAAATATGTTTAAATAAAGTTTCTCATGCCATTGTTGATTTGGCAACAGTGATTTAAATGACTCAAAATTGAATTTCAATGCTAATTCAATGGGAAATTCGCCAAAAGATAGTAGATTTATGTCCGTCCGGACGTACAGACAGACGGACAAAAAGTATGAAAGTTGGGTATCTGAGGTCATAGCTTTCTAACAAAAAAAGAATTTTTAAGATCCGATGATTAGAACCGATTTTGGAAGAGGGGTACAGACAGACAGACAAACGGACAGACAGGCGGACAGACAGACGGACAGACATACGAACAGACAGACAGATGGACATCAACCGCATTTCAATACCTACAGTGATTTAAATGACTCAAAATTGAATTTCAATGCTAATTCAATGGGAAATTCGCCGACAGATAGTAGATTTATGTCCGTCCGGACGTACAGACAGACAGACGGACAAAAAGTATGAAAGTTGGGTATCTGAGGTCATAGCTTTCTAACAAAAAAGAATTTTTAAGATCCGATGATTAGAACCGATTTTGGAAGGGGGGTACAGACAGACAGACAGGCGGACAGACAGACGGACAGACATACGGACAGACAGACAGATGGACATCAACCGCATTTCAATACCTACAGTGATTTTAAATGACTCAAAATTGAATTTCAATGCTAATTCAATGGGAAATTCGCCGACAGATAGTAGATTTATGTCCGTCCGGACGTACAGACAGACGGACAAAAAGTATGAAAGTTGGGTATCTGAGGTCATAGCTTTCTAACAAAAAAAAGAATTTTTAAGATCCGATGATTAGAACCGATTTTGGAAGGGGGTACAGACAGACAGACAGGCGGACAGACAGGCGGACAGACAGACGGACAGACATACGGACAGACATACGGACAGACATACGAACAGACAGACAGATGGACAGACAGACAGATGGACATCAACCGCATTTCAATACCTACAGTGATTTAAATGACTCAAAATTGAATTTCAATGCTAATTCAATGGGAAATTCGCCGACAGATAGTAGATTTATGTCCGTCCGGACGTACAGACAGACGGACAAAAAGTATGAAAGTTGGGTATCTGAGGTTATAGCTTTCTAACAAAAAAAGAATTTTTAAGATCCGATGATTAGAACCGATTTTGGAAGGGGGGTACGGACAGACAGACGGACAGACGGACAGACGGACATCGACCGCATGTCAATACCTACTTTTTCATTTTTTTAATTCTTTCGAATTAAAAAAAGAAAAGTAGGCTAAAAAGTGAACTTTTTTGCACGTTGTTATAAAAAATATTTTATGTTGATTTTGGGGGTTAAAACTTTTCTAAATGAAACATTATTAAATTAAGACTTACTATCAGAATAATTAATATTAATTGTATGATCTGGACCGATGATATATTTTCAATGAAGTATGTAAGTGTAACTCAAATCTAAAGTTTCAAAACTTTCTAAAACTTTCATTCTAAAACTTTCATCAATATTTTTTTTTCTAGATTTTTCGAGTGAAACGGTTCGTTTTCAGAGTGTATGATCTGGACCGTACCAGTACCCAAATTGTAAAAAAATCCTGAAATTTTAGAACACAAGGGGGTGATGGAAAAAGTGCTGCTATCACCCTGTGGTGTGAATTTACATAGGATATAAAATTTATTACAAATTTTACAGGCAAATGATGTAAATTTGCGCATGATGTGAAATTCATTGTTCTGCAAATTTTGAAGTAAAAAAATGTCAATTTACATATGATAACGCCGTCGGGACATTAGGCTCCACAGGTTTAATAATCACGTCTGACCCAGTGTACTCGGGCAACTCCGTGATAAATGGATATAATTTTCCAGCACAAATCTGATTGTTGATTTGGATAAACAAAGTAAATGTTGCATTTGAAGAGCTTAGAGGAAGAACGTGCTAAGTGACGAAAAGCTGAAAACAAGAACATGAGCTTTAAAGTTTTTAGTCTGCACGCAGATCTACTAAAAACGTTACTTGCAAACCGTAAAAAAATTCTAAACTTAAAGTTTGAAATGATTTATAAAAAAGGGGGACTTGTTATCGTTAAAGAAGTTAGTAACGTGTTCATTAAGAGGGATTGTCAGTCACGTAGAGCTAATGCATTAGTTTTGGAATCACAACTTCCGCAGAAATAGTGCTTTGCCATGTTAGCACTTTTTCCCCAGGTATGGGAATCAACATAACATCGAAATGAAACAAATTTGAAACGAAATGGTATATAGTTATTTAATTATATATTTTTGAAGTTTTAAAATGCCAAAAATATACAGCAGATGGCCATACTATTTTAAAACTTTATCAATTAATAATTAAATAACCGGGTGTTATTTTCTTTTCAATTTTGTTTTAAGTTGCTGTTATGATGATTACCATACCTGGTGAAAATGGGATAACATCACAACGCAATTCTTTTGCAAAAGTTGTGATTTTAAAACTACTGCATTAGCTCTACTAGACTGACAGTCCCTCTTTAAACAAGTATCTAACTTTTTCAAAAATATCACTTAGCATGTTGTTCCACTAAGCCATTCAATTCTGAGGATCAGAAATTCATCAAGGCTGTAAATGTTTGCTTAGATATCAGTGATTGGATGACACGTATCTTCACGTGACTATTTACGTCATGAAAACATCATTTCCTAAACTAGCATTTACAATAATGAAATGTAAAAAAAATAACCGCAAAATATTTAATGTAATTTTACAATGCAGATGTATTTTGAAAAACATGCCTTGTCACCATATTGTAACTTTGACACTACCCCCAGCTTGTAGCTGTGTAACTTGTTCACAAAACAAACACATAGTTACATCAAGAAAGAAAACATACTTTAAAGTGCACAAAACCTTGTAATATTTTTCATTAAATATAGTTTGCTTTATATTATACTTCATAAATTATGACAAAAATACAAAGCAATAAATATATGAAGTAAAACTGTGAAACATTGACGATGATTATTTCCTATCACAATTCAGAAAAAAAAGAAGAGAAGCAATGAAGGAGGAAAAATGCAGCAGAGCTTAGTTCTAAAAAATGATAACGAAATTTTAAGAATGGCAACACGAACATGTATCGTTTTCCTCGTGAAGTTAATCAGCCAACAAACAATGTTCCCGAAACAGTTCGTTACACGATATTTGAGAAGATCCCAACGATTATTCTGTCCTGCACTGAAGACTTTTTCCCTTCTAGGACCAGATCGATTTATTGAGCTGTTTTCTTTTTCACTGAGAGTCAAGAACGAAAACAAAAGTTTGAACACAAACTCTGAAATGGGACGGAGGGCGTCCAAACAAATTACATTATCAGAAATTATTAATTCAATTCACGGAAGTATTAATGGCAACTTTGCTGCTTGAGTATTTCTGTGAATTGACACTATATTCGTTTATTTCCTCTCCGATTAAGAACGGGAAATATCCGTTAATTGACACCGTTTCACTATCATTTTTATATGGTTCGGAGAAAAAATAAGTACACCACTCGTGTTTCAGTAGATATACAGTAAACACTCTGTTAACCGGCCTAAATTGGACCGAAGGCAAGCCGTTTAGCGAAAATTAGGTGAAACGGGAAATATGAAGCACATTTATTCTTTAAATATATTTGGCTTATAAATAACTACACAATTAAAGTATTTAGCCATTTTATTGAATGTACCCAAGCATTAGTAATTGCATACCATTAAAGAATCTGTAATAGTTTTGCCCTTTTTTACTTAAACACTACGTTTATAACGTAAAGAGTGGGAGGCATTATAATGTGATGCGTCAAAAAATTCAGCGCATTGAAATTAGAAGGAATTGAAAATCTCAGGAAAATATTGGAATTCGAAGTACTTCAATTATAAAAAAACTGCAAAATTTAATGTTCATTTAAAAAGCATAAGCCATCTTTATTAGAATTAAATCACCATTGCCATTACAACAATCGTTTAAGAAAATTTACTTCTTTTAAATAATTAATAGAAAGAAATTTATTTTTTTTGACATGAATCAGTTTGAAATGACGTCATATATATTTCACATAGATTCTTTGATTGTATGTTGATGATAAGAAATGTTTTGATTCTATTTAAAAGCGAGGAATATTATATATTTATTATTTGAATATAAACTAGTTTAGCAAGCGATAAGAAATAATTATTAATTTTTCGAAAGAATACAAATGAACTAGCCAAATTTAGCGTGTAATTGTTTAATATAGATTGTGTGAATCCATACTGTGTTTGGCGCCTTTTTTCCTGTTGAACACAAATGTTGTGTGGAAGCGGGCTAAGTGACAGATTCTGTTTCTAACCTACTTGTTTTGTATCAGCATCATATTAATGGTGCATCGATAACGGAGCAATTCTTTTATAGCTATTAGCTCATCTTTCGATTTTAAGGATAAAAAAAATTCAGCCGGTTAAAGTGGAGATCCGATTAAACGGAGTCCGGTTTAAAAAACGCTTACTATATTATTATAAATTATCCGCAAATTTTCATTTATAGGATGACTGTGGTTCGAATCCTTACATTCTCGATTTACTTTTACATTTCCAGCGGTTAACTTCGAGAAACTATACAGAGTAAATAAGCTTATCTTTTAAAATGAAAAATGAGCAAGCGCGAAGAAGAACTCCTCTAAAACAGCAAACAATTTGTAGATTAACAAAATAATAATGTCGATTATTGAAACTTATATTCTTTGTAAAAATGAAGAATAATTCAATGTTAAAAGGTGAGTTTTGCGAAAGGTTATAAAGATTCTTTTGGGCGTGGAAACTTTAGTAATCTTAGAACACTTACCCAAATTTAATATAGTTGACCAAAATGTAATTTTTATCAACAGCACGAATATTATATTTCGTTATTCTTATTATATACCATTTATTAACAAAAAGGTATATTTTAGTTAAACTCTTTTTGAAATGATAAAATACATAGTATATCTAAGCACTGTTCTGTTGACGTAAAATAGCCTCGGATCAAAAATTAAATCTAAGTCTATTACAAAAAAACCCCAAGAAAATGCTCGAAAAGAAAAAGTTATGAAAAAAAAGAAAAATGTTGCAATCGATAACAAAGTGTTTAAAGAGTTTAAAAAACTGCAAAAATGTTCTGCCGAAAAAATATTTATTATAAGAAGGTGTGGAAGACAAAAATTGCTATCTTGTAGTTATCTTTTATTTCTATACTAGTAAAACGTTCTTTATCCAAATATTTTTTCAAACAAGTTTTTTTAAAAAAAAACTATTTAATTTAGCAAAATAAAATGGTCATTAGTTTAGAATACTTTTTTAAGTCAAACACTACAAAGCTTTTGTATCTAAAAATTATTTTTTATGCATTTGTATAACATCATGACGTAAACATTAAAAAAGTAAAAAAAAAATCTATAACAATCAATTAAGAATTATTCATTTTTTTTTAGTTCGAATTTTCAAACAAACATAATTTAGGAGAAAAAACACAGACAAGTTTAATTAATACTTGTTTTTGTTTGAATGAAAAAAATTGCGTTTAAGTATTATATGGAGGGCTCAGACTACAAATGAACTAAGTCTATAAAAAGTTTCCTTATGCCGCAGAGGTTTAAAGTAAAGTTTTATAACAGAATTATCTCTCTTTTAACATTTTTAGCCTGCTTTTCTTTTTTTAATTCGAAAGAATTAAAAAAATGAAAAAGTAGGTATTGACATGCGGTCGATGTCCGTCTGTCCGTCCGTACCCCCCTTCCAAAATCGGTTCTAATCATCGGATCTTAAAAATTCTTTTTTTGTTAGAAAGCTATAACCTCAGATACCCAACTTTCATACTTTTTGTCCGTCTGTCTGTACGTCCGGACGGACATAAATCTACTATCTGTCGGCGAATTTCACATTGAATTAGCATTGAAATTCAATTTTGAGTCATTTAAATCACTGTAGGTATTGAAATGCGGTTGATGTCCAACTGTCTGTCTGTCCATCTGTCTGTCTGTTCGTATGTCTGTCTGTTCGTATGTCTGTCTGTTCGTATGTCTGTCCGTCTGTCTGTCCGTTTGTCTGTCTGTCTGTCTGTACCCCCCTTCCAAAATCGGTTCTATCCATCGGATCTTAAAAATTCTTTTTTTGTTAGAAAGCTATGACCTCAGATACCCAACTTTCATACTTTTTGTCCGTCTGTCTGTTTTCCGGACGGACATAAATCTACTATCTGTCGGCGAATTTCCCATTGAATTAGCATTGAAATTCAATTTTGAGTCATTTAAATCACTGTAGGTATTGAAATGCGGTTGATGTCCATCTGTCTGTCTGTCTGTTCGTATGTCTGTCCGTCTGTCTGTCCGCCTGTCTGTCCGTTTGTCTGTCGGTCTGTACCCCCCTTCCAAAATCGGTTCTAATCATCGGATCTTAAAAATTCTTTTTTTGTTAGAAAGCTATGACCTCAGATACCCAACTTTCATACTTTTTGTCCGTCTGTCTGTACGTCCGGACGGACATAAATCTACTATCTGTCGGCGAATTTCCCATTGAATTAGCATTGAAATTCAATTTTGAGTCATTTAAATCACTGTAGGTATTGAAATGCGGTTGATGTCCATCTGTCTGTCTGTCCATCTGTCTGTCTGTTCGTATGTCTGTCCGTCTGTCTGTCCGCCTGTCTGTCCGTTTGTCTGTCTGTCTGTACCCCCCTTCCAAAATCGGTTCTAATCATCGGATCTTAAAAATTCTTTTTTTGTTAGAAAGCTATGACCTCAGATACCCAACTTTCATACTTTTTGTCCGTCTGTCTGTACGTCCGGACGGACATAAATCTACTATCTGTCGGCGAATTTCCCATTGAATTAGCATTGAAATTCAATTTTGAGTCATTTAAATCACTGTTGCCAAATCAACAATGGCATGAGAAACTTTATTTAAACAGATTTGAAACAAAATAATATTTTCATGAATCAGTTTGGAATGACGTCATAAAATGTAGAACAATTTGATTCTTTGATTATTCATTAATTATCTACCAAGAAAGCGGCAAGGCATACTTTTGCATGCAATTATGCTTAGTTTTAATTTATATTTCTTGTTTTTTAATGCAGTTCGGAGTAGTTTCATTACTTTTGTTATTAATAAATATTTATTCTTCGAACTACAAATAAATCACGAGCAGATGATAAATAATATTTAATTAATTTGCGAACGAATATTAAGGAAAATAGTTGATTTTGGCTTTTAGAAGTTTAAATTATAGCTGGGTGCTGTGTTTCGATTTTTTTTTCTAATGTGTATAAATCTAGTGTAGAAACGGCTGTTGATGATATTTACTTTAGGAACCTATTTTTTTTCCCGATTAGAACTTCAGTAAGTATTTAAGTAACAGGAAAGTAGGCTATTTTAGTTCTTTATGAACTTCTTGTTTCAATTGATGCAGCCTAGCGGGTATCATCTGATCTAGGACTTTTTCTTTCTTGTTCAAATATTTACCCGAATTCTAGAGTATCAAATATTTATTATAATTGAGTGCTAATTAAAAGTCATGTGGTGCTTCACACCCTTATTTTTTAACCCTCTGAGGGATATGCAAATTGGCTGAAGTGTAAACTTGTTTTCACTTCAGGTTGAAATTTCAAGTTGAAATTAAAAATTTTAACTAAAAATTTAATTTCTTAAATTTTAAATATATATATTTCTGTAGTAGATTGTTGTAAATGGCTCCTCCATGCTTTAATTTTAAAAGTTAATAAAATTATTAAATTCATTAATTTTTAAAAATTATGTGTGTTGCTGAAAAACCTTACAGCCAGGTGACGGGTTTATCCGCTTGTATTCCTCAGAGGGTTAATAAAAAATATCAATTTTAATGTATTACTCAGCACAATATTATATTCAAGTATCACAAAAACTGCATTAATTATATCGAAATTTTATTGAAAACTAATTCACATCATAAAAACATGAAACAATTTTATGTAAAATAATAACAATTTCACCAGCAACGCGTTTCTTTTAAAGTAAAGATCAAGCAACCATTTTGTTTTTATTTCGTTCTCTATTTTTTTTAACTAACAACAGCGTCTTTTCATATTCTTATTTTAAATATTGTTGCCACCGGCTGCTGACTATCTTTCTTTTCATGCCAACTTTTGCATACCCTGCAGCTTTGAACCCTGATTTCGACACAATGAAAGAAAAATACATTAGAATATTGATTTTTGCTGTTGCTGTTGTGCTAACGTATGTGGCACATAGGATGGTTTGTTGCCGATATTTTTCTTCTAAATATCTATAAATGTGCTTTGGGAAAATCGTTGGATATTATTTCAGAGGTTTATTTTTTGCCAGTTAATATATGAAAAATAATTTTAGAATTTTTTAGCTCATATTGGTGACTGCAGCCTTGGCCATGGTTTCAGAATTTTATTTTTATAAATTTTATTTTTAAACTAAAAATTTCATATGATAGCACATATTAAAGGGAATTTTATTGGCAACAAGTATATAATAGTGATAATATAAATAATGCAGTTTTATTTTTTAAATATATTGTTTTTTAAAACTTAGAAACTTGGCCAAGTCTCTCTTATTAAGGGAGACTTGCCCCATGGTAAGGGAGACTTGGCCCATGCAAAAATGCCTAATTTTAAAGGGCAAAATAATAAATATTTCAAATTAATTTTGTAAGCATTAAATGTAAAAAAATTTATATTATTCAACACTCTGGAGAACTCATTTAAAAATCATGTTTACCGTAATATTTAGAGTAATACGTTTTTCTAGTATTGTATGAATTAAATATTCTAATATTGTCCATAGCAAATAATTTTTTATATTTATGTTAAATATATTTTATTCAATTTGTACAAACCTTAAAATGCACAAGATATAAGCCTCAGTTTGATTTTTTTTTGTTGTTTTAACGCCACAAACTGTAAAAGTCAAAGTCAAAGCGCACTTTCAAAGCTACTCGTTCGTCCCCACTCCCCCTATAAAGAAAAATCTAATAATATCTTAATATTAATCTGGAGTATTATTATACTTAAATTAATAACTTATATAGTTTTTGCAGAAAAAGTTTGATATTTGGTCATAAATGATAAGTTTGATTTAGTTGAGGTTTTCGTTTTAATCTAAACAAGTACAAATACTAATAATCAATTTATTACCTTCATAAAGTTATAAACATACGTTATTATTAACCGTGTATTTGATAAACATTATGTATGGATTTTCATAACTCGTTCACTTAGGGAGCCTTGGTCCAGTGGCCAACCCTCCCTTACATAGAGTGGCCAACCCTCCCCACCTAGACATTTCGTAAAGAATGGCACATGGTGCTTTGAAGCCTACTTCATTGCACAAACTTTATAGCTAAAATAAAACCTTAATATAACAGTATTTTAAAAATACCATATACTTAAACTTAATTGAATTGGTTTTTCTGAAAAAATCTTACAAATTATGTCTAAAATGTTTACTTTTTGGGGTGAGAAACTTTCTTTTTTTATTTTCTCCTCAATGCAAAAAAGTAGCTCAATAAAACTAAGATGACTATCTGCTGAGAACAGTAGCTTTGAGTACCATCTATTGAGAAAATACTAAAATATTTTTAAATACTAAAATTTAAAGGTGGGCCAAGGCTCCCCAGTCTCCAATACTAAGCGGAATTTCAAGAATTTCACGACTATTTTTTTTATCTTAAGCGAACTTAAACATTAAGCAAATTTACGTTAACTTGGTTCGACTGCATTCTAGAAATTAATTTTGTAACAAAAAAAAATAAGTGAACATGATACGTGGGTCAAATGACAAAACCACGAATGTGCAATGTTAGGGATTGGTGATTTTTAAAATAAGTGGGTTTAACAGTATATATACAGTTTTCCATCTCTGTGTTTTTGCACATTCGTGCTTTTGTCATTTGACCGACGCGCGACGTGTCATATTATACGTGCGGATAAGTGACGTGTCAGCAAAACTAGGATTTTCCAGAAAAATCTATATACGTTTTACTCTTCTATTGCATTTTATTTTGAAAAAAAATACGGATATGCTTTTACAGCCCAATTTTTGTGTGTGTCGTTTTAAGACTTGCATTGTTGGATCTAAAAGTTTTGGACATTTTGAAAATTGTAACTGAACAAGCCAGTCAAATATACGTCATCTTTGCCCAAACAATGCTTACTATTTTTTTAATCAGAATGATTCTGCATTAAAAAAAAACTTTTATGACGGTATTAGTCACGTATATTACTCAAAGCTACACATAGCAAAGTAAGATTAGACAGAAAGTGCCCTCGATAAATCTTACACAAACAGTGAAGGTTCTACAAATAATTTTGTTGGAAGTTTCTTCGTAGCTGTTGTGTCTTTATCTCAAACAAAAACGAATTTTCTGTCGATTCCAACAAAGAAACGGGACCTCCCAAGAGAGTTCTAGTGCGGATGTTCTTAGCCCTTTCGCTTCTCGTCTTTTCTATGGACATTTCTACACATTGGCATGGACAAAGGAATACCAGAGCACTGGAACTAGTTAGCTGTGGAAATCTATTGTTGAGAGAAGTCCTAAGTGCTAAAGACGCTAAGAGAAGTCTATATAATGCTCTTTACAAAAAAGCCACTTAGGTTTATTTAGTTAGGAGTAAAGATGAGCTATTCTTTTCCTTATTATATAGGTAATTGATACACTCCACTATCTATACACTTTTTTTATAGCTGTGAAATGATCGAGTTAGGTAAAAAAAATCAAATTTTAACTTTCAACTGTAAATTACTATACTCATAAATGAAAACTATTATCTACTTTGTGTGAATTTAAAAAATAAAGTTGTATTTTTATAGATAAATAAGTTTCACATTTATGATGTAGGTTTATCCGTTAAGTCTGTAAGCATCAAGTTTTTAAACTGGATCTTAATATGAGAATACTTATTCTGTGTTCAATTTTTATACGAATTAAATAAAACGTAACGTTATATTCTTACAGATAAAAAAGATTCAGATTTAGGATGCATTTTCTCATATTTATCCTTTACGTCTGTAAGCATCAAGTTTCAAGTTTCTAAAACCGGTCGTAGTATGGGAATACTTCTAAGTTATTTTTTTCTCTATGCTCCCTTTTCCATTCAGACTCAACACCCCAACTATTCTCTTTATGGTTCAAGTGAAACCCATATAAAGATTTTTAAAAGGAAACTTTCATCATCGGGAAACATCACTTTTGAAACGACCCCCTCCGCTATCTTTCCGATACGCCAAAAAGCACAAATATTCCGCCCTATCTTGGCGACAGCTGGCGACGGGCTTTTATATTTAATATATACAAGGAAACTCCCGGCGCGCTTCCAACGCCTTTATCTCGCATAAAACACACATTTTCTGGTAGAATAGTCTTGAATAAAGATAGGGGGATCGCTCGCTTTCTCTGTTGTGCCACCCCCTTTTCGATATTAAATTCCTCTCTCTCTCAAACACAGTATGGTAGCTTGTATATACCAATCCTAACTCAAGTTTGGTTTGGTTGGATTAAAGTCGTACTGGGGTTACACGAGAGCCATATGGACATGTTTCGATACAGATGGTAACAGAAATGCTAAGTGAAAAATTATTTTTTCTCGACCCTCGATTGGTGAATCAAAGTCACGAGGGAACTTGACCAAGCGGAACATTGATATTGTCTTTTTGAGTCATTGTCTTTTTGCATTATCCTGCCATCCTATAGGATGGCAGGATAATGACACCAGGAAATTATTATTTGTCAACAGAAACAACCCAATTGTCGACGGGCCCGTAATTGTCTTGTTTCAGATGGCGTATTTCTTCAGATTTCATTCCTGTATTTCCCTTTTATTGGTGCTCTGTTCCCACGTGCTATGGATTCCCCAATCGAGGTTCGAGAAAGAATTTATTTTCATTCAGCATTTTCAATAGTGGACAAGGGCGCAACCTTATGCAGCGACATCCTACGCTGCGTCAGGGCTACGAACTCCATATATTTAACGAACACGTGTGCCTCAGTGTACTCGGAGTATAATATATAGACCCTGCCCCCCTTTTTTTTTTTATTTGATCATGATGGTGAGAATTTTAAGTGGTTACTAAATTACAAAATACTTCTAATTTTCTGTGAGAACGAAGTAATCAAAAATGAACATAAAAACATAACATTAAAATTTCATTTCCAAGTTTAATGTATCCCCCCCCCCCCTTTCCGCCTCTTTCATCCATACATAATTTGAAAATCTTCGTATTTATTATACCTTTTGGATATTTAATGTTTGCGCGTGCGTAATGAGAAATCAAGGTTTTATTTTGTAGCAAAATAAGTATTTCATAATTTGTTACATTAAAATTAATTCATGAATTGTAAATTTATAATAAAAGGGAATAATTTTAAATAATTTTATTTTAATCAATTTTGACATTTACTCTTGGGCATATATTATTTTATTTAAAAAAATAAAAAGAAATATCCAACTCTTTGCTGTCATAAATATAGATTTCAAATTTCTGAAAAAAAGGGAATATAAAAATTAAAATAAATATTCAAGTCAATATATATAAAAGTGCAAAATACTAACGTCCCTTCTTTATCACCACACTCTCTTATATCACCACACTACAATTGACTTTTTGTCTTAATAATATTTGATTAAATGATAAATTAAAGCAAATATGTAATCCAGAGCTCTAATTATTCTTTTCGGGCAAAGCCTGATCAAAACTAAATTATGATTAAGACTATAAATATGTCCACAAATTTATTTCTTCTAACGAGATATTAAAAGTTGTGTATTCTGTAATCAAATCTCTTAATATCGTACTCTACTTATTATCTGAGATCTCTTAAGATATTAAGCTAGGATTGGCATATAAGCTTAGGCAAGAATGTGATTTAAAATATGAGTTGTTCGAAGTTGCTGAACGAAAGCCATTTTAAAATGAGGTTATTAATTCATTATACAGCCGATAAGATAACCCACATACGTTAGTTGACCCATTCAAGAAGAAAGCTTTAGTTATGTGTGTGTAGCAACAAACTGATTTTTTATATTTATTTTTTACTGGAATTTTTTTGACTTTTAGATAAGTTTTATACACGCTAAAAATTCGTTACCGAACTTAACATTTCTGACATGTGAGATGTGGAGAGTGAAATTCATTATCATAAATCTTACGTGACTAAGAATGTTTAAAATAAGTTAGAATTACTAACTACTACATTAAACATTTTTAGCATGCTTTCTCATTTGTTAATTAAGGGAATAAAATTTTTTATTTATGGTATTGACATCATCGAAATTTTTATCCTCCTGTCTACCCTCCTTTCAGCCGGTTTTAGTTTGCTCTTCATGGCATCGATGCACAATTTCGCACACTCCTTTGATGTATATGGAATAGTTTCGACAAAAAGTATACATTTTAAATAAATTATTAACAACGAAGACAATTTAAATTAAAAAAAAACACTATAGCTATCCCAATTTCTCTACTGATGACGAAAGAAAGGCCTCCAAAAAGCTGAATGTCAAGTTTTATAAACACGAATAAAATACTATAAATAAAAACCAACACATCTTCCATGCTAAGCTATTTCATATGGGTATAATAATTTATGCCTCAAAATATTCCAATAATTGTATAAAATTATTAATTGAAATGAAACCGATTAAGATGAAATGTACAAACGTCAGTTTTGTTCTTTGGCATAATTTATCATTTTCAATCTGTGTCTATTGCATTCCTTGATACTGTTAAAAATGCAATTTAATTAAATCAACCTAGATAAAACTGCATAAATTGAACATATCTAGGAAGTACTTATTCTTCTACATATGTAAGCTTTTTGTATCTAATTTTTTATATTTTTTTCTAGATGAAGTGATGGAAGAGACTGGCTGTCAACTGACTGTCAAAGATGTAGCAAATTTGCTGCGTGCCCGTCATGCTATCATTACTGGTAACCTTTTTGTTCATTAATTTAGTATCAGATAACATCAGTGATATAAATAGCAATTCATATGTTTTTTTTAAATAGTTTTATTTAATTATTAATTTCACATGCATTTCCAACAATAAAAATTAATTTTTCTGTTTTTGTTGTTGCGTGTTTTGAATATAAGATTATTGCATTTTATATTAATTTATAGTTTTAATTTATTTTAGCAAATTGATTGGAGAGAATCATCTAAACTAAATGTTATCCAACGATCCTTAATGTAATTTACTTTCATGCCTTAAACACAGTAAAACTGAATTATAATCTTTTTTTAAAAAAACAACAACAACATAGGTTTTACAAGAAATAAATAATTTCTTTCACATTTCCAAGATAATATAAAATATGTATCTAATATTCACATTCAATAAAAATTTTGGATGCTTTTCTATGAGATATTTCTTCTTCTTTTTGCTATTTTTATGCAGGGTAGGAAAAATAATTTTTAAAAAATTATGAAAAGATCAAAAAACAATTTCCAACTGGTTAAGATTCCAAACTGAACAGTGGAGCGAGCCACTGCAGCGCTATGTAGTAATGATGTTTCACGGTGGTGGCGCTTCAGTAGATGTGAAGCTCTTGTAAGGCGACACCTGAACCATCACAATGAAAAATATTAAATAATGATAAATCCTAGCTTTTAAATTAGTAATATATTATTTCATCATAAATAACAGAATTTAATTACGAAAAAGTATTATTATAATAAAATAAGATAGTTTACGAACAAAAATGGCAACGTCTTGGTTTCGCTAAAGATTCTCTCACGGCCTTTGGCAACGTAGTTTTAGCAGACGATGACGATCAACAAACGCCGAATAAAATTCATTTCGTCTCTTTAGTTTTGTAATTAACATAAGCTCAATATTTCTCTCTTTATTCTACCCATTTTTGCATCATGGCGACCATATGCTTGCTTCTGCTTCTGTGCACAACCATCGCATCCGGCGTGGAACTGACTTTCGAGCTTCCAGACAATCAAAAACAATGCTTCCACGAAGAGATCAAAAAGGGAGACGAGTCGACAATCGATTTCCAAGTCTTGGATGGCGGAAATTACGACGTCGATACGACTTTGGAAGGACCGAACGGGCAAATTCTGTTCAAGGGCGTCAAAAAACAGGCCGATACCTACACCTGGACCGCTGACCAAGCCGGAGTTTTCACCCTCTGCTTCAGCAACGAGTTTTCGACCTTCACTCACAAACTTATATATCTCGATTTCGAAGTTGGCGACGAAAAACCTCTCCCCGGTCTTGAAAACCACCCGCAATTGACCAAAGTCGAAACGAATGCTGAGAATATTCACGAACACATGAAAACTGTTGTTGACTATCAGACCCATCATAGGTTGATGGAGGCGAAAGGAAGGCATTATGCTGAAGAACTGAACCAGCGGGTGATGTACTATTCTATAGGAGAAACTTTTCTCATATTTTTAATCGCTTTGGGACAAGTTTTCGTACTGAGGAGCTTTTTTAGTGACAAAAAGTGAACTGAATTCTTGATCATTAGTTATTACAGAATACAGTGGGACCTCTTTTGGCACAGCTATGATATAATATCCAGTCTGTTCATTGGCGATCTTGAAAATTTAACGTAGGGTTACTATACCTATTGAGTTCTATGAATTGAAATGTTTACCATGTTTGCGAATTTTTGGTGCTTGGCAACATAACGCAAATTGCCAAATGTTATATCATAGCTGTTCCACTGTGATATAATGGTTGGTCTGTTTATTGGCGAGCTTGTAAATTTAAGATAGGGTTGCTATACCTATCGAGTTGTATGAAATATGAAGTGGAATGTTCACCACATTTGTTAATTTTCATTACTTGGCAACATTAAGCAGATCGATACTGACCATTATATCACAGCTGTTCCTTTCTTTTTAAGAGAATCTCTGGATATACATTATAACAAAAACACTTTCTTCTATTTTGGCGTACAATTTTTTATACTGAACAAATTAAATATTGGAGAAAATATAGGCATAAAATCTTTATTATATTTAAAACCAAAAGTTTGCTAATGGGTTGTTGTACTTACATAACTGTTAAGATAAATTCATTTTCCGAGGCTCCTTGCCTGCTACTGTAACTCATTTCAAGCCAAACTAATTAATTCCCTAAAGATTGATCAACACTAGGTTAAACCCTACTTTCTGGGGACGAATGACAGAATTTTGTGACTTTTCGAAGAGCAATAATTTTTTTGGGCATCCATGTAAATACGCCAAATAGGGGTTGTACTACATTTGCATGCATCGACAGGTTTTAGAATTACCTTTAAAAATTTATAAACAAGACAGTTTTTGGAAAAAAATGATTTTCCAGATGTTGCCCAGCCCATAAAATAGGATTTTCCCATCAGAAAGTGAGCAACCCTAGTTTATTCAAATTAGCTGACTTTTGTTGCTATTTTTTTTGTTTTTTATGTGCTAAAGTGGTTACTATAAAAAACTCTTTGAATCAAATTTTCGTTATAAGATATATCTCCACTTTCTATATATGTTTGTGTATATCATGCAGTATTTATGGAATTATTAATATTGGCGTAACAAAGTGTTAAATTCTTACATTTTCATTTGGCCATCTTTTCTGTTAAACTGTCTTTTCTGCACTGTAGCCTTATAATAGAGGTCCCACTGAATAGTTTTTTTTAACATTATATACATAGGTTTATTGAATTTGTGAAGTTATTATTTTATGGAATGAACAAGGCTGTGTAGTATTTATTCTAAATGGTTGCTGTGATTGTTGGTTGTTTAATAATATTTTTAATATATTTAGGTCTTGACTACTAATAGTTTAGGAATTTTATAATGTTATGTTATTTATAGGAAACTATCATTACATAAATAATTTCAACTATGAAGTCCTGTTTTAATTCTGAGCATAATGTGACATAATTTTCAGTTGTTAACTTACATAACTTCAATCAACATATCATTTGTTCATCAACAATTTAACTTTTGTAAGTATTTTCTGAATCTACTAACTATTGACAAACATATATCGACATTCTGTACTACTTTTTGATTACTTTTCTTTTTACATGGGCTTTATATAAACGTAGTTATTGTAAAGGTTGAATTTATATTTAAAAGAAAATATGTGCAATGATACAAATTTCAACCTTGTGGTGATGGTATATTTGTAATGCATTAAATATTTTAATTTATGCAAGTTTTGCTGTTAAAACTGGTATTTTCAAATAAATATTAAATTTTAGTGTGTGTGTTCTTTTTCTTTAAATTAAAAAAAACTCAACTCAAACACTGCAATTCTACTTTTATTAGCCCACAAATTCTTCTAATATTATCTTGTAGAGTACTGTCTTCCTTTTAAGCCATTGTGAATAATACATTTTAAGGTTATTATTTAATCCATATAGTTTTTGTTGGGTAACTTTTTGAATTTAAGTATGTTATTTATATGTTTTCTTATAACATCCTTCTATGTTTTATAATTTTGTTCCTGTTATCTGTACCCATTTAACACTTTATTTTTTAAAATACTTACTTAAAAGTTCTTTTCTTAGTGTTAAAATTAAAACTTTTGAAAAAAAAAAAGTTTTGTGTTTAAGATTTAAAAAAATATTTTTATACATTTACTAAAAAACTATTTTTAGTACTATCATTCAAATATATTTTAAATTATATTTGGTTAGAAAAATTTAGGTATAAAATTTTGAAAGGTATTAATCTGAACCAATTCAATTTTTGTTCTAAATGATTTTTTTTTTCAATTTTACTAATATTCTTCAAAAGCAGTTTTATGATAGCAGTTTACGAAAAATTCAATTTAATTCTTGCATTATAAATAAGCGATTAAACATATATTTTTCGTTTTAATGATATTTGTTTTTAAATCAAGATTTATATAAAAAAGGTTGTACTGCTTTTTTAGGTGGCAGGACTACAGAAGGCTACCCCATCATTATATTTCCGGATACAGGGACTTTTTGGACTCTTTCCGATGAAGAATACCATAAGTTGATTCTGTACCTCACCAATGTGCCTACGTAAGTCCCCTCAAAAAGTTTAAATTAATAAGCCGATTTAATAAACATTTTTCGAATAACTTTTAAACTAGCTCTTTCTTTTCCTTGTTTCTATTTTATAATTTCAATAACTTTTCATATTACCACATTTATAAAAGTAACTTAATTTTAGTTG
This sequence comes from Oedothorax gibbosus, assembly GCA_019343175.1. Lineage (NCBI taxonomy): Eukaryota > Metazoa > Arthropoda > Arachnida > Araneae > Linyphiidae > Oedothorax > Oedothorax gibbosus. The sequence goes on from CM033273.1 coordinate 14,077,556, forward strand.
AGAATAACTTATTTGGAACTATTGTAAGTAAATAATACAAAATTCTAAATTCGTATTATATAATTAAATAATAATTTAGTGCTTGCTTGGAATCTATTCCAGGAAATTTTAATAATACAATTCAATAGATTCTTTGGATTTCATTAAGTTTTATGGTGACTAGTTAATTTGCCCTAATTTGTTTTTCTTTTCCAGACTACAAGATGCAGACTTAGGCTTCGTTCTTATCATAGACAGAAGAAATGATAAATGGAGTGCAGTGAAGACAGTACTTTTAAAAATTTCGGTGAGTGCTGTATTAAAAATACCAGCATTTTGCATGGTTGTTTTTTTGTCCTTAATCCATTGAGGGATGTGCAATTTGGTTAAACTGTATTCTTATTTTTAATCTATGAGATTAAAATTTTAAACAAAAATTAAATTTCTTTAATTTTTTAAAAATTTTATTTCTGTAGCAGATGATTAAAAATTACTGTTCTATACTTTAAATTATAAAATTTATATATTTAAAAAAAATTGTGTGTTACTGGAAAACCTGAAGTCATATTTTTGGGCTTATATACATATGTATCCCTCGGAGGGCTAATAGCTGCCTTATTTTTTTTTAAATCATGCAGGGCTATTTTCCTGGATTGATACAAGTGGTGTTTGTTCTTCGTCCACTGGGTTTTTTACAGAAAGCTATTTCCGAAGTTAGTAACAAATTCTTTAGGGAAGAATTTAAATTTCGGGTAAGTAAATTTTTACAATTAATTATACTATTATATATAATTTTATTAACCCTTTCAGTCTAATTAAAATTTTCTTTTATGTTGCACAGCTCGTGATTTGTAGCAGTGTTGAAGATATACATCAGCACATTAATTCTAGTCAACTTACAGTTGATTTAGGTGGAACAATACCTTACAATCATGAAGATTGGATTCAGCAAAGAGTGGTAATTTCATAAACTTTTCCTTACTGTAAATTCTCAAAATTAAAATGTAGCCTAAATTCTGATATCCATCAGGAAACAGAACTTTTAACAATATGTATAATAAACTTTTTGAGTGTTAATATATATTTTTTGCAGATGGTCTACATGGTAATTTAAAAAATACACAAAATAATTTAGAATAATTTAATAATAATAATACAGAAGTTATATAATAACAATATCGGAAGTAGTATAATAAGTTCTACAATCTGCAACAGATGTGTTGTGAAAGATTTTTTTTGTATAGCAAATTTTGAGCACACATTTCTCTAATTCATATTAAAGATTAGTAATTACTATTGTAAGTACTATTACTGTAAGTACTATTGTTCAGTGTATCCGTTGGTAAGCACTTAAGACAGAATGGGAGTGGGTATCCAAACTGTAGTGTCTCTCTGTTAATCCAATTGGGGAAAATAATTTTCTAAGTCATATTACTCTGGCTGTATTGAATATTTTTACAAATAGTTTTTCTATGATAAATGCACTGGCTTACAGGTCTTTACAATCCCACTTTAAAAATTGGTTTATATATTTTGATGTAAAATAATTTATTGAAAATTAAAAAAATATTCAAACCAATCTCAAAAAGTAGGATTATAGAATCCTGTAAGCCAGCTACATTTATCATACAAAAAACCGTTTGTAAAAATATTCAATGTAGCCGGAGTAATCTGGATGAGAAAATAATTTTTTCCCATTGGATCAAAACACAGACACTTTGGTTTGGAGACGTGTTCCCATTTCCTTTTAATGTTTAATATCTCCATTTAACTCTCAAATCTTTTTTATGCCCTTCAAGGCCGTCGAGAACTTCACATGCAACCTTCAAGAGATCTCCTCCACACTGCGTGAGATGACCAGGCGACTCCAGGAAACTGAGTTCCCCAATGATGTCCAATCAACTCTCTCGTTGCTAGAAAACCAGGGCGGACAGTACCAGAACATAAAGCAGGACATAAGATCTGCGGCCATGCACGGAGAGACCCTGCTTGGATGCATTAGGCGACCTCAGTTGAGCATCACGCATATTAGGTTCTCAGATAGGTTTATCAATGCAGCTGCTGTACAGAGGTGAGTTTGTTATAGCTTACTTTCCTTTTCAAAAGAATTTAATGAATGTATAGTAGGTATTTGTCATCATGGAAATCTTCATCTGTCTGTCTGTACCCCATTTCTGAATTTCGTTCTGTCTGGCTTAAAAGCATTGAGAAACTTGACCATAAAAGAAGAGCAAAGCTCTTATGCAAACCATGCAAGGTACCAATGCCACACCACCGAATGCATCTCCTTTTCTTGATGCATTTAAGGCGCGTTCACATGTGCTGGGAAATTGGCGGCATTTAACCCCGTTCACATGTATTAGCCGGCATTCCGGAAATGACCTATTGGGTATGTCACATCCTGTTTGCTTGTTTTGATATGATGCTCGAGCTTCGAGATCTTGTCCTTGTGTTCTTTTTAACGTTTCTTTGTTAGCGATGTCGTCGCAAGAATTACTAAAAACAATTCTTTTATTGTAACTTCTCAGACATTTCATTTTAGAACGGACTTGAGCAGTTGTTTTGGAGTATCCCTTTTCTTTCAATATATTAGCGATTTCCCCATACGCTTCGGCATTTCGAACTGTTCCGTCAAATTTATGAAATTTATCTTCATACGAAGCTAATAAAAACAAGACTTCAGCATGGGTCCACTTGCCCTCCATTTTTGCTTTTGTTGTGAGTGTTGATCACCAAAGCCGAAATGCATCATGGGGGGGTTAATGAAATCGTTACTACCCAGGCAGTGGGTACATTTTCGCAACCGCAATTTTCCCTACAGAGGGATTTTCTTTCCCGATAGCCGGCATTTGCCCTGCATGAGAACGGGCCCTTATACTAATCCAAAGTGGGGTATGTCTTTGTGACATTTTAAGCCATGACACAAGAGGTTGCCAACCATTGGAAAGCAAAAGGGAGTGAAGAGTCATGGGATCTTTTGAGAACATTCGAGAATTGATGCGCTGTGGTGCATATGGGATGATTGCGTTTGAAAATGTGCGTTGAAAGATATTAAATATTAATTAAATGTTTTTTAAATTATAGACATAGAAGAAAACGCAATGTAACTTTGAGTCATGGGCAAATGGTACAGAATTTACACCCTACTCATCCTGAAATAGTAGACAAAAAATTATTGTGCTATCAATTAATTTAGGCTGTACCAATCCATATAAAGCTTTTTTTTTAAATCAGTTTTTTTGTAATTTTGCTTTGTGCAAGTAATTTATAGAATATTGAAGTTGGTCTCCATCTTCAATCAATTATATCACTAGAGTCTATGCCTCAAAGACTGGCTTACTTTGAGGCCACTTAAATTTCCTTCATGTACTATGAGTTTAGTAATTAACTAAACTATCGTTTAAATTTCAAGCATAAGAAATTAAATTTTAGAATATACTAAAAAACTAGTTCTGTTTATTTTTTTTAATTATTTTTTTGTTCACACAGGCTATTGCTTCAGTTAGATGAGACGGAGAAGGGTTTTGATTCATTTTGGTTACAGCACCAAAAGCGGCTCAGTCAGTGCCTTGAACTTAGGAAGTTTGAACAAGATTTTAAAGAAGTAACTTGGATGTTTTGCATTTTATATATTCTATGAGTTTAATGTATTGTAAGTGTTATCATATATAGTAATTAACACATATTTGTATGTGCAGGTATAAAAATATCACATAAATAATTTTCATACGAATTTAAGCTTTTCATATTACTGATACCTTTCTAAACTGCTGATGTATTTTTTTTAATTGAAATTGTAATTTAAGTGTTAAAGATTTTATATGAAACGGTTGATCTTTTGATATTGGAAAACTTAATTTCTTAAATATTTTTTAAAATAGGATAAATCCAACAACTTTTCTCAGAAAAATTAAAAGATCTGGTATTTTGTAAGCACACTGTTAATTTTAAGGGCTATTAGGACAAATATAATTGCACAAATTCCCAATTATTACAAGAAAACTGAACATCCTTAAAAAAAAAATACATAAACATTATTTTTAATGATCCTGTAATTGATTATTTTCATGAAAAAAATTCAATAATAAAGCATTTGATTATAAAAAAATACTAGAAAACTTATTCTTTTACTTATTAGTTTAATAACAGTACTCTATTTGATTTGTATCTTGAAATTCATGCTCATTGACGTGTTTACCTTTATCTATACAAATTAATTAACTCCTTGGGGTTATAGAGCTAGAAAGATACGTTTATATCATATCATTCCAGCATTCTTATCAATTTTTTTTTTTTTAAATTCTTCTTCACTACAATTTACAAATTATTTTGATTAAACTACTACTAATAGTGCATAAATTAAAAAAAAATACAATAGATGTCACTTTATAACTTGTATTAATAATATGAGTACATAATACAATTTTAAATGATTTTCTATACTTAACATTCCTGGTTTCTTAGCACCATATCAACAGTGCTGGAGTCCCCCTCAGCACTCTTGGTACGGCGCTAAGAAACCAGGCGAGATTTCTAATTTGCAACTATGCAGGCAAGACCAAACTGCTTCAGGACGGCACACACAAAGAGTTTGAAGTTTGAAGCCGGAACCAAGCTGTTCCCTGACTGCCCCAACTGTCGTGGAGGTGCTCAAGCCATTTCTGAGCAAATACTCCATTGCCTAGGTTTGACGTGAAGGACGTCAACGACGACTTACTTTTCTTTTCACTTTCTTTCTCAGGGTCACACACATCATGGAACTGGTCTAATTTTGACCCAGGGATATGTAAAACAAAATACTTAACATTGAACCTTGTTTATTATGTTATTCGTTTATAACATCACAGGCCCCTCTATGATACTATAACTGGATTATGCTGTATAAATATACTTTTTACGTTGAAAAAAATTATCTATCAACTCATAAAATTATTTTTAATTTAGTTGCAAGTTAGGCTTTCTGGAAACCTCCGAGAATTAGGTGAGATTCCGGAAACAGGAGACTCTGTCTCAGAAGTAGACTCTCTTCTAGCATCGCTCGAAAAATTTCGTAGTGACACAGAAGTAAGTTCATATCTCTTGAAAAATATGCACTGGTTTTATATTATATCTCTTTTAAAATGACATTACATTGAAGTATTGGAATTTATATATTTTCTGTGCTTTTACAAATTGTTAAATATTAATTTTATAAAAGTTCCACATAAAAAAATAGGTAGTTTTACTTATTCAAATTTCTTTTGAACGATGATGAACAATCTTTAATCATTAAACTTTTTTTACATTTGGAACTATTGCTCATATTGTTTAACTTTAGTTTTAGTTTATTTTTATTCACAATTAATAATTTAGTTTTCAACTGCTACAAATCAGAGGATGTTTGTGCCCAATTATCCCAGCAACAGTTTACAACATTAAACTGTTACTCTTTGTAAAGTTAGCAAAGTATTTTTTTAAACTAAAACTCGGTTAAAAAATATGTAAGGGAGCATGGGGAGCCTTGGCCATGCTTTTAGAATTTTATTTTTATAAATTTTATTTTTTGCACTAAAAGTTTCATGTAATAGCTTATATTAAAGGAAATTTTATTGGCAACAAGTATATAATAGTGATAATATAAACAATGCATTTTTCTTTTTTAAATATATTGTTTTTAAAATTCTTTTTGCAAATGGCCAAGTCTCCCTTATTAAGGGAGACTTGGCCCTTGCAAAAATGCCTAATATTAAAGGGCAAAATAATAAATATTTCAAATTAATTTTGTAAGCATTAAATGTAAAAAAAAATATATATATTATAATTCAACACTCTCGAACTCATTTAAAAATCATGTTTACCATAATATTGTATAGTTACCATAGTATTGTATGAAGTAGAAATTCTAATAGTATCCATTACAAATAATTTTTTATATTTATGTTAAATATATTTTATTCAGTTTGTACACACATTAAAATGCACAAGATATTAGCCTCAGTTTGAATTTTTTTAAAATTTTAACGGCACAAACTGTCAAAGTCAAAGCGCACTTTAAAAGCTAATCGTTCGTCCCCCCTCCCCCTATAAAGAAAAAAATCTGATAATATCTTAATATTAATCTGGAGTATTATTATACTTGAATAACAACTTATATAGTTTTTGCAGAAAAAGTTTGATATTTGGTCATAAACGATAAGTTTGATTTAGTTGAGGTTTTCGTTTTATTCTAAACAAGTACAAATACTAATAATCAATCTATTACCTTCATAAAGTTATAATCATACGTTATTATTAACCGTGTATTTGATAAACATTATGTATAGATTTTCATAACTAGTTCACTTAGGGAGCCTTGGTCCAGTGGCCAACCCTCCCTTACATAGAGTGGCCAACCCTCCCCACCTAGACATTTCGTAAAGAATGGCACATGGTGCTTTGAAGCCTACTTCATTGCACAAACTTTATAGCTAAAATAAAACCTTAATATAACAGTATTTTAAAAATACCATATACTTAAACTTAATTGAATTGGTTTTTCTGAAAAAATCTCACAAATTATGTCTAAAATGTTTACTTTTTAAATTGAGAAACTTTCTTTTTTTATTTTTTCCTCAATGCAAAAAAAGTAGCTCAATAAAACTAAGGTGGCTATCTGCTGACAACAGTAGCTTTGAGTACCATCTATTGAGAAAATGCTAAAATATTTTTAAATACTAAAATTTAAAGGTGGGCCAAGTCTCCCTTATGGCCAAGGCTCCCCAGTCTCCCTTATAATGAAATTGTTTGTTAAATGAACATGGATGAGTGGATAATTATCCGAGAATCCAGGAAGAATTTTTTTAACCCTCTGAGGGATACATAAATTCGTTGAACAGTAAACTTATTTTCACTGCATACGATTAAAATTACATTTTTTACTAAAATTTAATTTCTTTAAATTTTAAAAAATTGCATTTCTGTAGAAGATGAGTATTTAAAACTATTCCATAGTTTAAAATTCACTAAAATTTAAGAATTTATATATTTTAAAAATTATATGTGTGTTGCTGGAAAACCTGACAGTCACGTAATAGGTTTATACGTCTGTATCCATCAGAGGGTTAACAATAGTTGCAATGTATCTCTCAAATATGACTTTTCTGGTTAAAAAAGTACTAAAGAATTAAATTTTTTAAAATCATGCCTTTTATGTGAACAGGATGACCTAGATAAAGCTGACCAGCTCCAACAAGACGGTGAGAAACTGATTGCAGCCAGTCACTACGCTGTTGATTCTATTTCTCCCAAATGCATTGAGCTTGAAAGAATTGCGGCTGACATACGGCAGCATCTTGCGTTTCGTATTGAGATTCTGAGAAAGAGTAGAGACCTTCAAGCAAGGATAGAAAAGGTTTGAAGGAAGAATGAACTTAAATTCATTCTTTCATTTTAAAATTTCGTATATATGTATGTATATATATATATATATATATATATATATATATATATATATATATATATATATATATATATATATATATATATATATATATATAATATATATATATATATATATATATATATATATATATATATATATATATATATATATATATATATTCAGGCATGAAAGTTTTCCGCCTTTCGGCGGAAATCCGCCTTTTTTAATCTCATTTTGGCTGATCCTGAGATCGATGCAAAACCGTTGAGAAATTGTGACCCATATATATGGGGGGGGGGGGGGTCTAAGATCAAACAAGGCGAGACAAAACACTACGAGACGTCAATGTTTGGTTGACCGATCCGTCTTCAACTATAAAAATAACGGAATCTATATCTATTGCCATTTCGCCGCAAATAATTGAGCAAAAATTACGAGGCATCGAGGCCTGGTTTGGTTCACTGATCCTTGAACTATAAAAATAAGACCGATTTTACCTCAAAATAAGCACAAATTACGAGGTGTTGAAGTTTGATTGATAGGTCTGTTTGAACTAAAACTATAAAAATAAAGAAACACTCACTACTAGTGCGATTTCGCTGCGAACTAGTAAATATTACGATTCGTATAAGTTTTTTTGGTTCAATGATCCGTCTTGAACCAAAACTATATTGTAAAAATAACTAGACGTAACTGCAATTATGCTAAGAATTGGAAAATATTTCAAATGCGATCATCGTAACACGTCTCTGAATAAACTCAGTTACGATCTCATTTAATTTGAGTTCGAAATATTATTATTTTTTCTTATAAAAAAACATCGGCTTCCATCGGTATACCGATATTTTTAAAAGCCGATAAACCGATTTCTCACTAAGTTAACTTTGGAGTCCGATGGCTAATTTTTTGAACAAGTGGTGCATTTTTGAAACCAGGGTCCGATTAAAGCGGTAGTGCATCGCAATTTGTGATGCAAATTCACTGAAACAGCGTTACAAATAGTCCACCGATTTGCTAGAATTGCGATGCATTTTTTTTATAGCGATTGTTTACTTTTTCTTTGCGTCGTAATTAGGTGAAACTAAACTTAAATTTTAATAAACAATAAGTTCAAATAACAGATTCTTATAGATTCAAATTTTAATTAAAATGTGAAGATTAATTAAGATTAGATTACACTAAGTTTTCTTTAAATCTCGGCCAGCCATTGCAATCTCCCATTAGAAGAGGAGTCAGATAAAGCTTCCGGATTTACTTATTTTGCTGCCTAGTAATTTTCACCTACCGATGGCGTCACATTGCATCAGAATGATTGACAGTTCTCTGGCTCTGTTTGATCAGAAGAGTGTCTCGTTACTTTTGTAGCTCCAGTTTAGGCCAAGTCGAGCAACCAGAATATTTTCTTCTGAAGTGTCGTGATCACAGGAACGGCTCTAATTAAAAAATACTTTTTGTTTACGTTTAAACTTTTTTCTACTTCGGCCTATACTGTGGTTTCTGATCTTAGACAATTTTTATTTTTAAAAAGAAATGGAGTCTCCACTAATAGAAGCTTTATATATCCAGGTTATTAGTGAATTTCGAGTCCTTGAATTTTTTTTTGGAAAAGTGTTTGAATTTTTTTTTCTAACTTTGTATGAACCATGTTAATAAGGATATGTATTGAAAGACCAAAAGTTGGGGATTTCAATCCCAATGAGGTAGTCAAGAATTTTTTTGAAAGTTTTGAATTTTTTTTTTATAAATAGAACCCTGCTTGCAACGTAATGTAAGGATCTAAACTCTTAAATGGTAATTGTGTTATGATTTTACATTTATCTAGTAAGAGTAATTCATTAGTTATGAGATTTTTTTTATTAAATATGATTTAATATGGCATCGATATACAGTTTTAAAGTAAAACTAAATTACATTATTTAAGCATTATTTTCTATGTGTGTATTTTATAGGAACTAATATAACTAAATTTCTAATTGGTTTTACGTCGTTACGCCGATAGTGCAAAAAAATTGAATTCAGTGTTCAGCCTTTTTGATTAGTTTGCACCTTCATGCCTGATATATATATATAATATATATATATTATATATATATATATATATATATATATATATATATATATATATATATATATATATATATATATATATATATATATATATATATATATATATATATATATATATATATATATATATATATGGTGGAACATTTTAATATTTAAAGAAATTAAAATCCTTTGCACAGTATGATTTTTAAAAAAACAAGAAGTTCTTAAAGAACTAAATAGCCTACTTTCCTGTAAATACTTTCTGAAATTCTAATAGGAAAACAACTAGGTTCCTAACAGTAAATATCATCAACAACCGTTTCTACACTAGATTTATACACATTCAAAAAAAAAAAAAAAATGCCAAACACAACATCCACCTATAATTTAAACTTCTAGTCAAAATCAACTATTTTCCTTAATATTCTTTCTCAAATTAACTTAATATAATTTATTGTCTGCACGATTTATTTGTATAGATCAAAGAATAATTCAATATTTATTAATAACAAAAGTAATGAAAATACTCCAAACTACATTAAAAAAAAGAAATGTAAATTAAAACTACCTAAGCATAATTGTAAGCAAAAAATATGCCTTGCCGCTTTCTTGGTAAACAATTAATGAACAATCAAAGAATCACATTGTGCTACATTTTATGACGTCATTCAAAACTTATTAATGAAAAAATGATTTTTCTTCAAATATTTTTAAATAAAAAAAGTTTCTCATGCCATTGTTAATTTGGCAATAGTGATTTAAATGACTCAAAATTGAATTTTAATGCTAATTCTATGGGAAATTCGCCGACAGATAGTAGATTTATGTCCGTCCGGACATACAGACAGGCGGACAAAAAGTATGAAAGTTGGGTCTCTGAGGTCATAGCTTTCTAACAAAAAAAGAATTTTTAAGATCCGATTGTTAGAACCGATTTTGGAAGGGGGGTACGGACGGACAGACGGACATCGACCGCATGTCAATACCTACTTTTTCATTTTTAGCCTACTTTTCTTTTTTAATTCGAAAGAATTAAAAAAATGAAAAAGTAGGTATTGACATGCGGTCGATGTCCGTCTGTCCGTCTGTCCGTCTGTACCCCCCTTCCAAAATCGGTTCTAATCATCGGATCTTAAAAATTCTTTTTTTGTTAGAAAGCTATGACCTCAGATACCCAACATTCATACTTTTTGTCCGTCTGTCTGTACGTCCGGACGGACATAAATCTACTATCTGTCGGTGAATTTCCCATTGAATTAGCATTGAAATTCAATTTTGAGTCATTTAAATCACTGTTGCCAAATCAACAATGACATGAGAAACTTTATTTATTTAAATATATTTGAAGCAAAATAATATTTTCATGAATCAGTTTGGAATGACGTCTTAAAATGTAGCACAATTTGATTCTTTGATTGTTCATTAATTATCTAACAAGAAAGCGGCAAGGCATACTTTTGCATACAATTATGCTTAGTTTTAATTTACATTTCTTATTTTTTTTAATGCAGTTTGGAGTTTCATTACTTTTGTTATTAATAAATATTTAATTATTCTTCGAACTACAAATAAATCGCGAGCAGACGATAAATAATATTTAATTAATTTGCGAAATAATATTAAGGAAAATAGTTGATTTTGGCTTTTAGAAGTTTAAATTATTAGCTGGATGCTGTGTTTCGATTTTTTTTTCTAATCTGTATAAATCTAGTGTAGAAACGGCTGTTGATGATATTTACTGTAAGAACCTAGTTTTTTCCCGATTAGAACTTTAGTAAGTATTTAAGTAACAGGAAAGTAGGCTATTTTAGTTCTTTATGAACTTCTTGTTTTAATTCTTTTGAATTAAAAAAAGAAAAGTAGGCTAAAAAATTCTTTGAAAATGATGAACTTGACATAAAAATGTTTAGTTGAAATTTTTAATATTTATATACTTTTATTAAATTTTTGACGTATTCAAATATTTGCAGCTTTCAAGATACAAATCAATGTATTTTTTTTATTAACCAAGTTCATCTGATTGTTCACAACCTTAACAAAATCGAATACAAAGAAGTAGACGTATATTTTTTGTACTACAAATTTATCTTAAATTGAGGTACTTTACCATTTCTCTTGCACAAATCTCGCCAACCGAAATCTTTTGCTCCAAATCTAATTTTTAGCTTCCACACTACGTTTATAACATAACAAGTAGGTTTGTAACAGAATCTGTCACTTAACTCGCTTCCACATATTTGTGTTTAACAGGAAAAAACGCGCCAAACACAACATTAATTCTATATTTAACATTTACAAGCTAAATTTGGCTAGTTTCATTTATTTTATTTCGAAAATTCAATAATTATTACTTATCGTTTGCAAAAATCAATTTATATTTTAAAGAATAAATATGTCATATTCCTCGCTTTTAAATAGAATGAAAACATTTCATATCAACATACAAGGATTCCGTAGTGAAATATATTTGACGTCATTTCAAACTGATCGATGTCGCAAAAATAAATTTATTTTAATTTATTGTCTAAAAGAATTAAAGTTTCTCGAGCGATTGTTGGGAATGGAAATGTGATTTAATTCTAATAAAAACAGGGCCTTTAGCTATTTGTAATTCAAAGTTTTAAACTCCAAAATTAGCTATTTTCATTAATCTTCTTTCTCAGATTTAATAATTAGACTTTATCGTTTGCTAAATTTGTTTAAAGTTCGAAGAATAATTATGTAATCTTTTTAATAAATATTTTTGTCGCCACAATTTCCCATTTACATTTCTTTCGAAAATTCACTTATTTATAGTTTGTTAAATTAATTTACAGTTCAAAAAATATATAATTTGTACAATTGATGCTTTAAAAATAAAAGCGAAACTTAGCATATTTTTTTTTTATGCCAAGTTAGAATTCTCTATGCATCTTTCTTCATACATATATATAGAACCATTAAAAGAACTCTATTGTGATAATACAACAATCCAAACCGAATTATATCACATAAATAAATATTTTTTCATGTGTGTTTATTTTTATTTTAACAAAGTTTCTCGTACGTTTAACGAAATGGCAACAGTGAAAATATTGAATAAAAATGGAATTTGCATGTTATTTCAATGTAGATTAAATTTTTAGTTATTTAAATTTTAAATAAGCTTCTAGTTTAAATTTTTTAATGAAATTTGGCATGTAGCCAAATCTGATTTTTTGCTTCAAAATGACGTATCCCACTTGTCTGTGGGACTTGTGGATGACAACAGTGAAAATATGAATAAAAATAGAATTTGCATGTTATTTCAATGTAGATAAAAAATTTAGTAATTTAAATTTTAAATAAACTTCTAATTTAAATTTTTTAATGAAATTTGGAATGTAGCCTAATCTGATTTTTTTGCTTTAAAATGACGTATCGCACTTGTCTGTGGGACTTGTGGTTCTTTCTGTGAAAGTGGGTGACAGACAGACGGACAGACAGACGGACTGAACGATTATAAAACCTTCCACTTTTTACGTTATAAACGTAGTGTGGAAGCTAAAAAGTGGAAGGTTTTATAATCGTTCAGTCCGTTTATCCGTCACCCACTTTCATGGCCCAAACTACAAATGCTACGGACAAGTGTGATACGTCTAAAAATTCAGCGCATCAAAATTAGAATACAGTAAAAGCCCGTTTATCCGGCTCCCGATTAACCGGAAAGCTCAAATATCCGGAAAATTTCAAATTCCGATTTGGCGACGGAATTTGGCACTAAAATTGCATATTTCTCGCCAAAATTGCGATTTCTCGCCAAATATAGTAAAAACTTTTCATGTTTTTTTTTCCAAGAAAAAATTTCGTTTGGTGACAACATTTGGCGCGAAAAATGTTTTTGGAACTGAAAGTCTGATTTTACGCCAGGTATGGCGCTATTTCAGCATTTTTTTTATGTTGCATTTTATTTACATGTTTCCACTATACGAAATCCGAGTGTTAACCGGAATTAAATTAGGGAATCCGGTTAACAATTCTACATCGAAACGTAACTACAATAAATTAATAAGTAATTTATTTTATCGGTTTTAACATTTTCAGAATTGACATATTATCAAGAACTGAATTATAGTTTATTTATCCGGATTGAAATCGGAAGTTTAATTCTACTTCTACCCAGAATAAATAAAAATATTTTTAATTATCGTTTGCAAGCATTTTCGCTAACCATATATTGCTTACACGATTTTATTTTAGCTTTATCCGGACTGCTACCGATGTTGTTATATAAGGTAGCTCTGGGTCCCATCTCTGTCGGCCTCGTTACTTGATCGCTTTTCTAAATTACGAGGCCCGGCGCGAAAAATCATCATTTAGCTTTGGTGCGATGCATAAATTCATCCCGGAATTTAAATTTTTGATCTATATATTTAAAGCGGAATTAATTCTATTTTTAATCGAAAGCAATTTTCCTTTATCCGAAATGTAATTCTAGTTTTATTCGAAATAAATTTTATTTAATTTAGCTTTATTCATCCGGACTGCTATTTGATGTTGCACTGGGTGCCAGCTCTGATGTCGGCCTCGTCAATTGATCGCAGTTTCAAATTGCGCGGCGCGGAAAATCCTCATTTAGCTTTAGTGTGACGTAAATTCATCCCAGAATGTTACCGGAATTTTAATTTTAGTTCAATATATTCTATCCGGAATTTATTTTAGTTCTAAACTGAAAGTGATTTTCCGTTATGCGGCATGTTTAACTTTGGTTTTATTCGAGATAAATTTTATTTAATTTAACTTTATTCGGACTGTACCGATGTCGCTCTGAGGTTGCGCTGGGTGCCAGCTCTGAAGTCGGTATCATCACTTGGTCGCAGTTCCAAATTACAAGGCGCAGCGTCGAAAATCCTCATTTAGTTTTAGTGTACGACGTAAATTCATTTTAAGAATTCTACCTGAATTTAAATTTTAATTCTATGTTCTATCCGTAATTTAAATCTAGTTTTAACCTAAGCATTTTTCCGTTATCCGGAATAAATCAATGAATGCTTTTTAACTAATTCGCTGCAAATTTTTTAATGTTAAAGCATGTTTTTCAAAGACTGTTAAAGAATTGGCAGGGCGCGGTGGTTTAAGGCATCATGCCACGATGGATACCTCCGCAAGTTCTATCCTCATCTTAGTCATAAACGGATCGTGCTAGACAATAAAGAAGCAATAAATAATGCCGAGTGTATGGGACTGGTGCACGTTAAATCTGCCGTTGTCACTATAAGTTTCGTTGGATGCCAGACCAATTTTCGGCCTAAACCTCGGTTTTAAATTATGTGGCTATTCGGCAATATCCCTTCTGTAGCTCTAGTGAAACCTACATTTATCCAACTTACAATAAAACCCTTTAGGTCAAAATAGTTGCCGCGAATCACAAAATCTTTTCAACAGAACAAATTCCAAGGTCGAATTGCTGGGTTTGAACCAGAACTGCAAAAAAGATTACGAGGCTGATTACATAAACGATCGGCGAGCAAAACTGTAACATACTTCATTTTTCAAGCTGAGCTCAAAAAAGAGTACATTTAGAATAACTTAATGCTTAAATAAATTCTGAATGTATTTACCCGTAAGAAATTTAAAAAAAAAATTAAACCTGTCGCCAATATTCTGCGTGTCCTTCCAGGTTAAGGTTTCAACCTTCGTGCATCTTTAGGTTATCCGGTAATGATTAAATTTAAGTTTTTTATTACTTGAGCGCAATTTTAAACGCAGGTCAATTATGGCTTTAAGTTCCAATTTTTGAAAAATCATTTAGAATACTATCAGCATTTCAATCACGTTTTATCCGAAAAGACTTTAGGATAAAACGAAGTCGATCCGAAACTACATTCCGGATAACTGAAAATCGCTTTCGGTTAAATCGAAAATTAAATTCCGCATAAAACTAAAATTTAAATTCCGGTAGCATTCCAGGTTTCGTTCTAGAACTACATGAGGGTTATTGGCATCGGTCCTCGTAATTTGGAACCGTGGTCAAGTGACGAGGCAGACATACGAGCTGGCACCCAGCGCAGCCTTAGAGCGACATCGGTAGTAGTCCGGACAAAGATAAATTACGGATAAAACTATACGGTTAACGGAAAAGCCTACACCACAACAATACAAAATCTTTATTCAAAATAGAAGTTGAATTCAGTTTCGGATAAAATTCCGGATAAACTAGTAACGAAAATGTTTTAAGGTTTAAACCTATTTGTTTATCCGGAATCTAAAATTTATACGGAAAGTTGGGATGACACAAATAATTAAACGTTAATTGGCTTAGTTTCTCAAATTCGTTAGGATCCAAACATCCATGACAAGTTGTCGTCGAATCGCCTGATTATGATTCTAAATTAAGTGATGATATTTCTGATTTCAAGTTTATATTAATTCACTACCCTGATACGTGATACCTTAAAGTTTATTAGTTAATGGTTTTCTAACATAATTTAAACGCGGTTGTTAACATCGAAAAATCGAATCAATGCTTAAAAACTAACAAAAAATTTAAACCTAATCAAATGAAATTACTCGTAATTAGTTAGAACCCTTTAACTGTATTTGTTATTATAACGGCAAAACCGGTCTCTTTCTTAAAGAATATTTAGTGCCCCATTCCTTCTCGTGCTGCTTAATTAAATTAGCATCTTTATAGCTAAAATACAACGTACTTCATACAGAAATTAAAAATTACTGAGCACTGAGCTTGGAAAAAATGCAAACCCAAAATAGCGTCAATTCGATGTTCGTTTCAAAGGCCGTTTTTCTGCAGCTGCACAGCCGAAGGCAATGTATGTTATCAGACAGTAGGAGGAGGATCAGCGAGGGATCTCAATGGTCCCCCAATTTTCTGAGAATTCCATCACAGTAGAAAAAAGGCTGTAGTATTTATAGTATTGTATCTTTGAACAACTGCCTTTTTACTACTAAAATACTTTGATTTTTTTGCTGTTCCCACATGGTTACCATGAAATTCCGATCCCTTCCAATGGAAGTGATTGCGCCAAGCTTGACCGCTGCTATAATTAACAAACATTCGATGGTCAGTTTTGGCGTTAGCGTCGCGACTCGCGTCGCGACTCGCGTCGCTCATTTACGATTAAAATAATGACTGATACCTTAACAAATTAACTTTAACAATATATTTTTAAAGATAATATTAAATAATTCTCTGATTTCACCCAAAGAACGTTTTTCAAATTTAACAATATTTTTGATCGACATCGTAAACAACAATATCCGAAGTAAGTTATTTTTATAATAAGATGCAGCCATTATCTTGTATTTTCCGGAAAAATCGGCATTTTTTGGTAACCCTATTTGGCGACTTCCGATTAACCGGAAAATTCGATTATCCGGAAGAGTCGATTTCCCGAGCATTCCGATAAACGGGAGTTTACTGTACATTGAAAATTCCAGAAAAGAATTAAAATTCGAAGTACTTCAATTATGTAAAAAACTGCAAAATTTAATGCTCATTTAAAAAGCATAGGAAGCCATTTTTATTAGAATTTAATCACCATTGCCATTCGCAACAATCGCTCGAGAAACTTTAATTCTTTTAGACAATAAATTAAAATAAATTTATTTTTGCGACATCGATCAGTTTAAAATGACGTCAAATGTATTTCACTAAGAGATATGAAATGTTTTAATTCTATTTAAAAGCAAGGAATATTACCTATTTATTCTTTTAAATATAAATTAATTTTTGCAAACGATAAGTAATAATTATTGAATTTTCGAAATAAAATAAATGAAACTAGCCAAATTTAGCATGTAAATGTTTAGTATAGAATATCAATGCTGTGTTTGTTGCCTTTTTACCTGTTAAACACAACTGTTATGTGGAAGCGGGTCAAGTGACAGATTCTGTTACAAACCTACTTGTTTGGTGACAAAATGCTATATACACATTTGAAGGACCACAGTATGCAAAGTTAAATGTTACTATCTAATATATTTTATTTGGCGGAGGTTATACAATTTTGGTAACTTTATCACTTGCACCCGCCAAATAAAAAAATACTGAAATCAATTATTTTTTAATTTGATGGTGCCATTTTTATTTAAATGAAATTTATTGTTCTCTTATTTTTAATTTTCCCTTCCAGGCCAATAAATGGTGTACGAGGGGCGTGAACTTATTAGCTGGCCAACAAATCGAGAAGTACTCTTCTCCCACTTTTGCTCAGGCTGCCTTAAGTGAGATAGAATATTTTTTACAAAGCTCAAACGAGTTTAACCTGAATGACCCCAAGGAGATACACTTACTCTTCAAGGGAGTCATCACACCTGAATCAAGAGCTCTTGTACAGCAGGTAAAAGCATTGTTTCCTATTCTTTATAGCGTGGTTCTAAATTATGACGCCCGTCACCAATAGCCCTTGTGTAGCTTTAGCATGACGATAATTCAAACTAACCTAACCTATTCTTTATAGCATTTATGAAACGACATTTCTCTATCATTATATACCATTTATAGAAGAATGAGGAAGTTCAAATTTTTTTATTTTATTTTTGAAATGGAATCAGTATGTTGAGTTCCTAAATCAAAATATTTCTTCATTCTGTGCAATGGGGTTGTTTTACGGAGGATCTGGCAATAGCTCTGCGGTCTTGTTTTCCTGTCTCTCGAATTACTGTTTTTTTGGTTGGTTGGTAGAGATAATCAGGTTTGAGTGCTGACCAAGCACACTAACCTGAATATAGGTCTACCAACCAACCAACCAACTCAACCAAATCAAAAGTAATTCGAGAGACAAGAAAACAAGACCGCAGAGCTATTGTCAGATCCTCCGTGAAACAACCCCATATTTATATAATTACAGTGACTCAAAGTCAGCAATTTCAAAGCTATTAAAAAACAATAACAGCTGATGTAGCATATGCCCACCTTGTTTGATCTGCACATGTCCACGTCAATGTGCTTTTTACTTGACCATTATGAGTTTACATTGTATTAGGAGGTTAAATACCCAAATTTATTATTAAATATATACAGGAATCCAAGAATTATTTTTAATCATTTTTTTTTGTAATTCCGTTTGCAAATTTGATTATAGACCAACTTTTTCTTCTAAAAACTACCCAAAAAAATGGAAAAATCAAAAATTCTGAACATTCTCATTATTTAATTTTTTTATTTATTAAAATCTTAAGTTTGCCTTAGGTTTAGTCTTAGATTTTTTTATGATAACTTTAACCTAATGGTAACTCTAGCCTAAGCTTGATTACAACTTATCATAAAAGCGAATTTTCGCTTTTCTAATGACTGAAAAATATTGTATTTAATTAAAAACTTGTTTAGCAATATTTTGAAAACAACATATTATGGCAGGCATTATGCCGCTAATTTTTCTGTTATGCAGTTTCAATTATGCTCTCTCAAACAGGTATTGAAAAGGATTGAGGATGTACAAATGATGTGCGAGAAGAGACAGTGCAGTCTCCAGCGCATCGTGTCGAGAAATAAAGTCCCAGTGCAGATTGTAGTGCCAGAACCTGTTATTCCTTCAACTCTGCAGCTTTCGGGGAAATCGCCAGATGGAAGGCGGAAAATAGTGAGAAAGACGAAAACTGTGCCTAAGGTGCAACTCGTATATGTTTACTTTTTAACATATTTGATATTTTTTTTTATCTTAACTGAGTTTACGTTACCTTAAAACAATTTCAAAGAGTTATAATAAGGGTATAAAATATATATAGGTATGTGTTAAAAATTTATACTTTAAAAAGGAATACTTTTTAAAGTTAGAACAAAAAAGTATTTTTCAAAATAATTCCTTTAAAACACTGTTTATACAACACCACAGTTTTTAATTACTTAAACTGGATTGAGTAATAGATTAGTTATTTTATTGTATGTTGTAAATGTCATAGATGTTTTTAAGTACTTATTTAAATATTCACAGCTACTATATATGCATGTTTATTATGCACATATTTCATTTGATTAAAATAAAAAGATTCCTGTTTAATTGAAGGTTTTGATGATTATTTTTAAATGCTGTTTAATAAATACTATGATAATGTACTATTTTAAATTTATATTGAAAGTAAAGATTTTATTAAAAAATTAAATTTAATTTTATAAATGTACTGTATCAAACATAAACTTCATTTTTATAGTATTTTGCATCAAATATAAAATGAATATATATACTCTATTGTATTTGGTTCACTTTCAATAATTTATAATTTTTGTTAATGTTATAGTCCTGTTAGCTTAAAAAAATATGCTTGCAATGATAATGTAACAACAATGCTGCACAATTAAATGTAATTTAATTCCCTTTAAACTATTTATAATTGTAAAGCTTTATTATTAAAATTTTAATTATTTAAATATGTCTCTACTAGGTTAAAATTGAAGTTCGCTTCGGAGATCAGCATCCCGAACAAAATAGTCTTCTCCTCATTCCTGATCCTAGCAATGAGTGTCGATCTCCATCACCAAGAACATGCCAAGAAATGCTGGAAAACAAAAGGAGGTAAAATATTAAGTTCATTTGTATTGGTATTCTAGGATCAATTTTCAAATACATCTTTTTATGAAATTTAAATAGTATTTGAATGTTTATTGCTCATATTTGCATGTCATCAGATGTTAACAATTGAATAAATTTATACCTAGGTAGAAAAAGTTACTTTCAGCAAGGCTGTTTTATTTTTTATTTTTCTTATAGTTAGTTTCAAAAGTAAACAGTACTGCCAAGTAAAAAAATATATATAATTATTAATATTTGGCTGTTTATTTTATCTTTGGATGTTTATTTCTAGTAATTTCTTTGAAGAGAGCATAACTATTTCATTACCATAAATATTCTTTGTTGTTGTTTCCAATCCTTCCTGATCTAGCGACAGCTAGATCAAATCCATGAGCCTGTGCAGCCTTGCAAAGATAAATATTCTTTAGAAGAATGCAGCAATTCTTTAACTATACATAAACTTTTATGTGATTTTACTTACAACTGATTTTTTAAGATCAATTTATAGTATGGTGTCTATGCCGGAATATATTTATATAACTGCTGAATGGCTCAAAATTATCTCGCGAAATTAGCCAATTATATTAATTGACCCAAATGGCCAAATACCATAGTTATATTTAGTGGGGTTTCCAGCAGCTTACATTCTAGACAAGTTATATTTGTGAGTACTTTGAATTATTCACAAAGCTTTGATGAGAAGATATTAAATTTGTCTTTAAAAAATATCAATATTCATAAAATTAGTTTGATGTTCACAAAACTATCGTAATAATGTAAGTTGAAATCTTCATAAATCACATTTTGTATTCTTTTAAAAATGATATATGGTATGATAAAGTAAAAGAATATAATTCAAAAACCTTTATTAAAAAATATTTATTATGAAAAAATGAATTTTTGAAAGATGTCTCTATTATGCATTTAAATTATTGTTTTTGTTTTAGCCATGTAATGTCAGAGCTCATAGAAACTGAAAAAGCGTATGTATCTGAATTGAACAGTCTAATTCAGGTAAGAATGTTTCAAATTATCTGAAATTTAAAGCATAAAAACTGTTTTAGTTCATCAAAATACAGTCATAAATAATGAAGTTATAAAAAAAAAAAAATTATAAAATTCTTGTTTTTACACCAACAACAGCAATAGGTTATAGTACTTTAAATTGCTCGAAATCTTAGCAGATATTTATTTTGACCAATTGTCCTAATATGGTTGTGTGGACGTAATGAAATTCAATTTTTCCCATAGGGATTTGGAACAGTCAATTGCACAGTTTATCTCAAGTTTTGTACTTGAGTGTATTTTTAATTTCAAATGAACATACCATGGTACTTTTTCCCTAGGGCTACAAACGTGAGATGACCAACAGTGCGATGAAAGACTTAGTGCCTTCTACTCTCTATGGCAAGGCTGACATCCTGTTTGGCAACATGGAGGATATCTATTCATTCCATAGCAAGTAGGCATCATTCAAATATATCTATTGAGCTAAAGAGCAGCATTGAAGTATAGCTTTACTAAATGTAACAGTGTTGGGTTTTCTTTTTAATACTATTTGATTCAAATTCAGCCTCTCATAACTATGACTCAATCTTTTTTCAGTTATAGCTTGCTAATGAAATCCCTTATTTAATTATTTTTATCACGGGCAACACTGTCTTTATTTATAAATAAAAAATTATGCAAGTAGAAAGTGAGAAGTATAGAGAGGTTTTGTGATTAAAGTTTCCCAATCTATTAGAAGTATCCTCAACATCATGTATTTGGCAAATTGTTGGGCCTTGTATATACTATTTCCATAGTCCCAGACGTTCATCTTGTTATTTGTTTACTATGGCACTTTGCTTTTTTTTGTGTGGCCAGCTTTAATTTTTTGTGTTTAGTCCGTTTTTATTTTCTACTAGCTTTATATCCCTGGCCTTGCATAAGTTTACCTTTATAAATGCACCACCTCTAACTCTCCATTTATGCATAAATATTCCTCTATCTTTCCATGGAGGAAATGAATTTCGGGAACATAATTAGAACCAAGTTGAGTACATCCGATCAAGCATTAAAATTCAACTAAAGATTTTAAATAAAATAATAATTCTACACCTACAAATCAAAGACATGTGCTACCACTGAAATTTCTTTCAAATCTTTGGATTACAAACCAAAAAGCTAGCTAAAAATGTAAGCTTGAAACCAGAAATATATTTTAAAAAGTTATATCAACCACCAAAAAGAAATTTACTGTTTGAGTTTCCAATGTTTTCGGTTTAAGTTTTAGTTTCTTAACTAATAGACGACCAAGACGACAAATAAAATTTAAATGTTTTTTTGCCAAAAAGTGTTTTTAGAGTTAAGAACTGTGAAAAAACATGTTTGTAATTTTTTTTTAATTAAAGGATGACAATATCTTAAAACTGTTCCATAGCGACTTCAAAATGTATTTCTAACTTTGGGCAATTTTTATTTTTAATTTGGTTGCATAGTTTACTAGTCTATTCGTTAAAAAAAATCTTTGCTTCATATAAATGGTAGTAAAGATTGTACTATTATTGGGTGAAGATTAAGAATAATTTAATAGACATAACTTTTTTTCTGTATTTGTTTTAGTGTCTTCCTTAGAGACCTCCAGGCCTGTAGCAGCACCCCAGAATTAGTTGGGCATTGTTTTGTTAACAGGGTAATGCATAGTTTTGAATAACAATAGTTTTTGAATAAGAATAGTTCTTTATTTTATTTGTTTTGCTGAAGTGCAGAAATCTACTACATTCCACTCCTGCTAATCCAAAGTGGTAGCTTATAAAAAACCCTTCAGATTGTTGAGGGAGGATTTGTTGGCTTTAAATTAGGATGTACAAAAGTATACCTTTTTCATGGCTGTGATTCATTATGCATCTTCAAGAGTATGACCAAGATAATAGCATGATATTTTTCTACCACAGTCAGGTTACAAAAACTGAATTATAATTATTCACACAAACAATTGATTAGTATTGGTGAGTTAAAAAGGTGCAACTTTTTTCATGTGTCTTTTTTCCATCAAGCATGTCTTTCCTTTCCTGAATATCAAACTTTTCTTTACAGTTCACGTCAAACTATTGCTCAAACTTACATCAGGCACTCTTAGTTTGTGTATAAACACAAACTAAGACTCAAAGGCTTAGGTGTACCATGCCGAGAAAACCTTTGGATTATCTAGGAGGGACTGTAAATCCATTTAATCTAAAGTACTTCTTGTTGATGCGTAAATTTGTTAAAAGGACTTATTTCTAACATCATAAGATTATTATAAACTAGTTAACTCAGATAACTCATCACTAAATATAAACCTTAGAGATATAAGTTAATAGTACTTTCGGTCTTCCCATAGTTTTTCTGTTGCAATTTTGTTTGAAATCCTTTTTTTCTCTTACTCCAAACATATATTTCATCTACAAAAACTATTTTTTTTTCAATTTCTAACTTCTTCTAATAATGATAGCGTGATAAAATGTTTGCTTTGTGACCCTAAAATGTTCTAAAATTCTATATTAAAGTAAATACATTTAAAATTAATTAGCTTTCCCTCTTTAACACAATTTTTTCTATTGACAGGTACTCAATTTTAAGTTGTTTATAATCATGTCTTTTTGACTCATTCAGTGAGGGTATATTCAATTATGAGTTTCAAAATGCAACAGTTGTTATTTACTATGCCAGCTTATTAAATCTGAATTTATTAAATCTTACAATCACATATATTTAGTAAACTTTTTCTACAAAGTAAGATAGGTTTTTTTATTCATATCATTATCATCATTATTATTTTAGTATTATACATAATACAGATTCAACATTTGAATACCTAAATTGCATTACTTAAAGTCACTTAATATATCTCTTTAGAGGGATGCCTTCCATAAATTGTATACTACTTACTGTCTCAACAAGCCCAAATCGGAAGCCTTACGTAGACAGTGTGGAGATGATAACCCATTTTTCAAGGTACTTATATACTTTTTCAAAAAATTTGATTCAAATGTATAATATTTTATTTCAATCTTGTAAATAATTTTGTTATTATACTCGAAACATTTTGATTTTCTGAATTCAAATTTAACACTGATAATTTATAACAGATTGTATTATAATATAGTGATGTGTTTTCTGCTTTTTGTTTAAGGAATGTCAAAAGAATTTAGGCCATAAGTTGCCTCTTGGAGCTTATTTATTGAAACCTGTCCAAAGGATTACAAAGTATCAATTACTTTTAAAGGTAGATATTACTTAATATATTACACTGTTGCATGGAAAAGAGCCACTATTCTTATACCATAAAAAGTGGAAGGTATTATAATCATTATATTTATTTTTGTTATATAAATCAGTTTGGATTGAGGTCATAGTATATGTATCATGTTTGAATTCTTTTGATGGTTCATTATATGTGTATTAAGAAAGCAGTAAAGAGAGTAATTTTTTCCGTAAATAATCAGGTCATTTTTATTTTTCATTACAGCATTATTTATTACTGAGACATCAAATTAAAAAAATATAGGAATTTTTGTTTGAAAATCACAAATCCTTGTTTATAAAAAATGATGTTTTGCCTCTACTTTTAGAGCAAGTAATTTTACTAACTTTTTTCTACAAACTATGAATTCTTTAAGCGACAAAGAATAGGACATTTTTACAAAGAATAGGAATTGAATTTTCAAAAGAAAGTTAATGGAAATGGGCAATTTTTCCCCAAATGTTATGGGTAACTTTGTAAATATTTAAAAATTGCAAGCCTTATTTCCCTTCGAAATTTTTTAAAAAATGTCATTAGAATGGATGCTTGGGTATACCCAAGCAATTTAATATAATTATTCTTTGAATTGCTAATGAATTTAGCAATTGCTAAAGAAAATGATTTATTTTGACTGGGTCTATAAATTTATTAGGGCTATAAATATTTATTTGTGAAAGAAAATGAATGATAATAGCCAATTTGAGTTTTAAAAAGTTAAAAATTGGGGGATTTGTTTTGAAGGTTTATAAATCGGATATGGAAGAGGTTCAAGGTAATAGTTACTTTAACCAAACCTACTTGTTCTATGAGGAGCAATGGAAGCACAAAACTTTCACTATTCATCTTTTAAATTGTCTTTTTTGTGTTCCTCCACTTTTCCCTATGCAATGCCATATGTTATATTATTTAATTTTACTACTTTTTATTATGTATTACTTAATTCATTCTTAATTTGATTACTATTGCTTATTCAAGTGTATAACTTGTTTGTTTAGGATTTGTTAAAGTGCTTAGATGAAGGCTCAGGTCAATCTGATCTTCAAGATGCTGTAGATGCTATGCTAGAAGTTCTTAAGTATGTGAATGACAGTATGCACCAGATTGCTATTACAGGTTTCTATGTAAGTTAATTGTATCTTCAAACACTCTGAAATCTATCTTCTCATACTTACATTTCCCTTAATTAAATTTCATTAAATAATTTTAAATTTCTTTATTTCTGGTAATTTTTAGGTTCTATAGTACTTTATTATCATTTACACAGTGAATCAAATCGTATTTAAAAATGAGTGTAAAACAAAATTCAAATAATAAAATATTTTCATTGAGAACAATTTCAGTGATCCACTCTAAACTATAAATATTTTATGTATTCCAATTTGTGCAAGTTCTAAATCAATAGACAGTGCGCCTAGAATAAACCCTAGAAATTAGACTAACTGGAGGAAATTATTAAAAAAGATTAAATTTAGTATCTTATTAAAAGTAGCAATTTTGTGCAGAAATTTCTTATTTGGCCAAAATGATGTCATTAAATTAAAATATTTATTAACAAAATTTCTCATCTTAATTAAACAACTTTCCAAGTACTAGGTCTTCAATAATGTTTGGTCAAGAGAATTCACAAATATTTTATTTCTTCATTGAATTACCTCTGACTTAAAATATTCAAATTATTTAGTTTATCTTCTTACATGCAAAATTTTCTAAACTTCTGGAAAATGTTCAATTTTTCTTGAAATGCACCTTAATTAGTCTTTCAATAACCTTTTTTTAACCTTGAATCAATTAATGTATTAACTTTTACAACATGCCGTATCCCAATAAAAGGATATCTGCTGTATCATTACAGCATATTTAGAAATTGTGTATCTTGAAATACCACTTATGCTAAAATGATTCTTCAATGAAAGGGTACATTGAATATTCATTATTCAAGCATAAGAATATCAACTCACTAATATCCCATAATTTTCTTTCTTACAGGGCAGCTTGGCCGACTATGGAAAGCTTCTTCTTCAAGGTGCGTTTAGTGTATGGATGGAACGGAAAAAGGAAAGAATTCGCGAACTACGCTTTAAGCCTCGTTCACGATACATTTTTTTATACGAGCAGCTAGTTCTTTTTACAAAGAAGTATGGTAGAGATGACAACCCTAGTTATGCATTCAAAAATGCTCTGAAGGTGAGATTTTATGTGTTGAATAGTTTCCTAAAAATAATTTTTAGCCTTTATCTGGTGTGTAGGTAGGTCCAGCAACAAAGTTAGTTAGTGATTGTCCCAGGTAGCTAAGTTGATAAGGCATCCTTATATAGTTTTAAGTTTCATTCCCTTGATTTCAAGTCAATGTAGTTATTTTCTTAAATTTTAATTAATAATTGTGTGGCTTATTGTAGAAGCAAATATGTAAATTCGTATAATAATAATCTTCTGGTTTTCTTTTAATGAATTATTAAAATAACTCAATTATATGCTTTTATTATGTGTACCAATAAAAAATTATAAACAAATACCTAAGTATAACTATGTTGTTATTTACGTTTTAATCTAATAAATGATAATAAAATATTGATTATCTTATAGACTTCTCAAATTGGTTTGACTGAAAATATCAAAGGGTACCGAGGTGACAAGAGAAAATTTGAATTGTGGTTGCATGGAAGATCTCAAGTATTCATTATACAGGTTATTATCCACAATGCTTGTTAAATTATTGTTGTTTTATTAGTTTAGACTTCTCATAAAATACACACAAAAAAAAAACAAATTTTGTGAACTATATGAATACAATTACATTTTACATAAGCATGTTATTCAAAACACATTGTGTTATTAACTTTTTCTATTGATTACTTACATTATGATATGAAATAACTACGTTATAGATTATAGACTATTTACTTACAGTTTATTTGTTAAGAGCTATTACACAAAAAACCTATGTAACAGTTGGTATATATTTGGTATATATATGGTATATATTTGGTAATATTAGCCATGTGGTTGTGAGAACAAGCAAATGTTTCTGAATAAGTGTAGCATTTTAATCCAAAGAAAAATATTCAATTTCAAAAAAGAAAACAATAAGAGGAACACATTCATGATATTTAAAAAAAAAGCTAAATTTTTTATTAGTTTTTTTTATTTATAACAAGTCTCTTCATATTGCAAACTATTATATATATATATATATGTGTGTGTGTGTGTGTGTGTGTGTGTGTGTGTGTGTGATGTGTATGTGTATGTGTATGTGTATGTGTATGTATGTATGTATGTGTGTGTGTGTGTGTGTGTGTATGTATATGTGTGTGTGTGTGTGTGTATGTATGTATATGTATATGTGTGTGTGTGTGTATGTATGTTATGTATATGTGTGTGTGTGTATATGTATGTATATGTATATGTGTGTGTGTATATGTATATATGTGTGTGTGTGTATATGTATATGTGTGTATATGTATATGTATGTATGTGTATGTATATGTATATATGTGTGTGTGTGTGTATATGTATGTATATGTATATGTGTGTGTGTGTGTGTATATGTATGTATATGTATATATGTGTGTGTGTGTATATGTATGTATATGTATATGTTGTGTGTGTGTGTATATGTATGTATATGTATATATGTATATGTGTATGTGTATATTGTATATGTATATGTATGTTATATATATATGTATATGTAGTATGATATATATATGTATATGTATGTTATAGTATGTATATGTATGTATATATATGTATGTATATGTATGTATATATATGTATATATATGTATGTATATGTATGTATATATATGTATGTATATGTATGTATTATATGTATGTATATGTATGTATATGTATGTATATATATGTATATATATGTATGTATATGTATGTATATGTATGTATATATATATATATATATTATATATATATATATATATTATATTAATTATATATATATATATATATATTATATATAATATATATATATATATATATATATATATATATATATATATATATATATATATATATATATATATATAACAAATACAAAAAAATAAGAAAAGATATGGAAAGAAACCAAAAATAGTGGGAAAGGCCATTTCATCTGGAGGTAAAGACCTTACGCCAATATTAAAAAACAATACACTTTTCTGTATTGGGATGGACAAGAGTCAAATAAAAAAATCCCAATTTTACCCCGAAGTGTACTGTGGAATATCCAGAAGAGAATTAAAAACAAAAACAAAATTAAAAAACAAAATCTAAATTAAAAACATAAGGACAAACTTACATAAAGCAGATGAAGCGAATAGAAAACAACACGAAACTTTGAAGCCAACCGCTTCTCACAAAATCCGAACTAAAAACTTAGGTGAAAAAAACCACCTAAGTTTTTCACCTAAGCTAAAAACTTAGGTGAAAAACTTAGGTGGTTTTTTTCACCTAAGTTTTTAGTTCGGATTTTGTGAGAAGCGGTTGGCTTCAAAGTTTCGTGTTGTTTTCTATTGCTTCATCTGCTTTATGTAAGTTTGTCCTTATGTTTTTAATTTAGATTTTGTTTTTTAATTTTGTTTTTGTTTTTAATTCTCTTCTGGATATTCCACAGTACACTTCGGGGTAAAATTGGGATTTTTTTATTTGACTCTTGTCCATCCCAATACAGAAAAGTGTATTGTTTTTTAATATTGGCGTAAGGGCTTTACCTCCTGATGAAATGGCCTTTCCCACTATTTTTGGTTTCTTTCCATATCTTTTTTCATTTTTTTGTTTTTGTATTCGTTATTTTGTTTTTTACTGATTATGGCAGCTTTAGCGCCAGTTGGTAAGATATAGATAATTGTTTATTAATTACTGATAGTAATTGTTTAACAAAAGTTAGGGAAACTTTGGGTTGTTTTGTGGTTTCTGTGTTTGGTGAATGACCTATTCAATATTTTTTTGTATCTTTTTCTCTCCAGGCACCTTCAGTGGAAGTAAAAGATGTCTGGTTAAAAGAAATTAAGAAAGTTTTGCTGCTTCAATTTGAACACTTAAAAGGTTAGTTGTAGTATTTGTGAACTCTAATATATTAGTAAGTGTTTATATCTGAAAAATTATTCGGAAAAGAAATAGTAAAAGTACATATGATTTTGGCAAATCTATGTAAAAAAATTAATATAAAAAGAAAATACTATGTGAAAACATTAAATGTATTATAAAAAAAGTGTAATTTTTAAAATCAAAGTAAAAAGCAAAATAATTGTCTAATTGATATTTAGCAACAGATAGTTTAAAAAGTTACAGTTCCAATCTATTTTTTCGTCCTCTAATAATGGGTAACCTATTAATTTGATGATGTTTACTCTTATAGATGAAAATCTGAAGCAACATTCTGATAAAATCCAAAAGCTGGATTACATCAATGGAATAACTCCAGCACAAGGAATGACTAACAGGTTTAAATTCATTTTTAAAAATAACTTTTCCTGCATTATTTTAAATTACTTAATCAACTAATTTATAATTCAAGTAGAATTCTAAGTAGGTTTCTTTTCTTAGACAGTTATTGTATGTTGCAAATATCATTTTGTTCAATTTAAAAAATGCTTTTCGATTGACAAAATAACTGTATGCATTGATAATTGATGTATGTAACTTCGCAGATGTATTTATATCATTAGGATACTGCATTTGATTGTAGATTAAAAAATGCTATGCTATAAAAATATTACCTTTCACCAACAATAAAGGAAATCATCTGTATTAAATGTATCCTCTTCATTTAACTTTGTTTCAAAGTTACAAGTCCTATTGCCAATATCCATAGCATCTTTATAGTGCAACCTTATTTCTGCCAAAACTGAAACAAATTGACAACCTCCTCAAACCTGTCATACATTCCTTGAAGACCTGACGTCCCTTTTTTTTTTTTAAACAATTCTTTGTATGATGAACTTTTAAATATATATTTGTTGAAAAATATGTTTATATAATTAATATATGTAGGATTTTGCTGTGCTCTCAGGAGGATCTAAGCACTTCAATTTGTGATATTTTTGTGTAAAAGATTGGGTTTCTTTTTTGTGAGACTGATTGAAGAGCTTATTAGAAGAACATGCTATGCGACAAAAATATGAAAACAGGCTTTAAAGTTTTTACACTTAGATCCGTTAAAATCTGTACTTGCAAACGGAAAAATATATATAACTTAAAGTTTATGAACAAGGGAAAACATGTAGTTTATTAAACGAGATAATAACATGTTCATTGATACAAAAATCTCAATTTTTCAAAAATGCCACATAGCACCTTCTTCCACTAAGCTTTTCAATTCTGTCTTTGAGTTAGTCAAGTCAGAAGCTCTACTTACTTATCCTCTTAGCACATAGCTGGCACATAAGTCTTCAAGTCTCTTCCTCCAAGCACCCCTATCCTGGACCAACGCTCTTGCGTCTTCCCATCCATTTAATTTGGCCTTTCACATATGTTTGTACATATTCCGTTGCCATGTGTGAGCATAGGCCTTCCCTTTTTTTGTTTGCCATCCTTTTGCCCAAAAGATTGCAATGATGATTGAAAAATCCCTTTACAAACGAAGTCCACCTCCATCGTCTTTTCTTAATTTCTTGGTTAACCATTTATAATTTTCTGACAGAAGCTTTAGTAACATAGGGCCGAGATAGCCTGGTTAGTAGAGTGTTGGACTAACATTTCGTAGTTTGCAGAGTTTAAGCCCTGCTGTACAAAGACCCCTGTGTAAGCTGATGGTGACTGGTGCACATTAAAGTCTGTCATGGTCACAAAGTCCTCCAAGCCCCCATACCAAATCAATACCTCTGGGGGTGACAAGCCAATTTTGGGATGTTCTGCAGGGCCTCTATTTGTAAAAAATTGGATGGATCCACTTATGGTTGGTAGTGCTGCCTTCTATCACATTGCTTTCAAACCAGGGAACCTGAGTAGTAGACCAAACAGAGACAGCGTGGTAGTAGCGCAGCTCGCTATTGTGTTGCTGTTGAAGAAGGAACAAGTGTAGTAGATTCGAACAAGGAACTCACGAAGTAGACTTGAACGGGAAGTGGCGTGGTAGTGGTGCTTCTCACTGTGGCGCATGAGAAAGCAATGGACTCTTCAGCTTGGTGTAGAGGGTGGCTCCTACCGCAGCATCACTTCAGGGATTTGGACTTGGTACAAAATGCTTCAAAGGCAGAAATGCCTTAATCCCCAAAATACCCTCACGAAAAATAGACAAAGACAACATTAATTCCACAAAATCAACCTCTTAACTTTCTGTATTTCCAGCCGGTCTCGAAGCAACAGAAGCAGTTTCAGCTGGCACAATCCCACCTCTTACCGAACCAGCCCAGTCACAACACGCCAACCTGGTGAGCTGGGACGTCGTGCGACAGTCGCTTCGTTGCCATGCCGACGGGAAGAGAGGAACAGCGCATCATTTTCGGATGATGGGTGGTCATCTGCGGATGATTTCTCGCAGACAGAAGATGAGGATGATGAGGGAGATGTGTTTGTCATTACTACTGAGGTAGAGTGTGGGTTTGTTTGTGTGCTAAATAAAATGTTACGGCAGTTGTGTAGTAATATTCAGATTTATTTAAATTTAATCTATCCATCTAATTTAATTGATCAAAATACATATAGTTTAATCTATCGGATTACATATCAGCTGAAAGTTTAAATTTAATTTTTAAGAATTTGGCAGTAAAGCAGTGGCAGTGTAAATCTATAACCCAAAGAAAAATGTAATGAACTCTGTATTATAAAAAAGTTCTAAAAGAACTAAAACAGCCTCATTTCATTTTGCTTTAATATTCACTAAAATCTTTATTACAAAAAGTAGGTCGCTAACAATAACTGTCCTATAGAACTGCCTCCGCACAAAATTTATACAATCTTAGAAAAATCAACAAACATAGCATTTAGTTGTTATTTAAACTTTTTAAAGACAAAATAGGTAATTTTAGTTAATTTTCTTTTGCATATTCATTTAATATTCTTTTTCTTTTTCTAAATTTATTTGTAGTTGGAAGAATAATTATGTAATATTGTTTGGGTCAAATCCTAGAATTATCCATTCAGACAAGGTTTAGTGAAAATTTCAAAGGTCAATAAGGCTTGTTATTTATAGTTTAATCTTTTTACTTAAATTAATAATAATATTCCATAAATCAAGTTTTTATAAATTTTTCTCTGGATACTTATTTAAAAATAGGAAGCTCTTTTATTTTAGGCTTTGGCCTCATTGTTAAAATTTGCTAAGTGTCACTTGAATTTATACTGTAATTTAACCCTTTGCTTGCTCTAAAAATGGATGGTAAAATGGCATATAATATTTACTCACCATTTAAGGTGGGTGGTCGTTACATCGCTCTGGGCGACTACGAAGCTGTGGACGTTGGTGAAGCCTCCCTCAAAGAAGGCGAAACCATTGAGGTGGAGAAAGTGGGCTGTGCTGGATGGTGGTATGTGCGCGTGCTGGACACAACCAAAAGGGGGTGGGTGCCAGCTTCCTACTTGGGCCAGCCCAACGGGAAGAGCGGCTCACATTCATCACCATCGGTCAGTAGTCAAGGTAGGTTGAGAACGTGTGCTTTGTACATTGTTCCCATGTCCCTTGAAAAAAACAGTTACAAAGACCCCGAATTCAAAGATTGGATTTAGCTAAAAGACCCAAAATTACCTCTTCAAAAAGAAAAAGGTCCTAATTTTTACAAAAATGCCCTACAAACTCCAGTTTCAACTTTTGCTTTTTTGGTATCGTTAAAAAAGAGGTATAACGTTATCCTAGTCCCTGCTAAATTTTATAATGCCGCCAATACCTGAGGTTTGAAAAACAATCATAAATTGGGTGACTACGAAGCTGTGGAAGTTGGTGAAGCCTCCCTCAAGGAAGGCGAAACCATCGAGGTGGAGAAAGTGGGCTGTGCTGGATGGTGGTATGTGCGCGTGCTGGACACACCAAAAAGAGGGTGGGTGCCAGCGTCCTATCTTGAACAGCCTAATGGGAAGGGTGAATAACACTCGTCACCATCGGTCAGTAGTCAAGGTAGGACGAGAACATGTTAATACTTTCTATGGTTTCTACGCCTATTGAAAATAAAGCCTTTAAGTTTGAAAATGGAATTAGGGGGCTCATAAAAGCTCCTCAATTTCCATTAAAATACCAAAAAGGCCCTAATTTTTACAAAAATGCTCTAAAAATTTACCATTTTGACTTTTGTATTTTGGCATTGTTAAAAAGGAGGTAAAACACTATCCTAGTGCCATCTGAAACTGAATTTTATGGTGTCACTTACAGTTCTGGTTTGAAAAGCAATCATAAATTAAAATCGGTATATCTTCTATCCTAAACGGTAAAATAGATTTATTAGCCCTGAAAAGTCTTTACATTTTCGATAAACTACCAAAAGGGTCCTAATTTTTATCAAAATGCCCTGAAAGTTCCCCTTTCAGTTTTTGGTATTGGTTAAAAAATTAGGTAAAACCCTAGATAATCCTAGTCCCCCAGCTAAAACTAAATTTTAGGATGTCTCCAATATGTGAGATTAAAAAAAAATCATGATTTGGTAAATTCTCTAGCAATGCATTTTAAAAGATGCCACTTTATATTGTTCCAAAAAATTATCTAGCCTTTAAAAACACTTAAATATATAACCTTAATTTTGCTAAAACATTTAAGTGGGAACCCTGTAATAAGTGCCCTGTTAACGGTTGCATTGGATGAAAAGGTGTGGTACAGATAAACTTTGTTTTTCTGTTCTCAAGAGGATACCGCTTTTTAACTGAAAAGAGCAACTTGCACTCATTGTGCAATCAGTCAATAGTCATAAGGTAGGTTAAGCCACTTAGGAAACATGGTACTAAAGGGGACACAGGTTGAAAATGTATTGCAAAAATACACTATGTATTATTAGAAACTATACAATTTTATAATTACCTCTTGTTATTTATCAGTAAGTAATCAATGAAATTTAGTCAACCAATGTTTGACTAGATTATTTTTTAAGAGCTTTCTGAAGAGTCAAAGCAAAATCATCTTTATTATTATTGACCAGATTTTTTTCAGTGAATTTTAATGGTAACTTTACCAAAGGTAAAGCTTTGGGAAAATGTTATATAATATATGTACAACATTTATATATCTCTATAAGACATTTATCCATTTATCAGTAATTTTTTTTCTTTGGCCTGTGCAATGAGAAACATTTCAAAGAGTGTTCTTGGTTTAAGGATTATTAATGGCTATAGTATACTGCATTGCATTAGCTTTTTAAACTTTTTTTTAAAATTTATGTTTTATCTTTTAGATTCTATAACTGGATGCCTTCTACACGCTGCAAGTTGTAAGTCCAGTATAACTGGCACAACTTTCGACACCACTTAAAACACAACTTTTCTACGAGATTCAGGTGATTCAATTAGTTTCATCAGAAGAATTTAAAGAGCCAAAAAGAAACATTTCATCAAAGTCTTACCAAAAAGGTTTTCCTCTTGGATAAAGTGAGATTAAGTCTAGATTTTTTGCTACCTAATGATACAAATTACTCATTTAATCTATTTGAAAAAAAAAACTCGTTTTATAAAATTAACCTGTTAACACAAAACAGAAGTTAACAGACTCACAAAATAAAAAAAAGTACAAAACTGAATATCTTGCTGCAAAAAAAAATTCAATTTCTGTGATTTTTCCTTACATAAATTTTTCATATAAACTTTCACAATATATTTGAAAGATTAGTGAATTTGAAAGAACTTTGAAATCCATTTCTAGTGATAAAGTGCACTACACAATTTCGTGTATAGATATGTAGGTTGTTACTATAACTGCTCTAGAAATAGCTGCTCTCAAATATGTAGCTCTGGGTTTTGTGAATATACCTTATAAGAACAAATACCAAATGTATGCCCTCAGTCATATTTCTGTGCTTTATCCAACTTCATAATTAGATAAGCTTGTATTAACATGGATGTTGGATAGACCTCTTTAAAACTTGTTTCATTGAAATATATTACTCATTAGCCCAGTTTACACATAACCAAGTATTTATCCGTAAAACCTATATTGGATAAACCAAGGGTCATTTGTGGATTAATTCTTACTTGTAAGATTGTAATGTGTTTGTAAAAAGTAGTTGCCTTTAGATATTTTTTTTTCCATTCTGGCACAGGGCCATATTTTTAAAAAGACAGAGTGGGCTGCAGCTTAGAGCCACTATTTTTTGAAAAGACAGCAATTCATTTAAAAATTAAAACTAATTATAATATCTGAAATATTTAAATTATAGATTTATCTAGCATAAACAAACTTTGATTACACATAAAAAAAAAACAATAATACTATCCTTTTTGTGCAGATTCCCTGATTTAAACCAAATGTTTTGTTGTAGAAAAAATAACTTGTTATTTATAATTTTAATTCTGAATTTTTTGTTTCATAAAATTTGAAAAGTTTTGATGATGCTTAAAATGACTAAACTCAAATTTGGCAGAACTACTGCTACTGAACTCTGTGCTCAAGCATACCATGCTGTAGATTTTGCTATTTAACAACTATCTGAGGTTCCTGATACAAAATATGCACAAAAAACTTGATAATTTTTTTAATATTTTAACATTTAATTTTTTTAAAAAATTATATGTGTCATAATTATCTCAACTTACCACACAAGCTTTCACCTGCATGTAAATTTTAGTGTGTTACGTAAAAAGAAAATTAAATAAGTAACAGTTCATTGAGGACAAAAACGCAGGGCTTAAATGGGAAAAAATGGTTTAAACCAAAGTACTGTTTTTTTTTCTGAAAAAAAAAATACTTTTTCTGAACCATGCTTTTGTTTTAAAAAACAAATATTATTGTAGTTAGCAAATATGAACTACAAAAGGACAGCAAATGAACGTTAGCCTAAAGGCTGCCTACTTTTAAATGTGGCCCTGTGCTGGCATTGGGCAACCCAGGTTTTGTATTACTGTCAGTCTGTTCGTTTTCAGGGCCGGATTTCTAAATGAAGAGCTTAAGTGCAAAACAAGTTAAATCACTTTTTGGAAAAAATTGAGTTGGTTAGCTTTTCATACAGGTATTGTAGGAAGGGATCCACCAACATTTTGATTTGCACAAAAAAGTGACTTTTGACAAAATGTGAAAACTTTTTTTGTGCAAATCAAAATGTTGGTGGATCCCTTCCTACAATACCTGTATTAAAAGCTAACCAACTCAATTTTTTCCAAAAAGTGACTAACTTGTTTTGCACTTTAGCTCTTCAAATAGGCTATGTAGGCTCTAACCTAGAGCAGCGAATTTTACGACCAATTGAAGCGGCATTCGGCATAAAAAAAATTATATTGTATTTCAAATAAATCTATTTTCCTTCTTTTACATTTGTTGTGATAATTTTAAAAAGCACATATTTTGTGCATAGCACTCTATTTTGAAGCTAACCAGTTGTCTTTTCCCGAAGGGGGAGAATATTGTGACAGGGGCAGCAAATCGATCGTAGCCTACAGGCGGCAAATCTTTAAATCCGACCCTGTTCGTTTTGTGATAACCTGTCAGGGAAGCACAACCTTGAATTCAATTCTTTATTTGGCCTGAGCATAGTAATGTGTTAAATAAACATTCCTGATCCTCTTTGTGAATGCTTATTCTAAATAACTCAAAGTTAAATACAAATAACCCAAGTATAGAATTTCCTGTAAACTGGGCTATATGTGAGGTATACATTGAATTGCTTATCGGTGGTTCTTCAATTGCTTAATTCAGTATTACTCATATTTCTGTTCACCATGTGCCATATTCAATTGTCCCATGTTGTTGTACTTCCTCTTCACTATTATGGGTGATAATTCCCACTTGCTTGCTTTGTTGAGTAGAATTTTCTAGACTTGTTCAAAATGTCTAAAAAAAAATTCACAATTCTTTCAAGTTTAATATGTTTTGGTGACAAAAGGAATTGTGATATAAATTTTTTTGTAAGTAATTGGAATTTTTTTTTAAGTTTCCATTTTATAAATCTAAGTATCAATACATGTTCTATTCGATTCTCAAAACACGCATCTCATTGTTTTCTAAATGAATATTAAAAAATGTATTATTTTTTGTGATTGCTTAGGTCATTCAAAAATTTTTTTACTGAATTTTCCAAAGAATATTATTTATAATTTTATTTTTTTGTAATTAGTATATTATTATAATTGTAACAGTGCTCAAACATAATTTTTTTTGTCCTATAAATTGAAAAAAAATTATAGAAATGTGTGTGTGTGTGTGTGTGATTTATTTATTATCTCTGGCTTATAATTTTTTTTATATGTATATCAGATATTACTACAAACCATTTTTATGTGTTTATTTTGATTAAGTAAATAATAATCAAATCATGTTTTAATGCTATGCACTCTGATGCTTAATGAAATAGTTCCTCTATATGTACATTAAGTTTTTTTAAACATTTTGCCACGAGTTTTCCCCTTTGAATGGACCATCATTAGTTACATTCGTAAAAGCAAACTCAATTTAGTAGTCTGCACAAAGTCTGGGCAAAGGTTTTTAAAAATAATGAAATTCACTGCTTAGGCTCTTTCATTAGAGTTTTCAAGAAGAGTGAGTTATTGAAACCTTTGCAGAGGTGGCTAGTTTCATTCACTTTGTGGCATATTATTAAAATAATATCTTAAATATTGTCAAAATGCAGAGTAAACAACAGGCTTCATAAAAAAAAATTGCATTTATTAAGATCTAGAATAACATTAAATTCTTTTCTTTAATACACATTTTGCATTATACTGTTTTTGTTTTAAGACAGATGTAGCCTTTTGTTAGTTAGGTGCAGGTGAATTTTTTTTTGACAAAGAATAATTATGAGCATGAAACTGCCAAATTTTGATATTATTCAATTGACCAATTGATTTCTATATTTAATATAATTTTTTTTAGTCAAAAAACAGCCAAACACAGTTAATTTATTCGACACACACTGCCTTTATTCAACATTGTTTTTTAACTGTTTCTGTAGCCCATTAACTGTTATGCCATAGTAATTATTTTTTTTTCTATTTCCTCACACACACAGAACCAAATATAAATATCACTATTAACATTTTAAAAAAATCCAACTGAATACATAACACTTTTCATATTGGAGTTGATGTTTGTAAAGTATTTATCAAATTCTACATTCAGTTATTAAACACGAGCTTATTATGACTATTTGTGGCATTCCAATACTTGGGATTAGTGTGATAGATGTTATATTAGTTCCTGTTATGTTTTATGTTATATAAATAGAAAATCATAAATAATCTCATGTTAAACTATGTTGTGGACTTGTAACAATGTTAATATAGAGCATATATTAACATCCTAGTATTAATTATAAATATGATATGGGCATTTTAATATTTAGATAATATTAAGTTTTTGGTGTTTCAGCAGTAAAATCCTTTATTATCTATTTATATATCTAACCCTTTATCTACTGATGGTACTTATAAGTATCGTTTATAAAGCCGCTGTTTTACTTTTTATTGTTCACTTGGAGAAAATGGGGCCACCGTGGAAATTGTTGATTGAATTGTATGGTTTTAGCAACAAAGGATAAAGTGAATTCTTTAAGAAAATGTGAGTTCAGTTACTTGTTCCAAATCGTTATGCCCTGACGGTACTTACAAGTCCCATTTAAAAGAGACTTGTTTTACTTTTCATTGTTCGTTTAAGGAAAAATAGATGGTAGTGAGGATTTTATTAAGTTTATTAATGCAGTATTTAGTTTAAAAACATTAAAGACTAAAATGATTAATCATATTAAAAAAATTCGTTGTTGTTCATTGCAATTAGGTTATTATAAATAGAAAGGAGGAAAAACAAAAATAAATTCCTCATAAAGTGCATTTTATGTTCTAACTATTTTATTAACCATAACATATTATTAATAATTGCACGAATAGCTTTAAAACAGACAACAGCAAATAGTTAAAATTGAATCATTTTTCAGTGCATAAAGGGTTAACTACATTACTCTTTCATATTATATTATATCTCTTTCATGTTTATTTAAAATATATACATATACAACAACTTACTATATTTAGTTGGCGCATTGCTATTCCATGACAGCTATTACTGCTTCCTAGATACAATTAATTTAAGATACAATTTGCATTGAAGTTGCTTGTTAAAAAATATTGCAAGTTATGTAAAACTGACAATGATATTGCAGCAAAACATTCCTATATAATTTATAACCTGTTTATGTATAGAAGAAATAACCATAGTTCCTGCTGTTTAACTGTTATTGTAAACTTCTATATTTTACAGGAATATCGAGTATCTAGATTTTTGATGCTGAAATTTCTTACATTCCAGTCATTGCATTTAACGGCTTGTAAAGTAACCATGTTGAAATGTTGTTGTCTGTATAGAACTGTAAAACTCGTCCGAAAAAGGAGCTTTTTAAAATCTGGCTTTAAAATATATAATTTTTTTTATGTCTATAAAATATAATGTTTAAGTTTATTTTTAAATACTTTTAAGACTTTAAGAGAAATGTCAATTGTGGTTTGTTACTTGTTCAAAGAACAGTGTGTTTTTGTGTAATAAAGATAATGTATATTAATCTTATTACTATATTGTGTATTTAGATATATCACGGCTTCAAACTATGTCTCAATTTAAAAAAAATAATAAAAAAATTTTAAGTTATGAGTTAGATATAAATTTGTTAAATCATATTATAGATGAAAAATCCATTAATGTTAGTATTAGCTGATAGATTATTCACAAAAGATTAATGTCATTCTTACATGAGTCCCTAAGTGTAAAAAGAGCATCCCACTTGACTATTTCCCATTAAATACTTCGGTGAAAAATCAATTAACTTTGTTTGATTTATTTCTAAATATTTTATTTACCTAATTTAGAAATCTGATTTTATAATTTACTTGCAAATTTAAAAAAAAACTTGTTATTTGCATGGACTAAATAAAATACCCATCCACAGTTCCAATTCACAGTAATAGCTTAATTACGCATGTTTGCTGTCAACAGAAGTCTCACCTAAACCATCAAAATCCTGGAATGAAAGCTGGACAGAAACTACGGCACGTGAAACATCCCAATTATTTTCCAAATAATGAATTTAGTTTCTGAAGGTAATGGCAGCAAAATAAAATAAACATTTTATATTTTATTTTGTAAGTATTTAATTTAACTCCATCAGCTGATGGCAACATGAAAGAAAAATGTTCGGATTCGAGTGAATGTGGTGTAATTTTCCAAGATAATTCGAATATTCTCCAAAAATGGAATATTTTGAATTCTGAATGTTTAAAAATCGTAACATCATAATGAACTTATACACATTTTTAAATTACGATGCAAACACATGTCTTGTTTAAGAGACTATAAGGTGCAAACACAAAATCCAACTTTTCCTTTGTATTATTATAGATTATTATAGTGCACAAAGTAACAAATTTAAGAAAAAAGATTTTTAAAAAATCTTGCTTTTTCCTTGATCTTTTATTTTGTTTGTTTACCCTCAAACTCTTATGTAGCTCTTGTGTGACGATATTCAACCTAACCCAAATTTGGAACAAAGGTTTCACAACAATTTTTGTGCCATAAAATCTATTTGGCTTAAGTAAGTCAAATTTGTTTTTTTGATAATCATCATTAAATTGATTAGAAAGTTTCCAAAGATAATTTGTTGAAAACTAAATACTTAAAAAGCCATTTTTTAAAAAGCTCCTAAATGTATGTCATTCATTAAAAGGACCAAAATTTGTTTTCCCAAAGAAGTTAATTTATATAGTGAAGTGTGTTACAGAATAAAATATTGTCTTCAATATGTTAAGTAATTGTATGTGGTAGTCCAAAAGTCATAACATTTTTAATAAATTATTTATTTAAAAAATAATCATATTGTTTTCTTTTCGAATGTTTTGTTAATGAACTCTGGTTTTCATAAAAAAAAAAAAAAATATTGGTTTAAAAATGGAATCTTTGTGCAAAAATTTTTGTTTAGTGCATTTTTATATTGAACACCATTATTTATTCTTTCTGGCTTAAGAATGATCTGACACTTACTTTTATTTAGTAGTTAGAGATATTGCCACTGGCGGCATTAAAGCGGCCATGTGCGATATTGTGTGTTATAACTCTAAGGTCATGAACTTCTGAACTACCATGCCCAATTCACATCTTATTCAAATTTTGGTCTGTATTTGGTCATACTTTTCTTTGCAAGTGATGTATGGTAATGCGTATAATTTATATCACACAAAACCACTGAGTATTTCCAACGTTCTTGTATACTGTTTTAATTCATGCTAATTGCTCAGATACAGATTGTTTGGCATTGTGAACATGTTTCTAAAAAAATACAAAGAAAAAATACGAGTCTTTTGCCAGTTTTGTTTGGCATTTGATTCCTTTGTTATATGTGTGTAAATAATGTTTTCAATACTTTATAGAGCAGTAATAAGTATATTTTAGGGCTTGTTTGATATCTGTTGCCAATGTAAATATTATAATAAAATAAGTATATTAATCTCTGGTTCCTTTAGATTATTTTAATAGTGTTGCAAATACAATAATACATCGTTCTTTCAAAAATATAAGGTAATGAAAGTACAGGGTTGTTTTGCCGATAGGTGGCGCTGCAGATTCAAAAACACATTTTACAGTAATTCTACATGAGATCCGTGGTTCTCCACAATTTTTCCCATTTTTATAGCTTTGTGTTCCACAGTGGATCGCAGAAAGACCGCAAAATGCCGAACAATTGGATTCAGCCTTTCTTTCGGATTCAGCCTCAATTGTTCGGCATTTTGCGGTCTTTCTGCGATCCTCTGTGGAACACAAAGCTATAAAAATGGGAAAAATTGTGGAGAACCACGGATCTCACGTAGAATTACTGTAAAATGTGTTTTTGAATCTGCAGCGCCACCTATCGGCAAATTTTTGAACTAATTTCTTTTTTTGTAATAAATCGAGAACGCACGATCTGAAATGTCTGTATCTCAAATTTTATCACATTCTGATCAATACAGCATCCTGCACAGGCCTCTGAGTTGTGAAACTTATTTCTGGACAACCCTGTATTGTGTTGGGGTTAAAAATCCGAAATGGAGAGAGTTTCTGCTTTTTTACAGGTTTCATTGGCGGATGCTGTTACTAAAAAAGTTTTGAATATTATTCCGCCTGTCTGTCTGAAACCATGATCTACTGCTCGAACTGAAAGAGCTAGGGACTTCTCATTTGGTACAGGAGTTTTTAGTACTGGTACCTGTCGGACATCATAATAACGCTTTTGATACCATGTGGTATTTTTTGAAAAATAGGAATCCGCTGTTTTGTTTTAAAAGTTAAGAGTATATGATCTAATTTGCCAAAAAAATATGTGTATACTTTATGCTACTATATTACGAATACAGCACTGTTGAATGCGAATTATTATAGTCAAAGGAACGAGGATGTGATTTATTTAGTCTGAGAATCAAAATAATTCAATTAACTTCTAATTGAATCTCGACACGTAACGAAGTTTTGCAAATTATTCATGTATTAAAGGCTGAGTTATTTGCGAAGATACCTTCCATGAATCCTTTGTACGCATAAGTCTATATGACAGACTCAGGTCCTGCACTTTATTACTTTAAAAAAAAAATAAGTTCTATTATTCTACAAACTTCTTTTGCATCAAATTTGCATTTATTCTCCAGTATCCAGTGGAAACGTTTCAAGTTCATATCTTATGCCATTGAAATTCTAACGCCCCACGGTATTCTCTTCTTCCTCCTTTAAAGCATAAATTAGTCAATACATATAATGTAAAAGAGTCGAGTATTGAAGAAGATTAAGATTGTATGAGGTTGAACTTGGGCACAGCCCGATCAATTTCCACATCCTGCTAGCAGACAAAAATCAAAACACCACTAATGACTTGAAGGTTATTTTCATTGAAAAGGCGTGAAGAAATAAAAAAGGACCCATTGTAGTCACACACACAACTTAGAGGTTAGGTTTCTTTTTCACTTATTCTTTCTGTAGTTGTCCCTCACACCCCCGCATTCAACAAACAACTGTTCGGAACAGGAAGCGAGGCATCTTCTTCCGGGCGGCACCTTAACAAAAAGGAACATTCGAACACTTTCGCCCCGCCGAAGAAAGGGGAAACCGTTTCTAATGGTTTTCGGAATGCCGATTGTTGCCCTCTTCGCCGTAGAGAACAACAATAGGCAACTGCGAGAGTTTGTCTTCTTTCTATACTCATCACCATTAGGAAGAGTTTGTTGGACTTAATTGTAACTAGAATTTTTAACAAAATTGATGCTGTATGGTGTAGGAGAATTAAGTTAACTTACCATTGCGCTAGAACTACACGAGGGCTATTTTCGAAGGACGTCGTAATTTAGAACCACAGTCAAGTGACGTTCAGACACCTTTTAAGAGCGAAATCGTACACAGCGTTGGGATTTCGAAGAATATTTGACATGCACTCCCTCTTCTACCCAGGTATTATTTTTCTGTAAGGGGATTTTTTGGCTGCATAGACCGTTTATAGGTAGGCAGTTATTTTAGCAATGTGCCCAGGCCCGAACCCGGGACCTTTCGCATGCTAGGCAAGTGCCTTACCGACTGGGCTCCCCAGACCTTCCTTCATGGTGGAGAAAGATCTTCCCTTGTTTATAGAAAAAAGGTGCATGATTGCGAATTTATAGTGAAACTCTAACACACCAAAAGTAGGAGACATTATAACACTTTATTTCTACAACTTTTCCTCAAACGGTTGGATGCTCTATGTAGCCAAAATGCCCGACGAAAAATACCCCGTGTAGAAGAAATACACATTAAATATGCTCCAAATTCCTGACGAAGCGTTCGATGTCACCCTGAAAAAGTTGTTTGGGTGTTTCAGACGTCGACTCGTCTCTTGTCTGTGGTTC
The DNA here is from genome assembly GCA_019343175.1 of Oedothorax gibbosus. Lineage (NCBI taxonomy): Eukaryota > Metazoa > Arthropoda > Arachnida > Araneae > Linyphiidae > Oedothorax > Oedothorax gibbosus. The sequence continues at coordinate 14,121,674 of CM033273.1, forward strand.
TTAAATTATGACACCCGTCGAAAATATAGCCCTCACGTAGCTATAGTGCGATGATATTTCAACCCAAAAAAATCATCCAATTTTTTTTTTTTTTTTTTGGGGGGGGGGGGGGGGGTCTTGAAAATGATTACTGTTCTCTTAAGCAGCATTACAGCACATATTCAGCATTATTGGTTATCGACCTTAAAGATAAAAAAAAGCTTACCTAATGCCCAATCAATCTTTCACCCAATGTTCTAAATGTTTAATAACTAATAGTTACATGTTTCGCAAACCGAATCTCCGATTAGCCGACACCCTCGCATTTATGGCCGTTTTAGAAGAATGCGCCGAGTTCCGCCACCAAGGCTATATTAATGGAAGATATTTTGATGGAGTGAAAATATTTTCATTTTGAGCTCTTCCTCAATTTCAAGAATTGATGTAACTATAGCTTCATCCGAGATAGAAGGTTTGTCAAAGCAGACAATGGAGGTTCAGAAATAGTTTTGGTATAATTTTTGCCTATCATATACGAAACATACTATGACATATACGAAATGTCTCAGATCAAATTTGTGGAAATTACAAAAAATGCTGCAAATTTTATGAAAAAAATCTTTTTTCTATTGTGACATAAGTAAATTTACAAGAAAACTAGGATTGTGTGATACTATACGACTTTCAATCACCACCCAATAAATCAATGCATTTAAAGCATAATTTTAAAACCAAAAAAGTTCTACGGCAGCTACCTTTTGCGCATGCTCGATGGTATACTTTATAAACCGCAATCTGACCAGATTTGTTTTAGTGATTAAACTTTCAACTATAACTGCACTGCGAAATGCATCAGTACGTCTGGTCACCCCTAAGTATATAACCTTCCATTAAATCTATCATTCATTAAATTCCATTCCATAACGCTTCCATTCATTAAATCATCATTACATTTTCATAAATCATCATTACATTTTCATAAATCATATTTCATTTACATTGCTTTTGTTCGAAAAAAAACTATTAAAAAATAGAATGGGTACTACAGTCCCTGGACAAATTATTAGACGCACTCCAAGATTTCATGTAAAATATTAATTACCGCGGGTGATATTGTACCGTTTTATTATTTTAAATTTATTTGTTTTTTTATTTTTATATTATCCAATCAATTACCGATTTATTTGACATAAATAAAACAGCATTTATTTAGAAAACCATAAGTTTATTAAGTTTTAAAGAAAAGTGAAATTAATATTAGTAAAAGTCAATATTGAGTTGAGCCACCTTTCGCCGCTATCAAAGCTTTAATTCTGCGCGGCATGCTATCAATGCAAGACTGTACTGTCTCCTGCATTTGAGGATGATGATTCCACACATAAATAATCTTATAATAAATAATTAATATAAATTCATCTTAATCATAATTATCTTAAAATAAATAGAAATATGTAATCTACAACAATTCTTTTAAATAAAAATCAATAATTTTGTAGTATAAATATACCATTATTGCATAAAAACTCTTAGGAAACATAAAATTACTTTTAAAAAATACAGTGCGTCTAATAATTTCTCCAGGGACTGTATTTGCACAATTTTTATAGCTCGATAGTTGAATAACTAACTAAACTAGTACGAAATGCAGTTTGTCCGGGTCACCCTAAGTATACCCCCCAATATAGCACTGGCTCTCACTCTCTTATGACCATTACCACTTGGCTTGTCGTCCTAAATTGACATTCATGTTAAAGAATTAATAAATTTTCTTAGGTTTTCCCATAGTAAAATAAGGTCAGTTTCAGACTTTCATTAACTGAAATTCCTCTATGATGGCCCGACTTCTTTATGCAATTCCACAATCGAATATATATTTTTTTTCACTAAGTAGGCTTGCAACACTTCGAGTTTTTAAGACTATACAGAGACAATTCTTTCATAAAAATGCTCTAGTTTCAAAACCTAATACCACTCCCGCTTTTGAAGAAATACCTGTAATTACTTTCCAGCTCGATGCATGAATGAAAGAAAAAAAAAGTGCTACAGATAATGAGCAGGTATATCATTATGATTTTGCCATTGTTATTATTATATGACCGTTTCTTTTAACTTCAAAAAGCGTTAGGACTTTGGCTTTGACAGTTGAGAGCGTGAATTTCTTTGCAAAAAAGATCCAAGAAGACAATTATAAAACAACTTAACTTTTAAGTAAACTTTAAAAAAACATTTTTGTGTTTTTTTCATAGTTGTCATTCATTTTCATATAGTTGCCTTTATTTGTCAATAAAAACATAAAGACAGAGAAAGGGAAAACGGATATTCATTTTCAAATTTCTGTTTATTTTCTCCAAATAAATTATAATTGATTGATCGAATTGATTTGGAAATGAAAGAATTTTGAAAATAAAATGTTACGTTTACATATTTAAAAGGAGATTAGAGCAGAAAGATACCATTGAAGTTCTACTGCAGTAATAATATTACGAAAAGTTTAATTCGGAAACTCTTTAAAAAAAAAAACTATATGCATTCCATCGTAGAGCTTGTGATCTGTCTTGGTTATTTACCCCTTTGCTCCTTTTCAACTTTTTTCATTTAGCGCGATCTAGAATATTTTCTTTTCAATAACGGTTTAAGTATAGTAATGGAGGTTGGAGTTGTGATGTTGTATAAGTTGGAGATGTGTGAAGTAAAATGTCGAGAAATGGGCAAATCCGTATAATACGCCCAAACAAACCGCACTGTCCTGTCAATGACATTTCTTTTACGAAATGTGCAATTTTATACTTAAAATTGGAAATTATTAGTAAAATTACAATTTATTTTTCATATTTTTTTGTTAGATTTGATACCGCCTCCCTCCACAACACTAATGTTCATTTATTAACTCATACATTTATTTAACTAAAAATATTTTATCGTTTGAACAAATACTACCGTCCTTTAAAAATTTGCAAACTGTAAGCTGCAGCCTATTTTTAAATACGGCCCTGCCTAAATTCTTAGGTATGGAAGATTTAATATTTATTTATAAATTTTGTTCTATGCAGTCTAGTGCCAAATAATTAGTCAATTGTTTGTTTGGGCGTATTGCTGAAGCGATCACTGGCTTCATTTGAAAAACCGAATTTTCATTGGTTTTTAATATTGTAGCATCTCTATTTCATTCTTATCCCAATGTGTGCAGTAATTGCTCTTGTATAGGCATTTTCTCGTTTCTTTGTGTTCTTTGTTAGACATTTTTGACAAGTGGACGTTATAATTTTTTTACTGAAAGGATTGACTTCTCATAAAACCTCTTTATTCAACGCATTAAATCTGTTTTGCAGTTCAGCGTAAATTACAGTTATTAAAACTTGATATTTCATTCTCGAAGAATGCGTAAGGTTTGAGGTTTGACTGTTATTATTGTTTAGTACTGTCGTGGATTAGAATTAGAATACACTATTTTATTTTTGCAAGTACACTTGATGAATTAATTTTTTAGTGATATTTTTTTAATAAACTGGAGAACTATAAGCTATGTACTATTTTGATTATTGTGGATTTTTTATGGCATTTTTAGCTTCCACACTACGTTTATAACGTAAAAAGTGGAAGGTATTATAATCGTTCAGTCCGTCTGTCTGTTCGTCACCCACTTTCATATCCCAAACTACAAATGCTACGGACAAGTGTGATACGTCAAAAAATTCAGCGCATCAAAATTAGAATACATTGCAAATTTCAGAAAAGAATTTGAAGTAGTTTAATTATTTAAAAAACTGCAAAATTTAATGCTCATTTAAAAAGCATAGGGGAAGCCATTTTTATTAGAATTAAATCACCATTGCCATTCGCAACAATCGCTCGAGAAACTTTAATTCTTTTAGACAATAAATTAAAATAAATTTATTTTTGCGACATCGATCAGTTTGAAATGACGTCAAATATATTTCACTACGGATTCTTTGTATGTTGATATGAAATGTTTTCATTCTATTTAAAAGCGAGGAATATTACATATTTATTCTTTGAAATATAAATTAATTTTTGCAAATGATAAGTAATAACTATTGAATTTTCGAAATAAAATAAATAAAGCTAGCCAAATTTAGCATGTAAATGTTTAATATAGAATTAATGCTGTGTTTGGAGCCTTTTTACCTGTTAAAGATAACTGCTGTGTGGAAGCGGGTTAAGTGACAGATTCTGTTACAAACCTACTTGTTTAAATTGATATTGCAGTTTTAAATTATAACATAAATTACGAGTTCATACAATGACATCGTTTAGTTAAAAACCAATTCAGACACAAGAAAATAACGGAAGTTTATCTTTGAAGATATTTAAATCTTTGTAATATGCAACAATTGGTTATTTACAGACACTTTTTGCAAATTGATTTCTCTAAGAAATAGTTTTTTCTAAACATGCTAAGCGAACTAAGGCAAATAGACTTTTACTTCCAAAAGAAAAAGAATAAACTTAATACTAAAATACAGAGAAAACTTTTTTTTGTAACTGCAAGTGTACATGTATGTTTAAAATGTGAGAAAGAAACTTTTTCAAGAAAAAAAAGCTTTGAATTTTTAGGAAAATGCGACATTTTTACATGTTAAAACCATATATAAATTTATGAATGGACAAAACAGAAAGCTATAATTGAAGTGTAAATAGTCGAAGTTTAGACAATTGGAATTCTACCTGTACTACTTCAATTCCCTTTAAAATTATTTTAATTAATTCAAATGCCTAGTTGTTATATTTGTTAGGGGAATGCATTACAAGTACTTCTAAGTTTATAATGAAAAAGGAAGTACAAGATAAGAACCACAAAAACAAAATACATGCTTTCGTCATTAATCTGATTTATGACATATTTCCATGTTTCAAAAGAATACCTAAGAAATTTCTCGCTTTTGTTTCTGGTGATTCTAATGACGCGTACAATATTTTCTTAAATTTTTTAATTCTTCCAAAAAGAGTGAAAGCAGCAATGTTTGCTTCATTCTTTGAACATTTGTTATCTGACTCAGATGTTTGATTCCTTTGTCAACAATTCCGTAATATGCAGAAATTGAGAAAAAAACGGAATTTACGTAAACAGTGAGTTTCTAAAAACATTTTATCTGATAGCTTAGGGCATGATACACAAGCAGCGTTTTTTTCTCCTTATTTTCTTTGATTAAACGCCACTGACGTGGGTGCATGATGCATGCTCACAATGACAACTGCATGCTCACATTGACACAACTTGTAGACAATGCGTCTAAACGCAGTACACGGAGAAAACCATTGTGGGCGTTTGTCAGATCTCAGATTAACTTCGGCTTATCATCGAAAAGAATTTTTCGGATTTTAAAGGATTTATTCGGATTTTAAACACTCCGCTCACCTTATATTAGACTATCCATTGGCAACACCTGCGGTCCTTTGATAATTTTTTTTGTTATCATTCGCTCTTTTCAAAATTATAAAAAATCTCTGAAAACCAAAAACAGAAAACACCCTTTTAAAAACCAAAATGTTTTAAAAGAAAACTTTTTCCTTAAATTTCTTTTGCTGATGTATATTTATATATCATTAAAAAAAAGTTAATTTTAGTTAAATAACTTAAATAAGCAATGTGACATAAATGAAAGTCACTGAAGGTAGTTAATCATAATTTGGAACATTTTCTTAGTGTCAAAACTGTGTGTTTTATCTATTCGGATATCGCTTTTTAATGAACGAAGAATTCCATTCTTAATTTGAATATTTCTCTCAAAACTGCGCCTATTGGTACACATGATTTTTTTTCTGTTGAAACAAATATGGGAATGTTTATATTTTTCTCCAATCTATCTGTCCAGTTCAAGGAACTTTTCTAATACTTTGCATAAAATACTAAAATGTATTGTATGATTGCCTTTCAAATGTTGAGGATTCAATTTTCTCTTAGTGAGTGTAGTTTATTACCCCCTCCTTTCTTCCGCAAAAATTGGTGCGGCCCGCTACGTCGCCAATATATTTCAAAAACTAATATTTTGGCCGTTTTAATGAAAAAAATTGCTGACCACTGTTTTGTAACGGATGATATATATTGGAAATACTTATTATTCTGTTGAAAAAAAACGAAAAAAAAAGGTTACTATTCCTTCGCAAAGTCGATAACATTTCGTTTTAGTTCCGAGGTGGAAAATTGTACAAATTTTGCAATCAATTTAAAATGTTTCAAAATTGATTGCAAAATAGCATTTCAAACGATACATATTTCGGAAATTTAGTACATTTTTTTTATTACGTTTTCGCTGCGCAAAGACGTTTCGTTCTTGCAACGTTTTAAAAAGGGAAACATGCTATACTTAGGTGTTTTTTACAATTTGCATTTGCTAACTGAAAATGCCCATATTTTAAAACTTACGCTTGTGTAGATCCGATGTGTTTATGTCGTAATAGATTTTCGATAGATTTTCTTACATAGATTCAGACATGGCGGAAGATTGATATTTACACGTAAAAAAATGATATATGCAAACTCAATATGATAGAAGAATAGAGCACTTAAAAAAACCCAATCCATCACCTTACCTATTCTTCCCATTAAATTGTTTAACGTGCCAATAACATTAACGTTAAACGATTTCCCCCAAATTAGCCAATTTATGTATACAACAGAAAGTCCGATATGCTAAAGAAATAAAGTACCACTACCCTTTTCACCTGTTTGTTTAATGATAAGATTTTTAAAAAAGTTATTTATGCAACAAGTGTGAAAAGTATCACTTTTTAAAACTAGTGGATTTTATTTCACGAGCGAGGTACGAGCGAGTGAAATAATGACACGTGTTTTAAAAAGTTTACTTTTCACACGTGTTTCATACACTATTTTTTATAATTACGTGAAAAAAATCAAATCTCATTGGTTCAAAAATAATTCACGTGCTAATTTTTTTAGTAAAGAAGATCGGCATCGATAAATCTCTGGAACTACAAAAGGCAAACTTATTTTTAGTTTAAAGCCTAACATTTGAACATGGATACTGATACGAATTTTGAGCCTCTAGAAGAGATAGAAATATAGAAACTTTTCATACACCTTTTCGTAAATTTTTCTTGATTTTTCCGGAAGCATATTTGAAGTAACATCATTAGCTGCTATTTTTATCTCTTCTGGAAGCTCAAAATTCGTATCAGTATTCATGTTCAAATGTTTTACTTTAAACTAAAAAATAAGTTTGCCTTTTGTCCAGAGATTTATCGCAGCCAATCTTCTTTACGTAAAAAAATTAGCACGTGAATTATTTTTTGAACCAATGAGATGTGATTTTTTTCACGTAAGTTTTACTTGAAATGTTGGCATCTTATAAAAAGAGTGAAAAAAAGTACTTTTTTTCACTGCTTTTGGGTGAAAAAAAGTAATTTTTTATCACTGTTTCTAAAAAGTATAACTTTTCGCACGCATCTGATATTAAAATTACAGTGTAAAAGTCGGATTTTTTTCACGCAATTATAAAAAAATATTTATTCATTTCGAAAGTCATGTTCTTAAACTTTTTCTTGAATAAATTTGCAACTAATTTAACAATAAATTTTAGTTATTTTTTGCTTAACAGAATATAAATAGAAAAATACATCTCAATTCCTGTAACAAAAGGGACGAGATTTAAGTCAACTAGTGGAAAGTTTCGGTACTCCAAATTTTCCTAATGTTGATAAAAATGAATTAAATTGTTTAACAATTCCATTTTTTATTTTTAAATTTTGTGTTATTTTTTAATTTTTTTTAATTTTCTTTTGTCTACAAAGAAAGTTATGAAAATTTTGCCTCATATTTTGCCAAAAGCCCTTGTGTAGCTTTTTAGTGTCGTTTTTATTCAACGAAACCCATAATTAGGCTGAACTTTTCCGGCTGTCTATTTCTAGCCTCCGAGGAGCTTGTGACTGCGGGTCAAGTGACACCTAACTAGCGCCCAAAATGACTTGAGAGACAACGCACGCTAACGATGTCGGGTGTTTGAACTTCACAGATTTAACCGAGCACGTCTGCCCCAGTGCACTCGGGAAACCTTAATTTAATTGAATTTATTTTATCGTGTAACAACTACAGGAGAAAACTCCCAATTATAGGAGACATACAAAAATAACTTAAAACAGACACAAAACAGTAGGTTTAAAAAGATTTGGTTAAAAACAGACACAAAACAGTATATTTAAAAATATTGGAGCCCGGATGGCCGAAGGGTTTGGAGCATTACGCTAGCAGTCTGCGCGCTGTAACGGGCGCGGGTTCGATTCCCGCCTTCGCCCTGGGTGTATATTCTTTTCTCTGTGACAGTAAATATTCTTTCTGTATCTATCTTACTTAACGAAGGCTTCATAAACGTGCCTCTGATCAAGCACACAAGCCGAAATATACATGTAGTAGTAGTAGTAGTAGTAGTTAAAAACATTTGGTTAAAACAGAGAAAAACAGTTGATTTTAAAACATTTGGTGACATATAAAAAACATCTAGATCGTAAATAAAAGAATTATACAAATGATAAAAACAATTAAAAGGATAATAAAAAGCATACGCGGTAAAATCCAAATTTGTTAAAAAATAAACGTTTATTACGCAGTGAGAAAGGAAGAACCAATAAATTAACCTGTGCCAATAAATGAGGGCAATCAATATTATTATTACATAAATTAAAGAAGAAAAACAACAAATGATTCTAATTGCAAACACCTCGTAATTAAGTCGATTTTATTATCATTATTTTTATTTTTGCCAACAAATATCTATCTATATAGTTAAACTCATAGTTTCCTTGCACAGAAGCCACGACCATGGGCGGAGCTATAAAACGCGCGGAGCAATCAGATGAAGAGAAATTTTAGCCGTTTTATTTTGTCTTCATCTGATTGCTCCGCGCGTTTTGTAGCTCCGCCCGTGGTCGTGGCTTCTGTGCAAGGAAACTATGAGTTTAACTATAGGATGTGGCCGGCTTAGAACGCGGGGCCCTATGTATAAGTGGCCGATGTTCTGACGACGCTAGTCTACGGAGCACTCACAATGTCTTCTATTTCTACACCGGAATTTAAAGACGACAAGAGAAGATTACTGTTTTTGAAAAATATCACAATTCAAAAATGAGAGTCGGCTTTATAATTCGACGAGCGATGAACGCGAAAATCTTTTGAGGCCTCGTAATGGCGCGAGTAAAAGGCGTAATAGCAGTCTTGCTGTGCTTTATTTTTATATTTACGTACCAAAACAATGGGTCGTGCTTCACTTCTGGTTGAACGTCCTCAATCACTGTGTAGAAGATCGAAAGTGGAATTGGATAATGGGCAGGGTCGTGAAAATATTCAGTAATTTATTCCAAAGTGAGATAGTCGAGTGCATGGGTTTTGTTGTGTTTTTTCGTTGTATAGTTTGATGGATGGGGGCCCGGATGGCCGAGTGGTTTGGACCATTACGCTAGCAGTCTGCGCGCTGTAACGGGTGCGGGTTCGATTCCCACCTTCGCCCTGGGTGTACTTTCCTTTCTCTGTGACAGTAAAATTCTTTCTGGGTCTGTCTTACTTGACGAAGGCTTATATAAGCGGGTCTCTGATCAAGCACACAAGCCGGAATATATATGTACCTACCCTAATTTTTAATTTACTAATACTAATGGTACCTAATTTTAAAAATAAAAAAAATATTGCTGTATTAACGTTTTCAGCTGGAAAGGATTTTAAAATCATCATACGAGGGCTGTTTTTTTCAACCTCCGATGGACTGTAACAAAAAGACGGGTCAAAATACAAAAAAGATTTTTTACTTAAAGTATAATGTACAATACTGCTTATTTCTCCACATAATCATCTTGGCGATTAAGGCATTTGTTATACCAGTAAACAAGCTTTGAAATACCCTCTTCATAAAATGTAGCCGCCAGTGATTGGGAGGGAGTTGTGGCGGTTTCGTTTAAAAAAAGTAAATTTGGAAGCTTTACATCAATTTTTTTCTGTCCTCCAAGCCACTGCTAGTCCTTAATTCACTTATGGTGAACCTTTGAGTTTCCCTAATCACTTGGTCAATTCGCTGAACAATACCGTCTGTAGCGACAGACTTGCTTCCTTGGTCCCCTTCTTCATGAACATCAGGATTGTACAGCGAGTTGACCAAGTGTTTAGGGAAACTCGAAGGTTTACCATAAGTGAATTATTGATAAGCATAGTGGCTTGGATTGTTACGCTTCCAAGTTGACGTATAACTCGAAGAAACCGTCACAACTCCCTTCAAATCATTGGCGGCTACATTTTATGAAGAGGGTATTTCAAAGCTTATTTACAGATATGACAAATGCTTTAATCGTCAAGGTGATTATATGGAGAAATAAGCAGTATTGTACTTTACTTTTGGTAAAAAAAAGAAGTTTATTTAAAATTTAAATAACTAAATTTTTTTATCTACATTGAAATAACATGCAAATTCCATTTTTATTCATATTTTCAATGTTGCCATCCACAAGTCCCACAGACAAGTAGGATACGCCATTTTGAAGCAAAAAATCAGATTAGGCTACATTCCAAATTTCATTAAAAAATTTTAATTAGAAAATTATTTAAAATTTAAATAACTAAAAATTTAATCTACATTGAAATAACATGCAAGTTCCATTTTTATTCAATATTTTCACTGTTGCCATTTCGTTAAACGTACGAGAAACTTTATTTAAAATAAAAGTAAACACTTTTGAAAGATGTGTTATTATTCAGTTTGGATTGTTGTAATATCACAATAGAGTTCTTTTGATGGTTTATTATATATGTATGAAGAAAGATGCATAGAGAATTCTAACTTGGCATAAAAAATATGCAAAGTTTTGCTTTTATTTTTAAAGCATCAATTGCACTAATTATATATTTTTCGATCTGTAAATTAATTTAACAAACGATAAATGACTGAATTTTCGAAAGAAATGTAAATGGTAAAATGTGACGACACAAAGATATTTATTAAAAAAGATTACATTATTATTCTTCGAACTTCAAACAAATTAAGCAAACGATAAAGTATAATTATTAAATCTGAGAAAGAAGATTAATGAAAATAATTAATTTTTCGTTTAAATGTTTAATTACAACTAGCTAAAGGCTCTGTTTGCCGAATTTCTTTCTGAGGTGTATAAATATTTGTTTCCTGTTGAGCACAAATGTTGTGTGGAAGCGGTTTAAGTGACAGATTCTGTAACAAACCTACTTGTTTAATTCTTAAAATCACTCAAAGTAACTAGACAGATGAGTTTCTCATAAGAAAGCATGACTAGGCAAATATCTTAATAAATGAGAAAAGTATTTTTTAATATGTTTTTTACATTATTAAATTACATTAAATTATGATCATATAAGAAGATGAGGAAAGAAATAGGAAAAGTAGCAATAAAACATCTTTTTTATTATTAAAAAAATTATAAAAAAATATATTGGTTCTTTTGTGTCCGTTACAGGTTTTATAAACAAAGTATGTGATTTTGAAATTTTTAACACCAATATTCATATATTTTCGGAAATTTCAAAGTTCAATTTTCGTTTCCCTACAAACTCTACGAGTAAAAAAAATTGAATTGTCTTAGGGTGGAAGTCTTTGGAGTTGGAAGTTCTCTTTGGCCAATCAGAAACGACTGACATTTTGTCGTTTCTCTTTCCCCTTACTATAAAACGCTCTATCTGAATTATAGCCATTAATAGCCAAGCGAAGAGTTTGTAAGAAACGAAAACAAGACAATTTGTTTATAAATACAATTTGATTTTCAAGATAAATGTATCTCGCAGGCGGCTATTTTGTTATTATTTACAAACATCTAAATATCACCTTTGAACCTAATTTCTTCGACCCTAAGTATTTTTGTACAACTGAACATAAAAAATGAAGTTACGACTTAAAAATGGTACTTTAACACTAAAATAATAATGTTTTTGATACAATTTAGTAAATAGTGTAATTTTATAATACATGCTATCTGCAACGCGTGTACTAAAAAAGAAAACATTTTATGTCAACGAACTTTATGTTGAAATTTTATCGTTTGCTTGTGAAAAAAAAGGCCACTATAGTTTTATATTTTGCCGCACTCAGAGGAGACAATCTGAAATTAGAATTGTAAATTGATAAGACATTGTTTTCTGTGATTTCCAGAAATACAATTCCTCGCCAATTAAAATTAGATTACTGTGATATACAAATACAAATACAAAAATTGTCGACCAACAACAGGCCAGAGGCCCAGCAAGGTTGGTCTAAAATAAATCTAATACTCTACCAGTCTCCAATGACTATAAGATTCTTCTTAAAATCTTTTACTCTCTTCGAATACACAGTACATAATCTGGTAAGCATTCCACTCATTGACAACTCTATTGTAAAATTAATGTTTTCTTACCTCCCTTCTAAAGCATGATTTATTCAATTTCTGATCATGTCCTCTGGTCCGGTTTTTACAAAGGTCTATCTAAAAATATTCATCTGAGGTATTATGTATAAACTGCTCTTGAATGCCTTTTTATAACATATTTTTTATTGGTAAAAATGGAATCTCACTGTTTTAAATGTTGTGAAAACGTACCGTCGAATAGGATAACTTTAGCCCAAGCATAAAATATGAGAATATTAAGAAGTTTTTTTTAGTTTAAAAAGCTTGGGCCAATTTTACTCTAAAGGGTCAAAGTTACCCCTTTCGACGACTTGTAAAAAGTGCGCAAATTAAAAGAAAATAAAACGAGGAGAATTATGTTTATTTGTTATTAAAAAAATGTGTCTGAAAGTTTTTTTAAAGGTTTATTTAAGACAAGTTTTATATAAAGGGGTCACCACAAAGTGATGGATTTTCCACGTTAACACACAATGACAGATCCATCACTTGCGTAATGCGTACTATACGATGCGATAAATCAGAGATTTCATAAATAGAATATAGTCAGCTTTGCATATAATTTTTTTTATTATTGTCCTTGATTTGTTTAGCTTAAGTAGTGGCAACTATATTCCTTGACTTAGAAGCAAAAAATGTTCAAGATTAAAGAAAGTATTATAGGATTTTATACTTGGGCCAAAGTTACCCCCATCGACGGTACTCAATTTAACGATTTTAGATAACGTTATTATTAGTCTACCTAAAATTGAAAGGCATTTGATGGGCACACGAAACTATGCAACAACATCACATAAAACTTAACTGAAACATCAACCAAGATTTAATGTAACTTTGATTAGAGTCATTAACAAATACTTTTGTACTGAAACGACTTCTTCTCGTGCTTTGATGATCGCAACATGTGACGCAAGGCTTAGGACATGGTTTGATAAGACTGTAACATAGAGGTAGGAAGGAGCATAGAGAGGTCCTTGTATATGCGCAGTAGCGCACAAATGAAGCAGGCTAGAGCGGTGCATCTTGGGATACCTCGGTGTCAGTATGTTATGCGCAGTAGCTGAAAAAACCTGACACCCTGCTTCAAATCATCTCAACTGGAGGGCCCCGCTACACCTCCTTCCTACCTCTATGGACTGTAAGCAACAGGCAGAGCCTCTGATCTAGGAAAACCCAGACTATATGGCACAACAAATTTTGGGGGCCCTGTAAGCATATAGCGTGGCCGGGGATCAAAAGCCTATGTGTCTTTTGGCCTCCTCCTTCCTCGATATTGGTAGCGTTAAGTATCAAAATATTACGATTCGTAGCTGCATTTAAAATATTTTTTAATTATGTCACAAATGCACTCAATTATTTACAATAAGCTTTTTACGCTTCATCTTCATCGTTTTTTCGACCATCTCAAAAAACGCTTCCCCGTCGAATCTCTCGTTTGACTCTCTTCGCTTCAGTTCGCTGTTCTCTTTTAGAGGGCTCGCGAGTAGCGATCCCTACAGGCCCCTTTACGGAAAACTATGTGTACGATTGTGCGGCATGATTGTGCTAGTTGGAGTTCGCTGTTCTCTTTTAGAGGGCTCGCGAGTAGTGATCCCTACAGGCCCCTTTACGGAAAACTATGTGTACGATTGTGCGGCATGATTGTGCTAGTTGGCCGATGCATCATTTTTTGCTTCCGTTTCATCGCTTCCTTATATAGCATCGATCACACTAATCCCGTTGGGTCAATGTTTGAGACAAAGTCAAGCTAAATATACAAAGGGGTAGTTCATGTAATTTTAGAATTTACTTAAATTTGCGGGCCTACAATATTTAACATAATAGAAAGTAAAATTTAGGGGCCTTTTAAACATGGGGGGCCCTAGGCCTGGGCCTAACGGGACTTATGGTAGATCAGGCCCTGCCAACAGGTCTGTAATATTACTTGATGAACTGCTTTAATATTATAAGAAGACCTATTCCAGATTCACGGGGACAACTATTTGGCTTCTTTTCCAACTTTGGCGCTGGGCTTTGGCTTTTTTTAAAAACTATTAATCAATGCTTATCTAGAACTTAATTGCTATCATTTAGCGACAAAGTTCTAATTGGTGTCGCCGAAATTCGTAATTTTTTGCCATGCGCTCCGCAATTTTGCTAAAGAGCCAGAATTGGTTGCATTTTCTGAGACACAGAACAGGGACACAGAATATATTATAGATCGTTGGCTATATTTGACACTGGGGATAATAATTGAATAGTTTAGCTGGATCTCTCACTATATAGAGAACCTGATGCCTTTTATCGACGGGTCTTATTATTTCAAACTTCTATCAAGTGACGAGGCCGACACGTAAGAGGGCACCTAACGCAATGTAATAACAAAATTAGGAAACAGATCGCGGGAAATGATTTACAGGTCTTAGCAGCCTTCTCCAGAAACGTTACTATTTGGTTTGGAAATTCTTTACTTGATCAAAATCCGTATATATTGCACATAAATCAGCAAAAATACCGATCAAAGATTGGATGTTTGTTTTAACTTTGGTCGACACCTTTTGGATCGTCACAGAAATCTGTGGAACTCGTAAAAATGGTATATATCCTCTCGAGAAAGTACTGGTTGGAGAATTCTAAAGTTAGGATAAATCGTAGCTGGACCATATTTGTAAAAGTGACTAACTTTTAGAATATGAAATCATCATCAAATTTGCGTGAATCAAATTTTATTTACGTTGTTTTTACTTGAAAAACTTTGAAAAAATTAAACGAAGACTATTTGCCCGTTTTTATAGCTGGATAGTTGAATAACAAACTAAAGGGTACTGAGAAATGCAGGTCGTCTGGTCACTCTAATAAAGCGATGTGATTTATGTTCAAAAGTACTGTGTGATAAACACGATTGTAACAATTTCAAACATAATTTGCGAAGAAAATATCAATTACAGTTTTGTTGTTCTAAACCAGTGTAAAGTCAACCGCATGATTCCGAAATCTCAACAAAAATCTTTTGCCCAACCCCTTGGATTTGTATGTCACGACCCCTGACGATCATTAAATCCGAAGTCGAAAGTCAACGGGTCGGCGTCTTCAGATCAGAAGAACTAGTCATCTACTTGAATGCGATTCAACATTTCGAGCCTCTTCGCAAATTGCTCTCATGTAGCTCTAATACAATATTAATTCAACCAAACCTAATAATAAGGACTAGTTTTAATTGGAAGTTTCAGATGATGTAACGCTCTTGTTTTCACTTTTCTAAGCACTGTTCTTTAACAAATGTTTTGAACAACCCACAGCACAGCAAGAAGTTGGCATTTAAAAAATTTAAATACTACAACAAAAGTAATTCCGGACAACAAATGAAAACAACCTGTTGGAGCTGCTGCTATCCACGACGTGAAACAACCCCATTGCTCTCATGTCGATCTAATGTGACGTTGATTAAACAAAACCAAATAATAAGGACTATTTTTGATTACCTTAATTTGGTATTTAAACTAAATTTTTTTTTAAAGACATAAAGATCTTTTCCGCGAAGGTTAGGAAGATAATTTGTAAAAATGATTTTTTTTTTGTAGTTATGCACTGATTATTTCTGCCTTTTAATTAAACTAATATTTACTTTGTTTTACCTGATTGAAAAATGAATAGAAATCATTACTTTAATTAAGTTGTATTTTAATATTTATTACACTAGTAGGGTGGGTTTTTTTTATAAAGACACATACATTTATTGTTCTTTCTCTCTTCGAACTAATTGCAAACTTTTTATGGAGTTAGAGTTGTATATAATTGGGATAATTTGCCTTTTTAACAGATTTTTTAATAATTCATTTCAATTTAACACAATAAATTGTTTTAACTTCAACAAAATAAATTCATTTGAATTCATCATAATAAATTCATTGAACGAATTAACGAATTGAATTCAAGTATATCAATAAGTATAATAATATATATCAATAAGTATATAAATAAGTATATATTAATAAGTATACAATATATATCAAACAAGTATATGTTAATAACCACCTATAGAATGACACTATCGTATAAACGCTTATACAGTACAACCTCGATTATCCGATTTGATTAGGACCGGGGTTAGGTCGAATAATTAAAAATTCCGGATAATAGAGAAACTTATAGTACAGAGGAGCTTATAATTTAGTATCGCCAGATCCCTCACTTTAGAATCGCCGTAGATTTCTGAGGCTAGTTTGCTTTGTGAACAACCGCGAATGATCTTGTTGGAGAATTTTTTGATGTTGACATAAGGATGGTCGGTTAACAGAGAGTTACGGATAAATGAGGGACGGAAAATCGAGGTTCTACAGTATTAAAACCCTCCGAGCGTTAGACCCGGCTTTTTCCGCATTTTGTGCATCTGTCTTTCTTACCATAACCGTTAAATTTCAAAATTTTATAAATATCAAATTTTTCTTCATAATGTTCTTTCTTCACATTTGGGATATATTTTAAAATCATCTCTTCAAAAATAAAACTAATTCTGATTTTTTAAACAAATATATTTTATTTGAAATAAATTTAGTTTTAAATTTATGCAGTGAAAACAACCATACATTTTTGTCCATTTCCAGGCCGTGCGGGAAGAGTTTTGAATCTCTATCGACAAATAATCAAAGTTTTTAAATTATAAAAAAATTGGAACGTTTGAAATTAAACTCATTTGTGTGTGTGTATGTTTTACGTAATTGTATTTTGTAAAATAATATTAAGTTATTATTTATTTAGTGCTTATTTTTTCAAAATTATTAAACACAAATGATCTTACAATTTGAAAACAATGGAGATAGAAAATTTTATCTAGCTCTAATGCGATTTTAATGGAATTCTTGTGTCTCTTGACAAAGAATTTGTTAAATTAGAAGTAGTTTAAGGATTTTCTTATTAAATCTTTATTGTATTCAAAATATTTCAAAATAAAGAATGTGACATACTTACGAACTTGGTTAGGCATGTAATTTTTGGAAAAGGAAGTTCACGTTTTTAACATTAGTGTATCCGAAATATGTGATTACTTTTAAATTTATTTAGCGTTGTTCGTTAAAAATGAGTTGTATCTGATATTAAATGCATTTAAAACATTGAAAATTTGTTAAACCATTGAAAATAGATACAACACAAAATCTTTAGACATACTAAATTATTGTGGTTTAATAGCCCATGAAGGGCCAAGACCTGCTACGTCCTTTTTAGTTTATGAAACTTCCAATACATCTGTTGGTCAAGAGTGAGGTGAAGACCCTATCGTTTAGTTACCAAGTTAGTTTGACCAGCATCTGCTGATAAATTAAAATAAAAGTTATGAACTAAAGCAATTATAAAATGCGAAACACTTGTCACAAATATGTGAAAATTGATAAGAACTCTTGAATCAAGTGAATTTTGTTTCAAATAAAACAATGAAGGATTTGAATAAGGGTCAAAGATCTAATAATATCACTATCAGTTAGACCTAGAGGCAATGTATATGCTGCAGATGATTTGTTACTTTCAATTCTGTTTTCTATCTTATTCAAGCCCAATGTTGAACATACCCTTCTTCACTTTACAGTTGAACTCAAATTATCCAAAGCATTGCCGATTATCGAAATTTCATAAAAAAAATTTACGTAGCCTATCTGTTAATGTCCGTCTTTGTAGGATGTCATGAATAGTAACTTTTTTGGAACGACCACAAAAATAACTAGGCATGACACTCAACAGAGACAAACTGTAACAAATAGGCTAGGTATGAAAGTTTTATGTGTCGCATATAAAACTCGATTCTCAACACATTGCGAGATATTTTATCAACAACCAATTGGATACGCAATTCAACCGCCATGATTCTACTAAAACTTTATGAAATCAAAATAAAAAATATATGTAGATACATAAAAATACAATTAATAAATTTAATTATACTTAAGGGCGAATGAGCCCGCTGGACCGTGGGTTTCGGGGGTGAAAAAAATATTTTTTAAGTCACATCTGCGGCTGCATTGAATATTTTTACGAAAGGGTTTGTTTTCGTGATAAATGTAGCTGACTTGCAGGTCCCGACAATCCCACTTTTTCAAATTGGTCCGAATATTTTTTTAATTTCAATATATTATTTTACACAAAATATTCTAAGCAATTTAAAAAAAGGATTATAGAGACCTGTAAGTAATCTACATTTATTATTTAAAAAAACGCTTATTAAAATATTCAATACTGCCGGAGAAATGTGGCTTAGAAAATAATTTTTTCCCCATTGAATTAACACTGAGGCACTTTGGTTTGGAGCCCCGCAGTTGATCGGGCTCATTCGCACTTAAGGTTTATTTAAACGAAATCAAAGTAATATTTAAACTCAAATTCCTGCTGTTTCCGTGACTATTAATCTTCATACTGTCCATCTTCTGTATGAACGAAGATTACTTCCTCTCCTATTTACAATCGTGGGAATAATGTCTTCGGACCATTTTCGGTTCAACGTGAATAAATCACCTACTTTACTCGATGCTAATTTCCATTGTTGTCGAATCTGTTTCACACTTACGCCCATTTAATTGATCGTCTCAAACTAAATAGAAAATAAGGAGTTTTCTCTCTCTACATTATTTGCCTTCCTTGTTCCAGATGTTCTGTTTATTCACACGTTGGAATCAAATATGTGGACTATAAGAAGTAGGTTGGCAGCACTGCAGGTGTGAATGTGAAAACTGTGAGACCACCATAGATAAAGTATTAGATTGGCAGATCACGTGACCTCCAATGCTAACGACGGGACGCGCATGGAGACCAGAATTTGAGGGCAATGGGGCCAGTGTTGCCACCAGTTTTAGGAGAAAAACATTACGAAAAAATACCATTTAATTTTAAAATTACAAAAACATACCATAAAAATACAAGCAAAGCGTTTAACTTTTTTTTAAAGTCACTAAAAAGATTCTGAAATTCAGCTAAAAATTTTAGGGTATTTTTTTGTAATTTTAGAATTAAATTATACTTTTTCGTAGTGTTTTTGTCATAAAACTGGTGGCAACACTGGCCCCATTGCCCTCAAATTCTGGTCTCCATGCGCGTCCCATCTTTAGCATTGGAGGTCACGTAATCTGCCAATCTAATACTTTAACTATGATATCTATGGAGACCACTGAATTGAACTGAAACTCTGGAAGGAGCATCCCATAACAAGATGGTGAAGCCTATTTTTGGGTCATTTGGCGATAGCTTTAGGGAGAATATGTGCCACATTTAGCATGTATTCGCCAATCACAATTGACACTTGACTTGACAGTTTGCATTGGATGTTGTCAGCGCTCGCCAAGAATAGTACTCCAAGGAATTAAAGTTTTAAAGATTGTTCTTGCTTTTTTTTTAAAGTACATGTTTCCGAAACTTCATTATATAAAGAACTTCCTAAAGCAATATAACAAATCAATTTTCTGTATAGGATTGGCGACAAAAGTTGGGTAGATCTTACAGGGTTGCCGCGCTTCACCGACCCTATTGGCGAGCGTTTCGATGCTCCTTCCAGAGTTTCAGTTCAGTAATCAGTTCAGTGTGTGATACCCTTATAGAGTTAAGAGGAAGATGGAGATGCTTGGCGCGAAACAAAGGGATGACTTCAGAAATTCGCCAAGCAACCTTAGTAAGCCTTAACAAACCTCTCACTCAACTTTAGTTCATTATGAAACGCATCATTTTATTCTTTAAAAAGCTTTAATTAAAAAAATGACTGTTTGCAAATTTGTATGCTGTAGTTCGAGATCTAAATTTACGCAAGATAGTAGTAATTCCCTTCACAGGTAAGAAAGCTACGTAGTAATTATAGTTTTTATTTGCGAGTCAGAATTCAGACAGTCGCCAAATCGATGTAGCGAGTCTAACAACTTTTACTTTAGAACAGCGCCAAATGCTTCGCCAAAAGTGTTTGGTTAGGTGATCGATGGCTTAACTTGGCAAAAAATTATTTTATCGGTTTCTTTAACGAAAGCATATCCATCTTCTTCTTAACTCTATGCAGACCCTTGTATAAAAAAGCTCGTTTTAAATGTTAATGTTCAAGTAATGTTCACCGTATTTATACTGCTTACTTCTGCGATCATCCAGAATACTTAACATGGGATAAATAAGGGACAGTAATTACATGTCATAGGTGTAAGTAATTACATTTCATGGGTGTATTATATATTTTTGTAAAATGTAATTGAATCGCAATTACGTTATTGGGGGATGTATTTTTTACACCTTGTGAGTATATGAAATGAACAATTCATTAAATAAGTAAAATAAATGTCCCTAATTAAAATTTGTCACTAAATAACAAATTTTCGTGGGGACAGTACAGTCAGGGACAGTAATTAAAAAACTATAGATTTGATCAAATAGATGAAACACTACTAAATATATATTTCTTTAGTATGGCTATCCATAGCTCATAAATGTACATACTACAATAAGTACAAAACAGAAAACTTTCACTTATCTGCAATGTGTCCTTGAAGATATTTTATGAAACAGTACTTACATTCAATTAAATCACGCATTGAATTTCATATTTCAATAACTCCTAGAAAATAAATTATTCAGTAACTAAAGTGTATTATGCTGTAAGAATAGATGTTTCCTGTTATTTGAAGTTACTTTTAAACCATTTAACACCATCTAAAATTTTTTTGGCACTTTTAGTTTCTAGAGAATTAAAAATATAAAAGCTAATGACACGTATAAAAGGTATGAAGAACAAAATAGATGAATTATTTGATGGTTATTGATTATACACATTTTAGAGAGTCATATTACATTGTAATAATTTTTTTTACCTATCCGTGACAACTTTTCTGCGAAAATAAATGCGTTGTGAAGTTGATAGAAATGTGAAATAAGTGTTTGGACATTTCACCTATATACTTAAGACTAAGAGTTTGAAATACATTTTCAAGACAATTATATAATAATTATGCATGCAGTTTTTAAATAAAATAAATCATTAAACAATAAAAATAAATAATTTCATGAAATATATTGACCAGGGACACAAAATATAAAGTTTTGAGAAAATCACCCATTTGTGTATTATCGCAAAACATGCCCAAAACTCATTACTTAATTTTTAAAATAATGTAGAGATAATTTTATTTTTTTGTAAAGATACTGTCATTTGTGTTACTAAATGTTTGGTAAGTTATACAAATAAGTTTTTTTGTTGTTGCTAATCCTCAGCTCATTTGAAAGTAGTCAGACGAGCACCAAAACGTAGTTGACACTCAGAAAGTCAATCACAGTCAAAGAGTCGGATAATATAACAAATATGTTTGTACTATAACTGGGTGATTAAATATGAGATTATTAACTCTTTGTGACTTTGTCCTATTTATTACTGCTACTATTTTCAGATATGACGACATTCTGTCAAATCTAGGTTAACAAATCCATTATCCTCTAAGCTGGTGACACAAAATTTTGTTTTCATCTTTTTTTAGATATATTATCACGGCCTGCACCGGTTTTTAGCGTCCTTCACATAGCATCTAAATGACAACAACTTTTACAGTTTTTTTTAAAAAGTTTCATAAGTTTCGCTTTTATTTTTAAATCATCAATTTTAGTAATTATTTATTATTCTCTTTTTCGAAAGAAAGTTAATGAACATGGGAAATTGTGGCGACTAAAAGATATTTATTAAAAAAATATTGTATCATTATTCTTCGAATTTAAAACAAATTTAGCAAAGGATAATGAGTAATTATTAATTTGCGAAAGAAGATTAATGAAAATAGTTAATTTTGGCGTTTAAAAGTTTGAATTAGAAATAAATTATAAGCTGAAGGCCCTGTTTGGCGAATTTTTTTCTGAGGTGTATAAATAGAGCGTTTTTTTTTGTTGAGCACAAATATTGTGTGGAAGCGGTTTAAGTGACAGATTCTGTAACAAACATACTTGTTTTTTATTTACTTACATTTTGCTTTATATTGAATTATATATTTTTTTGTGTGTTATAAACCGTAAACATAGAAAAAGAAAATAGTTGAATCAGGATTTACTCATACTTCAAATTGAGGTATGCTATTTATACATAGATCTAAATAAGTTAAATTATTTAACATCGTCGTAACCAATACCCTTTTCAATTACCTAATATGAAATCTGAGCATTAGGGCAAAAAGTAGGTTTGTAACAGAATCTGTCACTTAACTCGCTTCCACATATTTGTGTTTAACAGGAAAAAACGCGCCAAACACAACAATAATTATATATTTAACATTTACAAGCTAAATTTGGCTAGTTTCATTTATTTTATTTCGAAAATTCAATAATTATTACTTATCGTTTGCAAAAATTAATTTATATTTTAAAGAATAAATATGTCATATTCCTCGCTTTTAAATAGAATGAAAACATTTCATATCAACATACAAGGATTCCGTAGTGAAATATATTTGACGTCATTTTAAACTGATCGATGTCGCAAAAATAAATTAATTTTAATTTATTGTTTAAAAGAATTAAAGTTTCTCGAGCGATTGTTGCGAATGGCAAATGTGATTTAATTCTAATAAAAACAGGGCCTTTAGCTATTTGTAATTCAAAGTTTTAAACGCCAAAATTAACTATTTTCATTAATCTTCTTTCTCAGATATAATAATTAGACTTTATCGTTTGCTAAATTTGTTTGAAGTTCGAAGAATAATGATGTAATCTTTTTTAATAAATATTTTTGTCGCCACAATTTCCCATTTACATTTCTTTCGAAAATTCACTTATTTATAGTTTGTTAAATTAATTTACAGTTCAAAAAATTTATAATTTGTACAATTGATGCTTTAAAAATAAAAGCGAAACTTAGCATATTTTTTTATGCCAAGTTAGAATTCTCTATGCATCTTTCTACATACATATATATATATAGAACCATTAAAAGAACTCTATTGTGATAATACAACAATCCAAACCGAATTATATCATATAAATAAATATTTTTTCAAAAGTGTATTTTTATTTTAACAAAAGTTTCTCGTACGTTTAACGAAATGGCAACAGTGAAAATATTGAATAAAAATGGAATTTGCATGTTATTTCAATGGAAATTAAATTTTTAGTTATTTAAATTTTAAATAAGCTTCTAGTTTAAATTTTTTAATGAAATTTGGCATGTAGCCTAATCTGATTTTTTGCTTCAAAATGACGTATCCCACTTGTCTGTGGGACTTGTGGATGACAACAGTGAAAATATGAATAAAAATAGAATATGCATGTTATTTCAATGTAGATAAAAAAATTCAGTTATTTAAATTTTAAATAAACTTCTAATTTAAATTTTTTAATGAAATTTGAAATGTAGCCTAATCTGATTTTTTGCTTTAAAATGACGTATCCCACTTGTCTGTGGGACTTGTGGTTCTTTCTGTGAAAGTGGGTGACAGACGGACAGACAGACGGACTGAACGATTATAAAACCTTCCACTTTTTACGTTATAAACGTAGTGTGGAAGCTAAAATGACAACTGGAAAGAGTTACGTCATCTGAAACAAGCCAATTAGCTTATTTGTTATTTTTTTGACATATGGAATGCAATGGAATCTCAAAACTTTAGACGAGTCTCCAGAATAATCGTTTTTGCAGGCCCGCCAGTTTTCAAGACACAGGATGTTTATAGATTTCTACATTTCTACCAAATCTGTGTTTTTGCTTAACGTATTTCAGCCAAGCGCACAGATGTAGTTTCTTTCAATAACACTGTCGGATAACTGTAATTATACATTTGCCCCGAACGAGTCTTAACTCACATGACTAGCGATTAATGGACCGTGAACATTCTTGTCTGTCTAACCGGCATCAACCGACAAACGGGACAAAATAACACGGCTTTACTGAATTGGTTTGACAAGGCAAAAGGGAAACCTTTATAACCTTTTTTAAAACCTCTTCTATAATACCTTAATTATTTACTTTTACCCCCAAAAATTATCCTTCGATCTTTGATGGTCATACATATTTGTGGAGACACATTCGAAACATATTTAAAATAATTTTATTTGCCCTGAAATTTTAATTATAATTTTTTTTTTAAACTTTGGCATCATTGGCAAACATTAGCTTATATTTCTTTTTTTAATTAGTTATCTTTTTCATTCTAAAATATCAATAGAGCTTCCAATAGATCACAAATTGCTGAAGTTTCTAAACATACTCAACAGTATACTCTAGAATAGATGGTTAAGTAAAATAGATTTTTAAATATATTTATTACAGTGCATTACACTGTTCACAGATAAATGATGTAACTGAGACAAAATGGATTTTTTTAATTAAAATATGGAACTCTTAGAGATTGATTAATTGTTATGATTTTTGAAGAGATTGGCACAATCTTTGAGGTATAATTAACACATGACATGCTTTCCACGCTCAGGTGAAATGCAATAGAAGAGCAGAAAATCAGACCATACTCTTGCAAAATTGTCTTTTTGGAAATCCTCCTCTTGTATAGGATAGGTATAGTGTATTAAGTACTTGTTTAGTAGACTTTGCCAAAGAACTGCCATTTTAACCATCTGACTATAAAGGATGTATCCAAAGGGAAAAGGGAAGTTTTAATTTTCAGAAACCTTATAATTGTAAAAAAGGGCCAAGAAATTTTTCAGGCTAAAGGCTTCATTCCCCGAATGCGGAATTCTTTTACGAAGACTAATTTGTTTATTAAAGAGTTCATAGTTTAACTAAGTGGTCATAAAAGCTGACTGTATCCGCGCGTACAGCGACTGTGAAAAAAGCTTTAAAGGTTTATCAGTGCTTTAAAATTTTCCATACTCCATTGTACCATGATTGCGTCCTGTGGAATTTCACATTCTGTCACACTTTTGAAAATACTTCCTTCAGTTAACGACTGCTGTCTTTTCTGTCGGAATTTTTTGGTGAATTGACACCATTTCGTTTTCTTGACCATCCATCCTTTTAAATCCGCAAACGATTCGTCAAATTGAACAGAAATATACTATTTCCGTTAATTGAAAGAAGAATTTTTGAGAGTGTAGTTACTAGTTATCATCTTTTACAGTAATTTTAAGCCAAATTTTTCATTAGAAATAAATTCACCCCATGTAACGTTGATACCAATTTTTTAATACTCATTTTGACGAAATTTTAATTACACGTTTATCAAACAAATAATAAGTCTTGTTTTCTTTTGATTAAATTTCTTTTTTTATTGGATTCGACGGGCTTGTTTTTCCTTTCTAAGTCACCTTTTCGATTTCAAGGTCGAGTAATTGAAGAATGTAAATATTTTTTAAAAAACGCGACCTTCATGTATGTGAGTGTTTCCCATTCTTTGTATGTTTATAAAGATTGAAGGCTTAAGCAAGTTTCACACTGAAAGGTTCCGGTAATATTCTTTGAACTCACGGTGCAGGATTATCGTAGCGGCAATGTTAGGTCGAACGGATCTTTCTGCGATTTTCCTGCGATTTTCAAGCAATCAGAATAAATAATAAGTGGAATTTAAGTGCGGAATTTGTTGCTGTATATTGACACTGTAGCAACGTTTAACATTGAAAACCTTAGGTAAAACTGTAAGTACGGTTTTTGCTTCCGTTACGTGTGCAGCCATAGTACGGCTAACATTACTGGAACCGTTGTGTGTCCAACGTGCTTTGATTCAAACGCTCTTAGACGCTTATAAAGTATATAATTTTGCTTATGTTGGACATAAAATAGAAATGAGCTTTGATTGAGAAGCAAAGAATGACAGATAAATCATTTAAATTATAATTTTTATTCCAAAATAAGTACTAACAAGGTCTTCCGTGTAAGTGCCTAAAAGCAAAAAAAAAGTTTGAAATAAAAAGTAAGGTGTATTGATTTGGCAGTAAGCGTTTTATAGAATTTTTCAGAATTAGGTTTAAGAAAAATTACTCTATTTTTTTAAAAAATTTGCTGCATTTTAATCTTGCTTTATACTTTTATTTCTTGCACTGCTTAATTTTAGTCAGAATCCAATTTTTATGTACTTATTTTTTAAAACCAATTTCTATTTTAGTTATTACACATTTTTACATGTTAATACAGTTTGTTCCATGACAAAATAGAATTAATTTTTAAAAAAAAATTATTTTTTTTTAACTCAACTCAATTATGTATTGGACATAGCATAATTATTTAAGCTGTTATATATTTTAAAACTATACAAATATACTTCAAAACTATACAAAAAGAACACTCGATATATTACAATATTTCTAATTCAAAATGAATTTTGTTTTCCGTTTCAAATGTCCCCATAAGTTATTAACCTCACACCCTTTTAAGGAAGGGCTTACCCGCCGACCTCTAAAGTCTAACAAACGGCCTCACTCCTGCTATCCTCAGACTGTCAAAAAAGGTGATGTGTCCCTGAAAAAAAAGGTTTATAAAAAGCAAATAGAAAAATACCGTTCACTGAACTCAGAAACACATCGCGAGATATGGACTTCAACAAGAGAATAATCTCGTTTTCACATCGAATTCTGACCTTCACCTATTTGTTTTGGGTAGAAATCGTCTGATTTCATTGGGATTGTCGTAAATGGTCATACATGGTTTGAGATTTTGACGCGGTATTATAGTTGTTCGAAATTTCGTAGGAATTGTGTTGAAATTTTTTACTCTATTAATTTGGTCGATTGGAAATGAGTAAGAGATACATTTGTTGGTGATAATTGTGTTTATTGCTCAGAAATAATAAAGAATGAACGAATAATGACGATTTATGCACTACTTATTTTAAGCGTACGATTAAATATTTGAATTTCAAAGAATTTTTCATAGCTTTGCTAATTTGAAAATTGATGTTAGTTGATTAATGATTTGTTCCAAAAGTTGTTTACTTATATAATTTTTAAAGACAGTTAAATATTGTGCATAAAATTTCTATCTAGTTTTCCTATTCATAAAACTTAATATACACTTTATTTCATTTAACCATCATTGGCTATCGATCCTCATTGATAACTACTATAATAAAATGAGTGAAAATCTATCTTTTTTTTATCATGAATAAGTATTCCATAATAGTAATTATATTTTGTATTCGTATTAAACATTCAAAAATATGCATTTATGTTTTTTTTGTAGTTTCCTTTCTTGTTCTTCATTTCTATAGGGCGTCCCGCAGTAAAAATCCCTATATGCACTTCTCTGCATACAGGAAATAACTAGTAGTTTTGCTGCTAAATGAGAACAACTGGAAGTATGATTAATATTTTTTCTTCTGTCAAAAGTGGAAAGCAGCTAAATAAACCCAAAAAGTGGGAGGGGGATGGATTTTACTGGCATTAGAAGTGAGAGGATGCATGTTCATTCAGTTGAAAAGTAGGGAGACGCGTCACCCCGTGTCTGCCCGCACTTCTAGCGCTGCTTATTACAATCTATATACATAAAAGGCAACTTCCGTTTGTTTGTTTGCTTGTTTGTTTGTATAAGACACGAGATCTAAAGAACCACGCAACAGATTGTCACGAAATTTGGCACAAAAATTCATCTCATCTCCGGAACAAACATAGGCTAAGAATTTTTCGAATCAGACCATTCCTTCTATCGTTTCGAACGTTTTTCTGAAAAAACTACACCACTTTGGCTCAAATCCGATCATTTTTTTACTTTCCTGATGCCATCGGCTGAAAAAATTAAATAAAACTTTTAACAAAAGTAATTAAAATTGAAAATGTTTATTTTATTCTGTTGCCATTAACTTCAGAAACTAAATTCATTATTTGAAAAATAATTGACATGTTTCAAGTGACGTAATTCCGGCAGTCTCCATTCCCGGATTTTATTGTGGGTTTATTTGATGATTTTTTCATTGATTTTTCTTTTGACTGCATGTATGCATATTTAAGCAAAAAATTTATCGTTAAGCTATTACTGAACTATGATGGTTAATAAAGGCCGTCGCACTAGAGCTGCATATTAGGGTTTTATGTCTTTATTTTTTCGCCAAATACGTTGCCAAACTCGCCAAATTATTAACTAAAACTTGCCGAATGGGCATTTTTTTATAAATAATTTATAAGCTGGTTGGTTGTTCGAAGGTCATTGTGTTTGAGCTGTATAATGGGTGTGTTTGTAGCTATATCTATTTTCTCGCCAATTTTTTTCCCAAAACGTGCCAAATGAGCTAAAAGGTTTCATCTATATACGTAAAAGGCAACTTTTGTTTTTTGTTTGTTTGTTTGTTTGTTAAGACACGGGATCTAAAGAACCACGCAACAGATCGTCACGAAATTTGGCACAAAAATTCATCTCATCTCCGGAACAAACATAGGCTAAGAATTTTTCGAATCAGACCATTCCTTTTATCGTTTTCGAACGTTTTTATGTTTCCCATTCAATGCATTGAAGACCTTAGAGGTTTATTGCTCCTTAAACAGCACGTTTTCACGGATTGTTTATTTAGTTTTATTTTACACATTTGTTAAAACGATTTTTAAGTATATTTAGTTTAATTACAGCTAAAAAAGTAGAAATAAACATCTAAACAAAAATCGTTTGCTAGCTTTTTAGCAGTTTGAAAAATATTTAATATTAAAAATAAAAATCGTTTGCTTTAGTATCTTTATCACAGTTAAAAAAAACAATATAAAAAATGCAAATCGTTTGCTGTTTGCTGGAGTAGCTTTATAACATCTAAACAATTAGATCATGTAATTCACTTTCATTAAGAATATTTTATTTTCTGCACGCAGACCAAGAGTGATCAGTTTAAAGTGAGATTTAAATTTTAACTACTTTGGAAGAACAGATTATACCAATCTTTGTCCTAAACGCATTTTTTTCTGCCATTTTGTACTGCTTATATTGTATTTATATCTACAAAGTGTCCAAAAAAAAGTTACTTAATTTATTGGGGAACTCCCTTGAATTGCGTTAAAAATAAATGTTTGAGACCCTTTTAAGATTTAGCTTTTTTCCATTTTTAATTCTTACTGATTATTTTTTACTTAAATATGTATTCTTTTTAATTTGCGCTTCTTATCAAAGGTATTTTTGAAATTAATATTAATCATTACTATATCCAAGTTGGGTAATTAAATGGAAAATTACTGGGTAATCTTCATATCTTATGTAACTAAAATGAAAGAAAAAAAATAGTTAAATTGACTGTTAAATTATTTTTCCACCTCTACCCGTGCAACGTCGGGTATAACAGCTAGTAGTCAATAAAGAAGCGCGTAAAAATTGTGTTTTATTATTGAATGTTTTTTGTATAATTGTATATATTTTTAACAAGAATTGCCTAAGGAAACCCTTTGTCTAATATTTTCCTCAACAACACAATACAAATATAAGCAAAAAAAATCACCCAAAAGAACAATTCTAAGTAATCCCATCCACGCGTCCCACTTGTGATTTTATTTATGTTCTGATTAGGATCCACACCCAGCATAAAAGGGCGGATATTTCACACTTGCCTACCTTTCGGAAGGACACCTTTCATTGCACGGAAAAGTGAACGATGTCCCATCATATTATATTAATGTAGTATAACCCGGCTATAGCGTCTTTTGAAGTACCACGATGTAAATAAAAGGTTGGATATGAACCCATTAAAGACGACTTTGTGAAATACCATTAGCAACTTCATTTTCAAATAAAAAGGTTAAGTGTAAGTTGTTAAAATTCGGTTTTCGTGTAACCCTATTTGTCCTATATCCACATTTGTTTGAGACATATAGGTCTTTATTTGTCTCATATTTTGTTTACTCAGATAAACAGTAGAAAGCTAATTTTCGCATGGCAAATTTTCTTGTTAACCGGGGTCAATGAGTTAAGTATAGGAAATCATGCAAAATACGAATTATATATACTTATATTATTATTTAAAGTTCTAAAATGACATACATTGAGTAAATTTTAACTTTATGTTCTATATTATAAGTTTCTAATAAAAATATTTTGTAAGTAGTTGTGAAGAAGAATTTAAAAAAATATTCTTCAAGAATGCACACACAGTTTGGATATCATATAAATAGGGTGACCAGACGTACTGCATTTCGCAGTACCAGTTTAGTTTGTTATTCAATAATTAGCTATAAAAAATTTGCAAATGGTCCCCGTTTTATTTTTTATAGATTTTTTTTAAAGAAACGACAATAAAATACACATTTTGAACATTTAGTTAAGATTTCATATCGAAAAGTTAATCACTGAAACAAATCTGGAGAAGCTACATAAAAACATAATTTTTCAACGTTATAAAAGAGTAGTTAATAAAAAATAATCGATATAAGCAAGATATTATAACATTAATATCTCTGGGAATTCAAGGGACCGAACATTCATGGCGTGCGTTATAAACGAGTTTGACTTATGTACATCCGC
This sequence comes from Oedothorax gibbosus, assembly GCA_019343175.1. NCBI lineage: Eukaryota > Metazoa > Arthropoda > Arachnida > Araneae > Linyphiidae > Oedothorax > Oedothorax gibbosus. Next base: position 14,152,356 of record CM033273.1, read on the forward strand.
CAGTTTTCCTCACCAATTTCGATTTTCACTTTCCTTGCACCCGATTGACAATCGGAAAGGGTCATTGTGCCCGTGTTGTCGAAACGCTGTCTGTTGTCGACTCATTGTTGGAAAAATGGCGACACACTTTCAGGTTGCTATTTTGAAAACGGCTATGCGTGTGTTTACAACTAGTCGATGTTCTATTTTTCTCTCCAACTACCTTAACACTTTATGTCGTAGTTTTTTTCGTGTGCGAGAAATACAGAAAGTTTTCACCCCTCCCCCCCTCACAACAGGTACTGGAGAGCCCAGTCGTTAAGTCACTTGACTTGCATGCGAATGGTTCCACGTTCGGGCCCGAGCATTGCCTAAATAACTGCCACCCTATAAACGCAACGGTCTGGTCAATTATACCCCTAGTGGAAAGAGTGCAAGTTGAACATGCTCAAAAGTCTCGACGCTGCGTTCGATGTCGCTCCATAAAGTTGTGTAGGGTGTCGAATCGTCACTTGACCGTGGTTCTAAATTATGACGCTCGTCGCCTAATAGCCTCGTGTCCAAGTGCGACGTTAATTCAACTGAACCAACTCCTTCTCTGTAAATAATTTCCGTAAATTTTTGCTTGTAATACCATTTACTTTCCTAGCTTTATCAAGTTTCCATCCCTGCTTGATAATTTCCAAACTTTTCCTAGAAACATAATAAAAATCATTTAAAGAACATCGTTTTGATCAACTCAATATTATGCATTCTACTCAACAAGCAACTATCGCCTCGACGCGCAGTTATGGAATGGTATAAAGAGTGAACCCTGAGGTCAATGGATCAAACCCAAGCAATCCGTATTTGAAAAATAAATGCCAAAGATAATGGATATTTTACAGGCTTAAAACATGTATTTTTTTAACAAAATTAAATTACTAAAACGTTAAATGCATTATTTAATGCTGAATTTTTCAACGTTTAAATAGCCTATGTCTTAATAGAGTCGAACGTTTATGCAATCAGACGTTAAATAACATTCGCACTTTTTCCTAACATTAAAAAAGTAGTTTCCCCTCATATGCACGATCACTTTATTCTGTTCTTTAAGGGTTGTGTATCGCAACTTGTTTTTTTCTTATGGTTTCAAAACGTGAAATATTTATCAAAAACTGAAATTTCGCTTTTGATACCTTTATTTTCAATTGAATAAAAGTTGAAACCTTAAATCATTTTTACCGATGCATTTGTCCGTCTGTTGGGTATTCTTTTTTTATTTTATCATACAATAACGGTAATTTTAACTCAATGAAATCTATTCTTTATGCTTTCTTGCGAAACGAATATCGTTTTCGAAGAATTCGTGTTCAACGAATTAAGAGTAAACGCATATTAATGATAAAAAGAACTACTACAATTATTCGGGAAACTATAACTTTATTGTTAATACATACTTTAATTGACCTCGAAGAAAAAATAGAAAGTAATTTATCTCAATAAAAAAAACTCATAAAATTTCTTTGTAATAAATTTTGGAACACTTTGAAATGTCAAATCGAGTTTGCTAATGCACTAAATAATGGGTTTTGATTATAATAAGGGGTTAAGAAATATAATGAAACACCTCTTGAACTTTAAACCGTTAAAATAAAAATTTATTGTTGTGGTTACCTTCTCCTCTTTTACAATGACTTATGTACATCCATTTACTTCAAAGTTCAAAACCGTTCAAAGTTTCAAACCTCGAAACAATCAAAACTGTTTTTTTAAATATAACGTTGCCATTAGAAATATTATTTCATTATACTCCATTTCGAATAATGCTTCCGGATTTTTATGATTTATTGTTTCTTTGTCAGAAAAACAATCTTTCTTTCGATAAAAAATAAACTAATAAACATTAGTTTTAAACTAAAATTTTTAATACAAAATGTTAAAGAATATTCGGCATATATTATGATCAAGTTTAAAATAATTTCTTTCAACCAAAGACGCGCAGACGATATTACACAAAATTGTGTTCAAATTCTTAGAATATTGTTATGTCTATAATTTTTACTGTTACTTTTCACTTTGTTCTAATTTGATAAAAGGTTTTCATTATACTCCATTTCTAATAATGCTTCTGGATTTTTATGATTTAATGATATTGTTTTCGGAAAAAAATCTTTCTTTCGATAAAAAATAAACTCATAAATATTAATTTTAAACGAAGATTTTTAATACAAATGTTAAAGAATATTCTGCTTATATTATGATAAAGTTCTAAATCCTTTTAAACGAAAACTGCAGACGATAAAATTGTTTTCACAAATTCTTAGAATATCGTTATTTTTATAATTTTTACTGTTACTTTTCGCTTTGTTCTATACTAATTTGATAAAAGTTTCTTATAAGTGAAGTAACTTAATAGCTAAAAACTTTTTAAAGATTAAACAAATTCCTCCGTTATGGAACATCAAGATAGATGCATTACGTATCCTATAGAAGATTTTTTTGAAGCATTTGAATGGAAAAGAATGAGTGACTATGAAAAGTGGCGTTTTCCAAATAGAAAAGAAAATTATGAATTTCTTAATAAACTGGGTAATATAATATTCTACAAATATATAATGTCAAGCGTCTAGTGTTTAAAATTTTTAAGTCTAAGTATTAAGTATTTTTTCCCTTTTATCATTAACTGAACGACTTTTTTTAATACAATTTATTTTTTTTAAATTATATATTTAGCGATCGTTTATGTGAACCATTTTTTTATGTGTTGAAGAGTGGGCGCGTTTTTAATCTAGGAAGTAATTTTTTGCATTGTTCTTTGGGGCAAACCTTTAGAATATATATTTTTATGTTTTACTAAATATAGAATTAGCTGCTTTATCACTCTGAGGAATAGGCAAATTGGTTAAAGTGCTAACTTGTTTTCACTGCATGATATTAAAATTAAAAATTTTAATTGAAAATGTAATTTTAAATATTTATGTTACAGATGATTTAACATGACTGCTTATCATACTTTTAATTTTAAATATCGAGTTTGGTATGTTTAAGTAGTTTCCGTAAAAAGTATAGTTTACAAAAGCTCACTCCTGTATTTTGCATTGCTGCTTATTTATTAAGAAACTTTTTAAAATGAGAATAACGAAGAAAAATAAAAGATTCAATAACTTAGAAATAATATAAATATTTATAAAAAAATAGATTTTAAAATAAATTCAGCTTTGCCATGATATTTATATTGCTTATATTTAAATATCTAATTCATCTTATTGTAATATCTCAAAAATTAGTGAACCAAAAAAAAATTTGAATATAGTTCATTGCAGGGATAAACTATATTTCTGTTTTTGAAGAATAAGATTTTAAGATAATACTATGCTATGTCTTGTGTATGTGTGACTTATGCTACTATACTACTATGCTATGCTAATACTTATGCTATCTCTTGATCTACTATATCTACTATGCTTATACTACGTATTACTGTTTACTTTTGCACTTCACGTATAGTTTCAAGTTATATCTGCTTTCTTTTTCATTCTGACAAAAATCTTTAATTAAAAGTCTTTCGGTACAAAAATATAAATAAGATAGCGTTAATATTTCTTAAAAAAATTCTCAAAAATTTATTGCCTTTAATTTTAGGATTTGATCCATCTAAACCAGAGTTTATGACAAAAGTAAAATCTTCACTCTATTCAAGTATTGTTGAAGGTAAAATATATTTTTGTTTGGTAGTTTTTTTAAAAAATAAAACCCATAAAAATGCACTAAAACAATTATTCTAGTGATCCATCTTTTATAGGTATCCATGCAAAAGAGAAAGAACTAGAATTTATTTCTTACAAGGTAAATTCATATTTAAGATGTTTAAATATGAAATCAGTGACTTTTTAATTGTTTATTTTTTCAAGTAGTTTCTTCGGTATATTTAAAATACATTTTATTTAAATAGTAATATAGTCACTACTAGGATGTGCAATTTTTTTATTTTAAAATATCACTAACATAATCAACTATACATTATGAAAATAAATATATATTTTACAACTTATGTTACTATAACTTCTATATTTTATAACTTATATTACTATAACTATTATATTCTATAACTGTTAATTTTAACATTGTAAAAACAAGATTCTCAAAAACAAATGCTTTGAAGTCTGAAATTTGAGATTATGACTTCACATAAATTACTTTCTTTAAATTTAACAACTTCAAATAGACTAAACAGCCACTCGCTACTAGAAATGGAATAGCACAGTTTTGTGACACACACTATGCTAAACTTAGCGTGGGTCATCACATGATCACTCTCAAAAATAGGAACATACTTGAAGAGTACAGGGGAAGACCCCTTCAACGACTGGGAATCTGTCTGCATCAGGTCTGCTTGGCAAATATTGCTAGTCATCGCCTAAAGTGGTGTGAAGAAACCAGTTTTGTCTTTGTTCTTATCACGCGGCGCACGGGTTTACTATCTCTATGATCGAGATTCACGCCAGAGAGAAACCAGTTTCTGATCTCCACTACTCTCCAAGCAGACCTCTATAAAGTTATCAAGTAACTTACATTTATTTTTATAGGTTTAATTCAGTAAAATATTTAATTCATGTGTTTATAGTGCTATATTTGAAAACATTTTAAGTATTCTGGTTTTATTGAAAATCTGAACTCAAACATTTTTGAAAAACTTTAATAAGCCAAAAAAAAAAATCCTTTACACATTCATGTATTAGTTTTAATATAATTGATAAATGATTTTTATTGTTTGCTTTTGTTCTTAAGATGTGATCTTTGATTTTTTGTAGAGCAACTGTGATGAAGTTGTCGATAATTTCGAAGACATGGGATTGAATGAAGACCTACTCAGGGGTATTTATGCTTATGGTTTTGAAAAACCCTCAGCTATTCAGCAAAGAGCTATTATTCCCTGCGTTAAAGGTAAGAGAGCCTTTCTTATTACTCTTTTTAACTTAGTGTTTAGTGGTGTATCTATAGCTGATGTCCTGTCCATTTTCCAAATGGCTCATAATTGATAAATTGGCCCCAGACAGATATTACAAACATCCAACTGTACTATTATATTTTTGCTTTAATCACAGTTAAAAACTATCTGGTCAGACTGCCTTATCCAAATTCGTTTTTATTGAAATAAGTTTTTTTATCATAGTTTTTCCACATGCCACAGTTTAGGCCGATGTAAAAATGCAGATGTGTTATATTACAAGATCAACAATTTCATGTTTACCGTAACATGTCATTCATAATCCACTTCTCAAATTAAAATTTTGAGTATTAAAAAGAAAATACCAGATACTTTACAAGACACTGACTAATAATGTTTCATTATTCTGCATAATGTGTGTATTTTGTCAAGTCTTATATAATTGTTCTCTCATTCATGACAATTTTTTTGCTTGGATAGGTCAAGATGTAATTGCTCAAGCCCAGTCCGGTACTGGAAAAACAGTCACATTCTCCATAGCTATTCTTCAGCAAATTAACACTGCTCTGAGGGAAACCCAAGCTTTAATCTTAGCCCCAACTAGAGAATTAGCCCAACAGGTAGGTTTGTTAAACTGGTTTTTTGATTTTCCCCAAGAGCTATAGTTATTTGTGTAATTTCTAAGATTAATAACTTCAAGCCAATATTGTCAGGTTTTAAGTCATTCCTGAAGTTGTAAAGGCATGGATTGCTTAGTCAAATGTAATTTACATCATATAGGTGAAATACTTTCTGCTTTAGGTCGCTTACCATTGTAGATTATATTCTAGTTTCGGACATGTATAAATTGTTCATGGTCTTACACTACACACTATTCTGTGACAGTTCTATTTTGGTTAATTTTAGCATTGATTACCTACTTAATTGGTATGCTGTTCAGGATTTTGTTGCATTAGTTAGATAAGTGTTGAAAACTAGTTGACTTTTCCCGGAGTATAACGTTTGTTCTAATTATTTCTAGATCCAAAGAGTTGTCATTGCCCTAGGAGATTACATGGGAGCTCAATGTCATGCATGTATAGGTGGAACCAATGTTAGAGAAGATATTAGGAAACTTGAAACTGGTGTTCACGTAGTAGTTGGGACACCAGGAAGAGTCTTTGACATGATCAACCGAAAAGCCTTAAGTATAAGTTTTTTAAAATAAAATTTCTATAATATCATTTTATCACTAGTAATGTGCAAATTAACTCAATTTTTTTTTTCTACAGGGACCGAGCACATACGCATCTTTGTCTTAGATGAAGCTGATCAAATGTTGTCAAGACGTTTTAAAGATCAAATTTACGACGTATTTCGAACACTTAACTCTACTATTCAGGTAAATTGCTATTTTTAGGAGGTACTGTTATTTTTATGATTTTCTTTTTAATTTCATGATGTACATTATTATAATTTGCTGATTATTATAAGTTTGCTAGTTTTTTTATTTTGATTTATTGGTTTACGGTTTATTTAATTGATGGTCAATGATCTAGAATTAAAATGGTTAAGCTCCGAGATTGTATTTTCAGAAACGTAGTAAAATATTGATAATTTCTTGAATTATCTATTATTGAAATAACAGATTGTTCAATCACAATGCAATATATTGTTATCATGGTTTTAAAAAAGAGTTTGAGCTTGATTACATGTTTCTTTTAAGGCTATACAATAAATACATTTGGGTTTGTTATTTCCTGAATTTGTACAGTTGTGCTCTTAACCTATCTCTTTAAAACTTCTGAAATTTACTATTAAAAGTAGAGTATGACTGTATTGTGACACTAGTCACTAAAGTAACTTTATGTAAGTTCGGTTTAACTGCTACACTACAAATGTGTAGCAATAAAGGTTATTCATTTTGAAAAATTCCATAGATTAAGATTACTCAATTGTTACATAATTTTAGTGTCTACAAAAATTAAATCATGTTAATTTGTTAACTGTCTTATTTTTTTCTCAACTATAAATTTTAGTTTCGCAGATACTCAATTGAGATTGTATGAGTGAAAACAGCATTTGTCTTGTTTATATATCTGTTTCATTGTACCAATTTGATTGTTTTAGGTAATTCTGTTGTCTGCTACCATGCCTGCTGATGTCTTGGATGTCACTAAGCAGTTCATGCGTGATCCCATCCGCATCTTAGTCAAGAAAGAAGAGCTTACTCTGGAAGGTATTAAGCAGTTCTACATTGCTGTTGATCGAGAGGTAAGTTCATGGGGGCCTAATTTATCATTTCATACGCAGGATAATTTCATGTGGGTATTCATTAACACTGCGGACAGATTTCCAGTCGACGAATTTTTTTTCCCTGAACCCTTCATATGTTTTAAAATTTAAAAATAATATAATTAGAGCTTATATATACCAATGATGCTATCAAAGAGAGCATTGTTAATAATTATTGTTTTCATTATTCTCATTATTGAGAACCATTTTTTAACCTGTGCACAAAACAATATTTAAAATTATGAAATATATTTTGAACAGGATTTAAACGGCGTGAACGATCAGAGTCCATTATTCACAGGGAATGAATCTACTACAAGTACCCATAGAAAGGATTATGATTGTGATTCATCGGGAAAGTTGGTTCTTCAAACCCTAATGTCAAGAACAGAAGAACACTTGAAAAATATCGAAGACCTGAAAATTTTATTGAGATCCCGAGTTCCAAGGCTTGATGATCCTATATAGCCTTCTTAAGGTTATATGCAACAACTTTATTAAATATTTGCTATGAATTCAACAGATAGAAAGTGAAAAACAAATATTATATCCAGCCCACACATACATCATAAATTAATATTTTATTATTTGTGTGGATATATTTAACTGTGCTCAAAAAAGTGTGGCATTTCATTGTTAACTCAAAGAGAGATTAACAAATTATGTAAACAAATCTTTTACCGCAATAAACACTTCAAAAATGTATAACTTATTTATGTTCTTTGATGGCATAACTTTATTGGTTCTAAATATAACTAAAAGTTCATTATTCAGAAGACTACCTGAAAAAAGTATGAAGTAAAACCTTTATTTAAACGGAACTTCTGCATAATTTGTTTCAATTTAAGTTTTCCAAATATTTTTATTAAATAAAACCATAACCGCAAGCATTTTACTAGAGATGCAAATTGCACCTCTAGTAAAATGCATGCGGTCAAATGGGGGAATTTCAATATTTAAAAAGACTAACTGGTAACTTATGTTTAAGTTTAATAACTTAATATCAATTTCCAATTTAATAAATTTGTACTTGTTAGTAAATACTGAGATACCATCAATTTGAAAAGCCTTACAAAATTAAACTTTCATATTTAAATGCAGAATTATTATAAGAAAACCTTCGGACCAAAGTTACAATTATGGTACAAAGCTTCACTATTTTTCGGTATTGTCCAATGGGGTAAATTCGAACCTGAAGGGTAAAGTTGACTTAAGTATATAACCTTATTTCTCAATTTCTTCTTCAATACATAATTAAAATAATTCATAGGTCAAAACAGAGTTGCCCCTAATTGAAAAAGGCAAGCACCTTGGCCAATGTTACCCTATTTGAGGGTAGTTAATAATATATTTTAAAAATCATAAAAATACATGGCATCATTGATACATCAGAACAAGTTATGAATACAAATAACATTTCATTCAAGAGAAGATTTGAAGCACCCATACATCAAAATCTTTAAAATGGGTCAAGTGGTGGAGCCTTGGCCCAAGTGACCAGGCTGTCGCTTCATAATCGCTGTTCGCCTTTGATCCAAAGACCCACTGATTACTTATTGATGTGTAGCCGATCGAAACAACTTTATCCAGCTTTCGGTTTTATAATACCTCGAAATTTAGTATTCGTGTTGCGTAGGAGAGGTGACCCGATGAAAATTTTACGCGATTATGTAACAATAACCATTAAACATTATAAGGTGTTTTTTTTAAAATCACTTTTAGATTGTTGTGTTTATTTGTAAAGTTATAAGAGCCAACACTTGTTGACGTAATTGAATACAAAAATTGCCAAAGCAAGCAAAATTATCCCTCTGAGGGATAAGCAAAATTTGCTGAAGTGAAAACTTGTTTTCACTGCGCGATTTTTAAACATAGAGCGTGGTGGTTTTATGAAATAATTTTAGATAGATGTGTTTATCTGTAAAGCTATAAGAATAGGTTATAATCGAAACTAAATGAGGTAATTGAATAAATTGTTTGCAAAAGCAGGCACAAATAATTACTTCATTGTAGAGGTTCTTAATCATAGCTTCTACTTTCGCATAGTTTTCGGTATATTCTTATAAGCAAAAGGGATTGTTCTGCTCTAAGAAAAATGTTACGAACAATTTTCACCAGTATAAGGAATATTTTACCCAACTTTAATGAGAAAAAACATTAATGCTACGTTCTAAAATTTTGCATTTTGAAATAAGTTTGAAATAATTTGCATTTTGAAATAAGCATATTTCGCTTAACTTGTGAAACCATCAGCGAAAAAATCTGAAAAACATTTCAAAACATAAACAAATCCTAAACAATTCAAAAATAACTTAGTTTAATTAAACAATCAGGAGTGTTCTATAAATATTCCCGATTGTTTTAAACATTGAAAAATATAATTTAAATCTTACCACGGGGAAAAGCTAAATAACTGCATTGGATTTCAATATTTAAATTCAAAATATAATTCTAAAAAAGAAATGCATGATTTTATTTCAATTTTTGTTTTATAGAAAACTTGATTTCCTTAGAAAATACTTGCATTGTAAGACAATACATCTTAGATGTAAATGTTTTAGTCATTATAATTATTTTATTTAAATTTATTTGATAACAATTTTAAACCAGAATCGCATGAAGATTGACTTATATTTGTAAAAATTGATGTTCATTTTCAGTAGCAACAAATAACTGCAGTGTTATCAGTTGAGTTGTATCAAATTTGTCGTTTTTTAACATAACTATTATACAATGTTTCAGATAACAATGTCTCAAGTTTCAACAAATGTAATAATTATAATTGTTAAGAAGACTGTCAAAGCTGTAGTGCGTTTCATAAGCCATGACAAAATGAAATTTTATCAAAAAACAGATGTTTAAAACCAGTTGATACTTACAATTGGTCAATAGTTTAGTTTAGTTTGAATTATCGTCGCACTAGAGCTACACGAGGGCTATTGGTGACGGGCGTCATATTTTTAGAACCACAGTCAAGTGACGAGCAAACACCTGAGTAGGTACTCAACGCAACCGTTAAGGGCGACATCGTACGCAGCGTTAGGATTTTGAAGGATATGTAACGTGCACTCCCGCCGCACGGGGTATCATTCGTCGGACATTTTTGGCTGCACGGGCCGTTTACAGGTAGCGATGCAAGGACCCAAACCTGGAACCTTCCGAATGCTAGGCGAATGCCTAACCGACTGGGCTCCAAAGCCCCACTAATGGTCAAAAGAGCAATTTTTAAATATTTATCAGATTATAGAAGTAAGACTACTAGTAAAAATTGACTTTTCTGGTGAAAGTTCATTTTTAAAAGTTTGATAAAATTACGTCGCATTAACGAAGAAGAATTGAGCAGTCCAAATAATAAACAAAAAGTTATACCACTGAATATTTAAAAGTTCAAGGTTAAATGATCAAACCAGAGAGATCTGGTAAAGAATATTAAAAAATTATCTATGAATTATTCACTTTATGACCTTGTCTGTTATGACAGTCTGTCCTATGTTTTGTTAAATATTTTTTGAAGCTGAGAATATTTTATCATAAACTCTTGTGAATGATAATAATATCCATAAAATGCTTAGTTAAAAACTGTTAGAGTTATATATTTTTTGAAAAATATCAAAAGTTATATTTTATTTGTTAAAAATTAATTACTATTTAAAGGACATTTTACTTTTTATTGGTAAAAACTAAGTTATAAAAAAGGCAGATATAGTAACCCCTAAGGGAAAACTGAAGATAAAAATGCATTTTTTTTATTTATTATAAATATTCTGGAAATTGTTTCTACCGAGAGATCGGTAAGTTTAACAAGTTCATACATAACACATTAGTCCACCGTTGCTTTTCCAGCGCATCCTGTGCTAAAAGCCCGTAGGATTGCCGAAACCGCCGGATGATATACGAATGTGGTTTTTTTTCGCTTTAAAATGTGTCGCTCCACAGCTTAGCCCTTCCAGTCCCAATGGTAATTTGGCATTATCATTTTAGATTTTTTTGATCGTCTAGTCATTTATGATATCAAAATGCACATCATTCGATTCTTCAAACTTTTTTTATTAGAAAATATTTTTTATTAATCCCAATAGATGTCAGCCCTATTATTTGTTTTTTAAAATTATGATCAGAAAAATGATGATGCCAAATGGCATCACTGGGACAAAAAGGGTTAAATGCTTCATGTAAGTTGATGTTTTCGCCTATGTTATTATGGATATATATTCATATGTTATGTTTTGTGAGAAATACAAAGAAAACCTTCCTATAATTCCACTAAATTACACTGGGTAAATGGTCATTTAAGTAATTATTTGGTATTAATAAAAAATACTAAAGCGTAATTGTAAAAATAATTTTTTATTTAAATTGTTTATTTAGAAAATGCAAAAAGACATCAAGTACACTACAATCAGGCAATGCACATTAAAAAATACAAACAAAAGCAAATGTAAGCTTTTTACAATCAATTGGCGGTTATTGTTAGCTTGATTGTCACCCTAAGGAAACTTTATTTTACAAGCTACAAAATGAACTACTAAATAAAGCACGTTCGTGATTCTTTTATGTAATATCTAGGAATATTTTATTAAAAATATATTAAATACAACATAGTGTGTATTGTGTTATATACTATAAAAATAAGAATGAAAAATAAATGGTATATTTTCAAGTTTAAAAATTCGTAAAGAAGGATAAACTCATCAGGAAAATTCTATTAGCTCAAAGTAATAAAAAATGAGAAAATCTTTTTTTTTAATTAGTAGACATTAATTCTTGCCCATTACCAATGTTTAACTTCCTTATTTGTACAGGAAGAATTCACGCTCTTCAACGATGTGCAAAGAGTGGTCGTCCTGAATTTTCACAGCTGACCAAACACTCACAATATTTACTCTTCAATAATTGATTACCTTAAACGGTACGTTTTATATAAGGAAAATCACGGAAATTTCACGTGAGAGTGCTATAAAAGTTTTAAAAACCATTTAGCCAGTTTACGCATCTTGTTTATCAAGCAAGCTTATTTAAAGTGGATAAATATTTTGTGCAATAGTTTACATCACGTCTTGCTTTTTGGAACCTTTTTTTACTGTTACAAGTGATAATATTGACTGTTAGAAATAGTCGAAAAGTTACGTTAACGTTTAGATATTTAGAGGGTAATTACAATAAAAACAAATAGGTTTGTAACAGAATCTGTCACTCAACCCGCTTCCACACAACATTTGTGTTCAACAGGAAAAAAAAGTCGCCAAACACAATATTAATTCTACTAGTAGAAACATTTATATGCTAAATTTGGCTAGTTTCATTTATTTTATTTCAAGAATTCAATAATGATTTCTTCAATAATTATTATCGTTTGCAAAAATTAGTTTATATTTCAAAGAATAAATAAGTAATATTCCTCTCTTTTAAATAGAACCAAAACATTTCATATCAACATTCAAAGAATCTCTTAGAGAAATATATTTGACGTCATTTCAAACTGATTGATGTCGCAAAAATAAATTTATTTTAACTTGTTATTTAAAAGAATTAAATTTTCTCGAGGGATTGTTGCGACAGGCAATGGTGATTTAATTCTAATAAAAATGGCTTCTCATTCTTTTTAAATGAGCATTAAATTTTGCAGTTTTTATTGAATAATTGAAGTATGTACTTCGTATTCGAATGTTTTTCTGAGATTTCCAATGTCTTCTAATTTCGAATTTACGCTGAATTTTTTGATTTATCACACTTGCCTGTAGCATTTGTAGTTTGGACTATGAAAGTGGGTGACATATGGACAGACAGACGGATACTGAACGATTATATAATACCTTCTACTTTTTACGTTATAAACGTAGTGTAGAAGCTAAAAAGGGCTTCTTAGGCTTTTTAAATAGCATTAAATGTTGCAGTTTTTTTAATGATTGAAGTACTTCTATTTCGAATTTTTTTGAGATTTTCAATGTCTTCTAATTTCGATGAGCTGAAGTTTTTCACATATTACATTTGGTAGTAGCATTTATAGTTTGGATTATGAAAGTGGGTGACAGACGGACAGACAGGCGGACTGAACGATTAAATTACCTTCCACTTTTTACGTTATAAACGCAATGTGGAAGCTAAAACAAGTAGGTTTGTAACAGAATCTGTCACTTAAACCGCTTCCACACAACATTTGTGCTCAACAGGAAACAAACTATTTATACACCTCAGAAAGTAATTCGCCAAACAGAGCCTTTTGCTAGTTGTAATTAAATATTTAAACGATAAAATTAATTATTTTCATTAATCTCCTTTCTCAGATTTAAAAATTAGACTTTATCGTTTGCTTCATTTGTTTGAAGTTCGAAGAATAATAATATAATCTTTTTTAATAAATATCTGTGTCGCCACAATTTACCATTTACATTTCTTTCGAAAATTCAGTAATTTATCGTTTGTTAAATTAATTTACATTTCGAAAAATATATATTTAGTGCAATTGATGCTTTAAAATAAAATCGAAACTTTGCATATTTTTTATGCCAAGTTAGAATTCGCTATGCATCTTTCTTCATACATATATAATAAACCATCAAAAGAACTCTATTGTGACAATCCAAACTGAATTATATCGCATAAATATATATTCTTTCAAAAGTTTTTATTTTTATTGTAAAAAAGTTTCTTGTACGTTTAACGAAATGGCAACAGTGAAAATATTGAATAAAAATGGAATTTGCATGTTATTTCAAGGTAGATTAAATTTTTAGTTATATAAATTTTAAATAAACTTCTAATTTAATTTTTTAATGAAATTTGGAATGTAGCCTAATCAGTTTTTTTGCTTCAAAATGACGTATCCCACTTGTCTGTGGGACTTGTGGTTCTTTCTGTGAAAGTGGGTGACAGACGGACGGACTGAACGATTATAATACCTTCCACTTTTTACGTTATAAACGTAGTAAGGAAGCTAACATATCAGGAATTACATATCAAACATTCACTTAAGTACTTTAAAAAACTTAACGATTTATTACTATTCCGAAAATAAAATTCGTCCATAGTATTTGCAAACTATTTATTATAGTTGAAGTGTTTATGACTTTTAAATTTTATAATAAAAAGCATTGTTTTGCAAAACAAGTTGGTTTGTTACAGAACCTGTCACTTAAACCGCTTCCACACAACATGTGTGCTCAACGGGACACACGCTATATAACAACACCTCAGAAAGAAATTCGCCAAACAGGGCTTTTAGCTAGTTCTAATTCAAACTTTTAAACGTCAAAATTGACTTTTTTTTTGCAGATTTAACAATTAATTAGTATTTATCGTTTGCTACGTTTCTTTGAAGTTCGAAAAATAATGATATATTTTTTAATAAATATCTTTTTGTCGCCACAAATTTATAGTTTGAAAATTAAATTAGTAAAATTGATGATTTAAAAATAAAAGCGAAACTTATGAAACTTTAAAAAAAAAGTTAGAATTCTCTATGCATCTTTCTTCATACATATATAATGAACAATTAAAAGTACTCTATTGTGATATTACAACAATCCAAACTGAATTATATCACATAAATAAATATTTTCTTCAAGACTTTAATTTTTATTTTAAATAAAGTTTCTCGTACAATTGACGAAATGGCAACAGTGAAAATATTGAATAAACAAGTAGGTTTGTAACAGAATCTGTCACTCAACCCGCTTCCACACAACATTTGTGTTCAGCAAGAAAAAAGTCGCCAAACACAATATTAATTCTATTATAAACATTTACATGCTAAATTTGGCTAGTTTCATTTATTTTATTTCAAAAATTCAATAATTGTTTCTTCAATAATTATTATCGTTTGCAAAAATTAATTTATATTTCAAAGAATAAATATGTAATATTTCATCTTCAACCAATCAGATTAAAATGTCGTCATTTGACAAAATTCCGAACTCATTAACGACGATTGGCAAGAAAATCTGCTTCGCAAAATTGAGCTTTATGCTTATGTTTATCTAAATAAACAAAATATAAGACACATGAAGTCTATAGTCCTGATTAAGTTACACGAAAAAGAATTTAAAAACGTTTATCTACTTTTTTTCGGATATAAAGGTGTTAATGGATTCACAAGGTAGTCGTCAATCAGTTAAGAGAATCTTAATATTGTTTTAGTAAACATCCATTCATTTGACCGGTTTGTTAAAAAGTTTACTTAAACTATTTATGAAAACGCCCCCATTAACTTTAATTGATTCTTCTTTACAGCTACGATAAAGTTCACATTGCTCACTTCATTACAACTTCATTCTCCATTAAAATCTCATGCTTCGTAAACCATACATTAAAATCAATAAAATTTGCCCACAACTGAATATCAACCTTGAGTGCTTAAACAGAAAACAAACACATTACGGTTACCCCATATGAAAGCAATGACACCGTAATTAGTTACTTTTTCCATGTTCCTTATAATATGAGTTGTGTGTTTATTTTTATCCGAATCACAACACAGATATCGCACTGTACGAGGAACAGTGGCAGATATGCAAAAAAGTGGAGTTTGAAGATAATCGTCTTAAGTTTTACTTTTCTTTAACATTTCTTCTGTGAAACAATAAATGTTATAATACGTCCGTTTCCCATGCAACGATTCAGGAAATGTTTGCCGTACTAATGGCGCTAAATGATCGTAGAGGGCAATGTTAAGTTAACTGGATCTTTTCATATGCGGCGGTAGCGAAAACCGTACTTGCTGTTCCACCTTCTGTAACTATGTTAAACGTGGATACAGTGGCAATGTACGACAGTAACATTTTCTACTTTTCAAATTAACTCCACATTGCTACCACTTGATTAAAAACTGCAGGTAAAGAAGTAAGTGCGGGTTTAGCTTCCGTCGTATGTGAAAGATCCATAGATATCATAGTTAAAGTATTAGATTGACAGATCACGTGACCTCAATGCTAACGACGGGACGCGCATTGGAGGCCAAATAAGAGGGCAAAATGGCCAGTGTTGCTGCCACTTTAAGGAGAAAAATACTACGAAAAAATACCATTTAATTTTAAAATTACAAAAAAAAAACTAGAAAAGGATTTTAAGTCACTAAAAAGATTCCAAAATGCAACTAGTATTTTTATGGTAATGTTTTGTAATTTTCGAATTAAAGGGTATTTTTTCGTAGTATTTTTCTCCTTAAAGTGGCAGCAACACTGTCCATTTTGCCCTCTTATTTGGCCTCCATGCGCGTCCCGTCATTAGCATTGGAGGTCACGTGATCTGCCAATCTAATACTTTAACTATGATATCTATGGAAAGATCCAATTGACCTAACATTGCCACTGTGATCATTCGGCATCATAATTATAGCTAATATTTCCGAACTTTTGGATATGAAACGAGTTCTACTGTAGTTTGTTCCGATACTTTAAAAATGTTTTAATGGGAGTCGGATGGTTCTATCTTGCAATTTACCTAACTTCAGGAACATTTTTCTCAGGAACTATATGAGATATCATTATACACTTTTTTATATTTTGTTCCTTACATATAGCTCTTTGATTTAAACTGAGGATATTTCAAAATATTAAAAAATACTTTTACAGAGATTTTTTTAATGTAAAAATATGCATTGAAAAACACAAGAAAATCAGATTTAAAGTTATATGAATTTTTTTGAGCAGATATATTTAAAATTTCTCAGTTTAAACTAAAGAGCTATTAATGGGGAAGAAATAACAAAAGAATATATGTTGATATCTTTTATAGTTTCTGAGAAAAATGTTCCTACATTTTTAAAAACTATATGTTTCAGGAAACTCAAAAGAAAAGTAAGGTTTAGGTAAGAACTGATATTAAGCGTTTCTGAAAAATGCTTATAAAATAAGGAAAACCACTGAACAAAAATCGATAATCTTGGTCTTAAATTAAAGCTAAAAAAAGCAGGATAAAAAAGAGAAAAAACAGAAAATCGACATTTTGGACCCGAATACCCATCCGACCCCCCTTAAGTGATAGATCTCTTAATCATAGGAACCATTTCAAACGCGGCCGTAATAGCAATGTACGAATATAACTTTTTTCCACTATCCAAATTCACTTAAAATTGTCACTACTTGATTAAAAACTATAGATAAAACAGTAAGTACAGTTTTCGCTACTGTCGCATGCGGAGGATCTAATTGACTCTACTCTAATTCCACTGCAATCACAGGATATTTCGGACCTAACAGATGTAACGAGCACATACTCGGTGGGTCTTCAGAGGTGTCGAGACTCGATCACGGGACCATCCGACCCCGAGACCGAGATCTTAACCACTAGGCTCTCCACGGCCCACCTTACTGGAACCTTTGCTTATAAAACTTATTCTGCAGTAGCCTACCTTTTTTACTGATTACTTAAAAAAAGGGCACGTTTCACGTCTTGAGTGGCAACAGCCTCACCTGAATGATAATAAGATATCAGTTGGCTAATCAAAGTATTGGTCAGAGCTTACAGTGTCATACCACCAATCACCGGACCATTAATGAAATATAAGAATGCAAACAGGAATGATTTATGTTTCGTAAAACAAGCTTTGTATCTTGAAAGTGATAGATCTCTAAGTTTTGTAGTGGAGTGGGGAGGAGCTTGTCCGTCGGTAAGGAGCTTGTCCGGCATGTGAAAGGTTCCAGGTTTGGGACCGGGAATTGCCAAAATATTTGCCAACCTATAAACAGTCTAAGCAGCTATAAAATTCGACGAATAATACTACTGTAGAAGAAGAGCATATTAAATATGCTCCAAAGTCCCGATGCTGCCTATGATGTCGCGCCTAAAAGTTGCGTTGGATGCCTAATCAGGTGTCCGCTCGTCACTTGACTGTGGTTATAAATCAAGATGCCCGTCGCCAATAGCCCTCGTGTAGCTCTAATTCATCGATAATATGTAACTCCACTCATTTCTAAGTTTTGTCATAAGTTACGTCACTTTTCCGCGTTTCGACGCAATCAAGATTTGCATGCTCCAAGAAACAAGATCATAATAGCAACTCAAAATACACGTCTAAACTTAACAAGAAACTTATAAACTGATTAGGGTGGTTAAACGCGTTGTTGTAGCGGAACAATAGTTATGGCGGGGTACTCTTTGAATCTTTTCTGGTGTGGGGAAGACGGGTGTTCGTTCTTAAAAGACGGTAATATATTGATAACATCTAATGCGTGTAGGGTTTGAGGAAATAATTAGCTGTTGATAAAAGAAAATTATAAAAGGAAGTATAGTTGATAAAAGGAAGTATACTTCCTGATAAGTTAATGGAGTTTTATTTAATATACCATTGCGAACCTAACGCTATTATAATCGATAAAAAATATGAATTAAAATGACTGATATCCTGCTAAATAACTTAATGTGATTATGGATTTAGAATAATTTCTGTCATTTTATACAAATTATAGGTTGTCACATTGGCAGAAAACGTAGTTAAACAGAATTCTTAATGCTTTTTTTTTTTTAAAAAAAGCAGGTGGTATAGATATCTAGCTGAATTTGAGCCTCTAGAGAATGTAACGACCTCGTATACTGAAAAAGAGTTTTAAAAGATAAATGTTTACTATTTACAATCACTTGTAAATTTTATACACTGCTAAAAATGTCGTGCTACGTTTTCACCATAGTAATAGTTGAACCATTTCTCAGATTTTTGTTTCCAAAACCTGAAAAATGGTTCATTCGAATACCGAAAATATGGTGAAGCATTTCTCCACACAGTCGTTACTGCCACTAGAAATCATTATTATGGGGAAATTAAGCACGAAATGAGTCAAAATTTTTTTTTTAAATTCTACAATTAAAACGAATCCTAAAGCCGGAGGCTTCAAGTTATGAGTTGTAACAATACCATCAGTGTCACGGAATATTATAATTGTAACTACGAGACGAAGCAAACAATCGGGCTTTTTTCTCGAAAGCATTATGCAAAACCTTCATACTCGCCACTTTTAAAAATTACCTTGGCTTGTGCCTTTTTAATGAATCATAGTATTGTGGAACTAGCCTCGAATAGATTTTTAAGACTTTCTACGTTTTATGACAGAACAATACTTTTTGACCATTGTTCTAAAATTGTAATTTATGCTATAATGGTTGGAGATCTAGGTATTGTCCATTTTATTTGGCTATAAATCAAAAGATAATTGTAGGCTTTTCTCTAATTTAATTATAACACATTGTGTTGTCTTACAGCATTTAAGTACTAATTACTAACAAAATCAGTTTTAGAGATTTTATTCTGAGGCAATGTAATACTGCTGAGAAGAAAATATGCTTACAATTTTGAGTTTGAATTATTACAAAACAAACAAATAAATGTTATGTGTTAGGTAATACTTTTGAATTAAAATATAAAGGTTTTATTTCATTGTACAAGAGTTTTAATGTATTAGTTTCATTCTTAGACGTAAACCTTTACTTTAACGTTTTTAAAACGATTAGGTCCGCAGCCAAAAGCAAGTATGTGTAGGTCTAGCAAATCTTTATTCAAACACAAACCTGAGACATAAATTGCCACACTTAACATTTTAAAATTAAAAATATGATATTCTGATTGAATTTTGTTTGGGAAATTCTAATGACTATAACAATAAAAATTATACACATTGTATAGGTTAAAAATAAACAAGTAGGTTTGTAACAGAATCTGTCACTTAACTCGCTTCCACATATGTGTGTTTAACAGGAAAAAACGCGTCAAACACAACATTAATTCTATATTTAACATTTACAAGCTAAATTTGGCTAGTTTCATTTATTTTATTTCGAAAATTCAATAATTATTACTTATCGTTTGCAAAAATTAATTTATATTTTAAAGAATAAATATGTCATATTCCTCGCTTTTAAATAGAATGAAAACATTTCATTTTCATATCAACATACAAGGATTCCGTAGTGAAATATATTTGACGTCATTTCAAACTGATCGATGTCGCAAAAATAAATTTATTATAATTTATTGTCTAAAAGAATTAAAGTTTCTCGAGCGATTGTTGCGAATGGCAAATGTGATTTAATTCTAATAAAAACAGGGCCTTTAGCTATTTGTAATTCAAAGTTTTAAACGCCAAAATTAACTATTTTCATTAATCTTCTTTCTCAGATTTAATAATTAGACTTTATCGTTTGCTAAATTTGTTTGAAGTTCGAAGAATAATGATGTAATCTTTTTTAATAAATATTTTTTTCGCCACAATTTCCCATTTACCTTTCTTTCGAAAATTCACTTATTTATAGTTTGTTAAATTAATTTACAGTTAAAAAATATATAATTTGTACAATTGATGCTTTAAAAATAAAACGAAACTTAGCATATTTTTTTTATGTTAAGTTAGAATTCTCTATGCATCTTTCTACATACATATATATAGAACCATTAAAAGAACTCTATTGTGATAATACAACAATTCAAACCGAATTATATCACATAAATAAATATTTTTTCAAAAGTGTATTTTTATTTTAACAAAAGTTTCTCGTACGTTTAACGAAATGGCAACAGTGAAAATATTGAATAATAATGGAATTTGCATGTTATTTCAATCTAGATTAAATTTTTAGTTATTTAAATTTTAAATAAGCTTCTAGTTTAAATTTTTTAATGAAATTTGGCATGTAGCCTAATCTGATTTTTTGCTTCAAAATGACGTATCCCACTTGTCTGTGGGACTTGTGGATGACAACAGTGAAAATATGAATAAAAATAGAATTTGCATGTTATTTCAATGTAGATAAAAAAAATTTAGTTATTTAAATTTTAAATAAACTTCTAATTTAAATTTTTTAATGAAATTTGGAATGTAGCCTAATCTGATTTTTTGCTTTAAAATGACGTATCCCACTTGTCTGTGGAACTTGTGGTTCTTTCTGTGAAAGTGGGTGACAGACGGACAGACAGTCGGACTGAACGATTATAAAACCTTCCACTTTTTACGTTATAAACGTAGTGTGGAAGCTAAAATTAGAAATTACGCAGATTGTGCTCGTAAAATACTGCACGTACTTGTCTGTAATAATGAATGGCATTATTTAACGATCAAATTATTATGATTATGCACAGAGGAAATAGCCTATATAACTTCCGTTATTTATCTAAGAGTTCTATATTAGACAAAAAATAATTTGTATAAAGGGCCTAGCAGACAAACAACAATAATTTCTTTAAAATTTTCAAATTTCTAATTTGTATTTTGCAAGTAGACTGGCAAAATAATATGTAAGACTCGAGAAAATGTGAATTAGATCCTATGTTTATGAAGAATACAAATGTTTTTGGTATAAAATCATTTTCTACGAAACCTCATAAAACATTATAATGTATAGTTTAATATTGATCTATTAACTTACTGATAAACTTCTAATGTATATAGGTATCGATTTTAAAACCTTCAAATGAGTGGGAAAGTGTTAGTAAAGACTCTGAAATTCAGGTTCAGTTCAAGGTTGCTTAAAAAGTCAATCTTTGATTTAGGAAATTTTCAGCGAAAACGGAGGTTTTATTTTAACCCACTAATTTAATGTCTAGACATTTTTGTTCACACTTACTGTCCCCAGTATATCAAGTGTTTCAATATAAAGATGATTATCAAGAAGAACACCCTAAGGGGAAATTCTATTTTAAAGTGGGTCAAATCCGAGCCCGCTTCCTCATTAAGATGTTCATCCGTCCAATTTCGATCAACACAATCGTAAAAAAAAAATCTCGTGACGTGGTTGAGGAAAAATTTCGATATACTTATGTCACTTGGTCCGATGTCTATTTTGGTCCAGTGATTTTTATCAGAGTTTATTTGTGGACACGGTGTTGTTTATGATTGAGTTTTACAATCTCGGTTGCTCTGGTTGCATATTGATTTCGCTTTAATTTCGCAGGGTGATTTATAGCTTTGAATTTGGTTTTCGAATATCATTCTGTTGCTATTTTAGTGTTAATTTTGAACTTAGGTGTTTTTATTATGGGCTCATTCCATGCAAAATCACCTTTTCTGTAGTTTAAGTCACTTGCGTAAAAAAGTTATTATCACTAAAATATTTAACATTAAATAACAAGTAGGTTTGTAACAGAATCTGTTACTTAACCCGCTTCCACACAACAGTTCTGTTTAACAGGTAAAAAGTCGCCAAATACAACATTAATTCTATATTAAACATTAACATGCTAAATTTGGCTAGTTTCATTTATTTTATTTCGAAAATTCAATAATTATTACTTATCGTTTGCAATAATTAATACATATTTTAAAGAATAAATATGTAATATTCCTCGCTTTTAAATAGAATGAAAATATTTCATATCAACATACAAAGAATCTCGTAGTGAAATATATTTGGCGTCATTTCAAACTAATCGATGTCGCAAAAATAAATTTATTTTAATCCATTGTTTAAAAGAATTAAAGTTTCTCGAGCGAGTGTTGAGAATGGCAATGGTGATTTAATTCTAATAAAAATGGCTTCCTGTGCTTTTTAAATGAGCATTAAATTTTGCAGTTTTTTTTTAAATAATTGAAGTACTTCGAATTCGAATTCTTTTCTTAAATTTTCAATGTATTTTAATTTTGATACGCTGAATTTTTTGACGTATCATACTTTTGTCCGTAGCATTTGTAGTTTGGGCTAGAAAAGTGGGTGACGGACGGACAGACAGACGGACTGAACGATTATAATACCTTCCACTTTTTACGTTATAAACATAGAGTGGAAGCTAAAAGTAAAATTCAGAATAGCTAATCTACACACTTATTTTAACTAAATTACGCAACGTACTTAATTTAATTTGATTTATTTTTAGCTTCCACACTACGTTTATAACGTAAAAAGTGGAAGGTTTTATAATCGTTCAGTCCGTCTGTCTGTCCGTCTGTCCGTCTGTCACCCACTTTCACAGAAAGAACCACAAGTCCCACAGACAAGTGGGATACGTCATTTTAAAGCAAAAAATCAGATTAGGCTACATTCCAAATTTCATTAAAAAATTTAAATTAGAAGTTTATTTGAAATTTAAATAACTAAATTTTTTTATCTACATTGAAATAACATGCAAATTCTATTTTTATTCATATTTTCACTGTTGTCATCCACAAGTCCCACAGACAAGTGGGATACGTCATTTTGAAGCAAAAAATCAGATTAGGCTACATGCCAAATTTCATTAAAAAATTTAAACTAGAAGCTTATTTAAAATTTAAATAACTAAAAATTTAATCTACATTGAAATAACATGCAAATTCCATTTTTATTCAATATTTTCACTGTTGCCATTTCGTTAAACGTACGAGAAACTTTTGTTAAAATAAAAATACACTTTTGAAAAAATATTTATTTATGTGATATAATTCGGTTTGGATTGTTGTATTATCACAATAGAGTTCTTTTAATGGTTCTATATATATGTATGTAGAAAGATGCATAGAGAATTCTAACTTAACATAAAAAAAATATGCTAAGTTTCGCTTTTATTTTTAAAGCATCAATTGTACAAATTATAAATTTTTTGAACTGTAAATTAATTTAACAAATTATAAATAAGTGAATTTTCGAAAGAAATGTAAATGGGAAATTGTGGCGACAAAAATATTTTTAAAAAAGATTACATCATTATTCTTCGAACTTCAAACAAATTTAGCAAACGATAAAGTCTAATTATTAAATCTGAGAAAGAAGATTAATGAAAATAGTTAATTTTGGCGTTTAAAAGTTTGAATTACAAATAGCTAAAGGCCCTGTTTTTATTAGAATTAAATCACATTTGCCATTCGCAACAATCGCTCGAGAAACTGTAATTCTTTTAGACAATAAATTAAAATAAATTTATTTTTGCAACATCGATCAGTTTGAAATGACGTCAAATATATTTCACTAAGGAATCCTTGTATGGTGATATGAAATGTTTTCATTCTATTTAAAAGCGAGGAATATTACATATTTATTCTTTAAAATATAAATTAATTTTTGCAAACGATAAGTAATAATTATTGAATTTTCGAAATAAAATAAATGAAACTAGCCAAATTTAGCTTGTAAATGTTAAATATAGAATTAATGTTGTGTTTGGCGCGTTTTTTCCTGTTAAACACAAATATGTGGAAGCGAGTTAAGTGACAGATTCTGTTACAAACCTACTTGTTTTAAACTAAAAAAGCTTTTTTTAAATTGTGACTTACACTACAGTTCCATAGAATTAGCCTATGGTTGATCATTATTGGAATATTTGAACTTTATTCCACTGAAAATAAGTTGCTAGTATTTTAAGTATGATTTTCATATGATATCAAACATATCATATTTTTCGTCTATTTTTTTAAAAATTGAATGCATACAGAAATCGTAACTGCAATTTATATTTTGAAAATTGCATTAATAAATGTTGTTTAATTGCTTCCTTCTCGTTTCCGTGAAAATTACGAGGTGAGGTCTGGGTGAGGTTTCGCCCCTTTATTTCTGGCTTCCGTGATACTTCCGACCTGTAGTGTTCAGTAGTGACGCGCCAATAAGAGTAAAACTAACTAAAAATGCACCAATTAAAAAGCCAATAATATTGACTAACTTTTTTAACATTCCAAGCTAAGAACAAATGAAAATATATAGTGTTATTACACACATTTCATATAATTTTTACAGATTTGAAAATTATCCTATCATTGAAGGGGTAAAGAATGATATGGTATGGTCCTAATTTTATACAAATAAACAAAAAAAAACTGTAGCTGACATAAACTCTTAATTAGAACTTTTCCCACGAATTTTTTTTATTTAGAATAGTTGACTCTCAATTAGTTCCAAGTAACTACTTTATTACCCTTTCGATCTCAATCGTACGCACGTTTTTAAAACTGTGTACTTTAAACTTTAAAGAGATTAATTGCTATGTTTAGTGCGACTTTAACAATGTATTCAAGCACTAACACCCAGACCGTTTACTAACGAACCGGCGCTAACTGAGACAGAGCGACCGTTCCGTCTCTGTAGTCATTAAAGAACAAGGATGTGAAACAATTTCCTAATTGGTTATCTAACATGTTTGAATTGTTTAACAACAAAAAAAACCTGATTTTGGGTATAGCAAGCAAGTAGGAACGTACCTCCATTTGCAAAATATAGGGATAAATTTGATCCAAGCTTTTCTCTTCATTAAATAAGCATTGTTAGTTTGTACTTTAGAGGCTCAGCGGCTGAAAAAGTTTTTATTATTTACTAGGCAGCCCCTTACATTTTGGGTACCGCGTCCCGTTAAATGAGCTTTGTAAGTTTGTTTAGCGGCTCAGTGGCTGAGAGGTAATACGTGTCCGAATCATAAGCCCAAGTTTGCGGGTTCGAGCCACCGCTGAGTCGTCGATTATTTTCTGGATGGGAAGCTCGTGGGTTTTAAAACTAAAGCTTTTCCTTCGTGTCAATTAACAATAAAATTATAAAAAATAGTCTTTGAAAAACGCACGATCATTTATGATTTTTATGAACAAACAGTTTTCAGCTTCCACACTACGTTTATAACATAAAAAGTGGATGGTATTATAATCGTTCAGTCCGTCTGTCCGTCCGTCTCCCATTTTCATAGCCAAAACTACAAATGCTACAGGCAAGTGTGATACGTCAAAAAATTCAGCGCATCGAAATTAGAAGACATTGAAAATCTCAGAAAAAAAATCGAATTCGATGTACTTAAATTATTTAAAAAACTGCAAAATTTAATGTTCATTTAAAAAGCATAAGAAGCCATTTTTATTAGAATTAAATCTCCATTGTCATTCGCAACAATCACTCGAGAAACTTTAATTCTTTCAAACAATAAATTAAAAGAAATTTATTTTTGCGATATCAATCCTTTTGAAATGACGTCAAATATATTTCACTAAGAGATTCTTTGTTTGTATGTTGATGTAAAATGTTTCGGTTCTATTCAACATAGACGAATATTACATATTTATTCTTGAAATATAAATTAATTTTTGCAAACGATAATAATTATTGAAGAAATAATTATTGAATTTTCGAAATAAAATTAATTGAAAGTAGCCAAATTTAGAGTGTAAATTTTTATAATAGGATTAATATTGTGTTTGGCGACTTTTTTCCTGTTCAACACAAATGTTGTGTGGAAGCGAGTGGAGTGACAGATTCTGTTACAAACCTACTTGTTTTAGAACAAAAAGCGAAACTACTTTTACAAAAAAAAAGAGACAAAACAAACACGAAACACAAAAACACTACGAGAATTACTTGGCAAAAAATAATATAGGAATAGTATTTAAAAATGTCATAACGACAAGCAATGTGTTATTAAAACAAAAGACGATAACATTAAATCATCAGAAAGTAACCATGGAAAACACCAAACATAAGTTACTATACAAACTAACAGAATGTGATATAATCTGCTAATCTATAGAGTTTCTCTTTTAGCGGGTATAGTGACAAATGGACTTAGAATCCGTTCTTCTTATTTGCACGATACGCCACCGGAAACAAGAGAAAATAATTAAGAAGAAGTTAAAGAATTATGTGGCATGGCCCCCTCGTTTAATACTAATAGACAGAAAAAAGGTCGCAGACATATAACTCTTAATTAGAACTTTTCCCACGAATTTTTTATTTAGAATAGTTGACTCTCAATTAGTTTCAAGTAATTACTTGAATACCATTTCGATCTCAATCGTAGCCATGCTTTTTAAAGTGTGTACTTTAAAAGATTCATTGCGATGTTTAGTGGGACATTAACAATCTATTCAAGCACAAACACCCATACGGTTTCCACGTTACCACCTAACGAACCAACCTTAACTGAGACAGAACAGCCGTTCCGTCTCTGTAGTCATTACAGAACAAGGATGTGAAACAATTTACTAATTAGTTATCTAACATGTTTAAAACGTTTTACAACAAAAAACCTAATTTCGGGTATAGTAAGCAAGTTGGAGCATACCTCCTTTTGCAACATTTAGGGATATATTTGTTCCAAGCATTTCTCTTAATGAGCTTTGTAAGGTTATTTAGTGGCTTAGTGGCTGAGAGGTATTACGTGTCCGCCTCATAAGCACAAGTTTGCGCGTTCGAGCCCCGGCTGAGTCGTCAGATGTTTGGGATGGGAAAATCGTGGGCACGCATGTCATATGATTACGTGGCATGTTAAAGAGCCCTTGAGTACTCATTTGGATTGAATTCTCGTGGCAAAATTAAATCTTGGCATACTTAAGCATCCCCAGAGAGCCCAGATTCATTGATATCTGAGCGTCAAAATTGATAGCGTGAGTCGCCTAGACCGTGACACTAAAAAATGGCTCTCAAATCTGGGTATTATGCCGAGTCTGCAAAGGCTAAGCCGCCAAAAACACAGCCCCGTTGGAGAAAAAAAAGTTTGTATCATTTTCCAAAATGTTTCAAAACTGTTTTGATTCATAAGTAAAAAAAAAATACTCAATTAAAAATTTAGTAGTATTGTTTCTAGAGTAAAGGCTGTTTGAAGAGTAACATCATAGTTGCCTCAACCTATGATGATATTACTCTCGCAAAATATTTAACGACTTTCGGTTGGCTGAATGTTTAGACAAATCAATGAAGGCAAACTTTTCTGTCGTGTCAATTATCAATAAAATTATAAAAATAGTCTTTAAAAAACGCTCTATCATTTATGACTTTTAAAATAGTCTTTCAAAAACGCTCTATCATTAATGAATTTAAAAAAAAAGTCTTTCAAAAACGCTCTATCATTTATGACATAGATTTATGTATTTAGAACAAAAAGCGAAACTACTTTCCCAAAAAAAGACAATTATATATCATTGCGAGAATTACACAGCAAAAAATAATAATATACAAATCCTAGTTTAAAATACCATAACGACAAGTCATGTGTTTTTAAAACAAACGACAGCAACATGAAATCATAAGAAAGTAACCATGGAAATCACTCATAAGTTATTATACAAACTAACAGAAGGGCTATTTAAATAATTCTAATTGAAATATTTTCGATATCGCCGAACACCGCAATATGTCGCTAAATGTGGAAAGAGAACACGCTATTGGCGATGTTCATCTTCGAATCGTCGATCGAATGGAATGCGAATCACACACAAGTTCTTCTTTGGGTTGGGCGGTTGGGGCCCGGGTGGTCAAGTGGGTTTGATCGTAGCCCATTACGCTCTGCGCACTTTACCGGGTGTGGGTTCGATTCCCGCCTTCACCCTGGGTGTACCTTCTCTCCGTGTGTCAGTAAATTTTTTTTGTCGGTGTCTGTCTTACTAAGGTTTATAAGTGGGTCTCTGATCAAGCATACAAACCGGAAAATAGGTGTACCATGCCAAATACCATGTAAAAACATAGCAAATATATAGCGAATATATCGCTTCTGGGACTTTTTACTAAGATCACAAAGTGTAGTACCAACTATATAGAGAATATAGCAAATAATAATATATTGTGTATTTTTTCAGCACTATATTTATTACTGTTAACTAGAAAATTTCTTTGGAATTTTTATGCATTTTTTTTGTAAAAGTTATCGTTTCTTTGGCTACTATGTATGTGCTACTCAGCTTCCAAATCTACCTACCTACCTACTAACAGAATCCAATATAATCTGCTATCGAAATAAAAGCGTCTTCTATATAAGGGCTTTCCTTTTAGCGGGTATTGTGACAAATGGCCTTAGAATCCGTTCTTCCAATTTGCACGATACGTCACCGGAAACAGGGCGCGGAGAAGTGACCGTTTCGCTGTGTGCTCGCTCACAAAGAACTATCCCATAGAAACGCCTATCTTAGCTCTTTACTGAAGATTTTGTGAATACCATTAACGTCTTCATTTCCGAATGAAAACGTTAATTTTAAGCTTTTTAAATTTATTTTTCGTGTAACTTAATTTGTCGTACATAAATTGTTCAGGACCCTCTGGTCTTTCTTTGTCTTATAGTTTGTTTATTTAGATAAAATTAAGCAGAAATTCATTATCGTGTGATACATTTTCTTGCCAACTGTCCTTAATGGGTTAAGCAACGAAGTGACGGGTTCCAACTTGGGTGGGTGACGGACTACGGCTAATTTTGGAAAGTTGAGTTGAATATCGTCGCACTAGAGCTACACGAGGGCTATTGACTACGAGCGTCATAATAGAGTACTTGACTATATCGCTAAAATATCTTCTAATATTACTTAAATTATAGTTTGAACCCAAAAATAACAAACGTATATATTTTTTTGCAAAATAAATCATTAATTAATTAATAAAAAAAATCATTTTAAAATGGCTTTTTATTCATCGGTACGTCACGTGATCACAAACACGTCGATTTGGCTGACCGGGTGTGATGTTTTTTTGCTTGCAATTAAACTGGATTTAATTTATTATTAAAATAAGAATTATATAGATAACGAAAGGAGGTTTTACAGAAGCGGATAGTTCAAATTTGCTTAAAGTAGTTTCCAAAATGGTGTTTCAAAGTTTGTTTATAGTTACTAGTGACCTCATAGATACCACGTGACAGTCACAAAGCGTTTTCGGGCGTAATTTTTTCCTTCCTAATTTTAAAATTCATTTTTTCTCCCTTTTTATGGGGTATTTGAAAAAAAGAAAAAATACGGGTCCAATATTTTTGGCATAAGAATATTTTAAGCCAATAAAAAAAATAGTCTAATACCCTATTTAGTACCTCAGTCAAGTGTCGAGCCGACACCTAAGATAGGCACTCAACGAAACCTTTAGGTTCGACATCGTATAGATTTTGGAGCATATTTAACGTAAACTTCCTCTACTCGGGGTATTATTCGTCGGACTTTTTTGTCTGCACAGACCACTTACAGGTTGGCAGTTATTTTGGCAATGCCCGTTCCCGAATCTGGAACCTTTGGCATGCAAGGCAAGTGCCTTCACACTGGGCTCCCCAGCCCTATTGTAGAGAAGGTGAGTACACTAGGACATACATGTTCGTAAAGCCCAAAATCTTGACTCCACGAACGATGTCTCTATAGAGTTGCGTTGGGTGCCAACTCATGTTGGGCTCCTCACTTGACTGCGGTTCAAATTTATGAGATCGTCCGCAATAGACGTCGTGTACCTCTAGTACGAAGTTAATTCAATCAAAGCCAAACATAAAGCGACCAATACAAAATCAGAGCCATATTTAACAAATTGGAAACTTTTCCACTAAGCAAGGGCCGGGAATGCCTGGTCGGTAAGGTCTTGGACTGGCATCCCTAAGGTTGCGAGTTCGAGTCCTGCTGTCTTCCGAAGATCCCCGTGTACGCTAATGGTGACTGGTGCACGTTAATTTCCGTCGTGGTCACAAAGTCCTCCAAGTTCCCATACCAAATCAATACCTCTGGGGGTGACAAGCCAATTCTGGGGATCCTCTAGTTGGCATCTGTCTCTAAAAATTAGATGGATCCACTTATATGTGTGTGTGTGTTGTGTCTGCCTTGCTTGACGAAACTTTATAAGCGGGTCTCTGACCAAGCACACAAACCTGAATATATATGTGTACCAACCAACCAATCCACTATGCAATGCAATCGAAAAACAAAATGAATGGATGAATAGAAAGGGTGAAGCTTAGCTGCCCGTTTGGTTTGTGGGATGGAAAACAATGCTTTCATGTAGCTGTGAAGTTAGTTGGCGAGGCCGTTCTAGTTGTCCTTCCATTACAAACTTTACTCCTCAAAATCTTATATTGTTCCCGATAAATATCGTGGCACTTACGATATTTCTCAAACTGCGAAATCCATTCCTAATAAGAATTATAGATAATAGATATTATTTTATTAAACTATTTGCATATTTTATCCACAGTTGCACAACTTAGTTTGTTGCGTGTTTAACGTATGATTATTGATTTGTTTTAAACAATGACTTTCATTATCATAAAACACCAAATCAATTTCAACGAGACATTTTAGATATACGGTATCCATTTTTAGTGAATTATCAATCCGTTATTGAGGTATACCAGAAACATTGTGTTTTGGGGCATATTTGAAGACCTGAGTGGCAGAACTTCCTATGGAACATTGTTTAAAAAAAATGATATTTTTGTATCAATGAACATAACCCCTTCCTTTATATATAAATATAACAAGTTATCCCTTTTTCATAAACTTTAAGTAAAGAAGAGTTTTTACCGTTTGCAATCACGGTTTTTAACTGATTTAAGTTCAAGCCGAAAATTTTGTGAAGTTCATTTTCTCGCCTTTCACCTTTTTGTCACATAGCACACATTCTTCCACTAAGCTATTTATTTGCGCTTTACTTAGGTTTTACTTGGATCTAAAAGCACAGAGATAGAGACCACGAACTTTGCAAAACCGTCTTTGAAAAGAAAATTTTTTGTGTTCCACATTAATTTTCCAAGATATCCTCGATACAAAAATAGAAGTGCCCATAGGCCAAGGAAAACGTTACTTTACCTGTTTTATTATCAACTCTTCTCAGCGGGACATCTGTTGGAAGGCTAATATGCAGAATGTATGACAACAAAGCAACGGAAATTTTATTTAGTATTCAAAAAGCATTTCATTTAACAAGTCAAGAAAATGGCCTTGGAGCCTTTCTGTTAGCAATTAAGTTTTTTTTAAGAAAAAGTACAAAAAACATAAAAATACGTTTACTTTCTTATTTTAACTCCTTTATGTAAGTTATAGATATCTTAATAAACAAGACAAACGTTCAAATGAGATGATTTTAGCTGCTAAGGATTTCTGTTGATTTTTTTTCAAATGTCTCAACTTATTGTAGTCAAAAGTTGTATGTGTTCTTTAAATAAAGAAACGTGGCCCATGAATTATTTTTGTTGTAGTGAATGTTGACATACACCGGTGACAGCCCGAAATTGTTTTTTTAAGCAACTCAAAAGTTTTCTTGGATGTTCGCCTGTGAATGTCTTTTTTACCGGTTTTCCATTCACCGCAATATATACATACTTTTGAAATGTTTCAAGATACCGCCAAATGGGTTAACTTTTGCCTTAGAGTGCAACTTTGGTACAAATAAAACCCTAGTACAAACTTTTTCTTGAATTTTTGCTTATTAGTTGGTCAAGGAAGAGTTAAGTTTGCAAGCACATTTCTAAACGAATTATTTAAAGAGAAGTTATCAGCTTGAAAAGCTTGAGCAACAGTTACCCCATTCTAAGGTATTTATTTAAAATTATGTTGTTGGAGAACAATGTGTGATTAGTAGTAAACTATTAATGATAAACTAAGTGGGTCAACAGATAAAAATAGAATATATATCATAAACCTTTTTTGAACTTGAAGCGTCAATCAAACAAGATAAATTGTAACGATAAATCGAATAAATTATTTATAATGACAAAAATGTTATTTCTTTTTTTTAAATTGTGAAAAGACAAATTGATATTATACAGATACAATTTAACTTTATATCAAATATCTAACTTACACTGATAAAATGTAAGGTAACTTAGTTCTTTCTTTATTTAGTATAAGGTTTGATAATTGTATAATTTAGAAATATGTTTTATTTCTAAACCTTTGTAAAATACTAAAAGCAGTCAATATTTAACAACGTTAAAATATTTACTACTCAACGGTTAGTGAATCAGTATACTTGGTGTCAATTTAAAAAAAAAAAGAGATTTTATAAAAAGAGAAAAAAAATGAAATTCTAAAAGTTGTCAGTATTAACAGTGATAAGAATACTTTTTATTGAACAGTTAAGGAAACCGTTTATTTCATGTCAATTATAAAGTTTTATTTATTTGATAAAAACAAAAATGTATTAAAAACCATTTGAATAGTTTATTAATTAGGAAAATAGGCTATCAATTCTATGCTTTCATAAATCTTAATACAACTTATTTATAGCAAAGCATCGTTCTAAATTTTTTAATTAAAGATTTAAATCAACTTTTGAATTTAAGGTCATATCTCAACAAACCAGACCAACCTACATAATCAAACTATAAACATTTACATCATAAAAATAAACTACATGCGCTTAAGGCATTGTGAATTAACCAAAAGTAATCAAATCTATGTCATAACAAAAAATGTCATCTAAATAAAGGCAGGGAAAGTGTTCTAAACTAATAAGACGCATCCAAGTCTCGTCTGAAGTTTTCCTCTACACGTGTTGAGCAAACGTCCTGCAAATGTCTGTTTTGCCTCTTGGCTATTCATTTCTCAGCACGTTGTTATGCCAACAGAAGTGGCGGACTTCCTCAATTCATCCTGACTTGAAGTACATTAACCTATTAAAATAAGAAAAAAATGTTATAGGAAGCTTTAGACTGTGCCATTGCTGTTTTTATTTTATGAATGTGAAGTGTTAATTGGGTTCTGATGGGATTTTTTTTGAGTATGTGTCTGGCCTGGTTCGTTTGTTTCGTCGTAGGAATGACAACGATTTTGTATTTTATGGTTTTTAAATCTAGTTTTGAGTTTGCATCGTTTTATATTATATTTAAAATAGATTACGTGATATAGACGTTGAATTATAAGGCTGGCCGCTCACCGACTGCAACATTTTGTTAATATAATAAAACAAATAATTTATTAAGTCAAACGTGGTGTTTCACGCTTATAATAAACACAGGAAGGTATCGCACACCAGATGAAACATGTATCACAATGTTTGTAACACAGCTAAAGTCTTCAAGTTCCATTCAAAGGAGGGGGATTTTCCAAAAATGAATGGATGAAGTGAAATCGTGCGCAAGCATCGTTTTGTATTGCAACAAACCTGTCTTCTTTTGGATTTTCAAGCTCTATTATTCAATGGAAAAAATCGCATCCTTCAACACGATAAGACACGAACAAAGTAGTTTTGTAATAAAATACTTGAGAACAAATCCTTTGAAACAATCGAATCAGAGAATGTCTATTTCATTCCAAAATTAAACAGTTTAAAAAGGTTTTCAACGTTTAGAAAGGTTTCAAACAGTTTAGAAAGTTTTTTTTATTTTTTGTTAGGACTTGTGGGTGATTACAAGAAAAATTGCCAGCCCGAATTGTTTTATACACGCGCGCACAGAGTGCGAAACGATACAAAATATTGTCTAAAGCTCTAATTTGTAAGGATCCAATAAAGGCGCACGTTAAGGTGCTAGAAATTGCCTTGAAATCAGAAGTTTACTCTATAAATTTGGCGTAACTGAACTCCATAAAACTGGAGGCAACAGTTTTTGCCACCATTTTTATGGATTCCACTTCAGTTTTGTATCGTTACAACATAAATTTGGTGTAACGTTATTCTTTAAATCCGGAGAAACTTTACACCAAATTTAGTGAGTGTCATATTACCAATTGTTTCTGGAGCATCCCAAACCCTTGCAAGGAAACATTCCTCCTTGGCCTTCAATGAGGAAGGATGTTTGGAGTCCTTGACGACATGATCAAATCCAAATCCGAATTGACCACATTCCTCCCAGGTGTTCTTCCCCCATGGGAGTTGCCCGAGATGCCTCAGTGTAGGATTTGACTACCTGAACTTATGAAACTAGTTTCAAGAGACTGCATGATAAATTGTTCGATAATATTCACTAGCATATTACATTTGTTCAATAAAGGAATGCCGTGATTAGCATTTGAATTGAGTTTATAAAAAAGTATGAATGACACATTGAAGTAATGAGTTATGGTCAGTACGTTAAGGGGGAATGGGTGCGCTGGACCGCGGGTCTCCAAAATCAAGTTCCTCAGTGTTAATCCAATGGCGAAAAAACTATTTTCTCTGCCACATTTCTCAGGCTGTTTAGAATATTTTTACAAACGGTTTTTTTAAATGAATGTAAATAACTTACAGGTCTCCATCTTCCCACTTTTCGAAATTGCTTCGAATATTTTGTGTAAAATTAGTTATTGAAAATTAAAAAAAATATTCGAACCAATTTCAAAGAGTGGGAAGGTCGGGACCTGTAAGTCAGCAACATTTATCACATTCAAAAATCCGCCTGTAAAAATATTCTATACAGCCGGAGAAATGTGGCAGAGAAAAAAGTTTTTTCGCCATTGGATTAACACTGAGGCACTTTGTTTTGGAGACCCCTGGTCCAGCGCTCCCATTCCCCCTTAATGATATTTTTAATAGCTTAGAATAGAAATCGGAAGGCTGGCAAATAAATGCAGACTTGTATAAAAAGAAACTTTCTGCGTTTTTTTTATTAGATAAGAATGGCCAAAAATAGTACATAACCAGTCTGTAATTACGAACATGGTATCAGAATTTCTAAAACTATTGGTTTCTTTCACGTGACGTAGTCATTCGTGCTATTATTCCTGGATTTCATTGGTGGTTTCAGTGATTGGTAGTATGACACGGTATAAGAACCACCCACTACAATGATCATAAACAATCGAAACCTTTTTTTCCATTTCTGAGAAACTGTTGCCACTCAAGACGTGAAACATACCCATTGATGAATAAATGTACGAAGAAAAGAATAGTAGGCCAAGGAAAATGTTACTATGTAATGTTTGCTTGCTTGATTTTTTTTCTAAGCAGGACATCTGCTTTACGGACAGTTTAGGTGCATATGTAGAATTTACGACAAAGCAACGGAAATTTAAGTTTGTATGCGAACTACGTTTCATTTAACAAGTATTGAGACCTTAGAGCTTTTCTGTTAGCTATTTAGTAATTAAAAATACATCTTTAAATTTTATCAATGATATATATTGAAATTTTTCTAATAATTTTATTTACTACTAGCAAATAAATACCCGTACTTCGCACGGACTAAAAAAAAAGTTTTAATTGACCCAAGTATATGAACAATTTAATCCATTATAGGATAATAAACTATGTTATTATTCCCGCTCGTTATAAAGTAAAAAATATTGTTACTTATATTACCTTATAAATCCAAAATAAAAACATACGCTATAAATGCACTCATAAAAGTCATCGTAATTTTCCTCATAAACATTTGAAACCTTTTAGCTCATTTGGCGCGTTTTTGGAAAGAATTTGGCGTGAAAAAAGATATAGCTACAAACACCTTATTATACAGCTCTAACAGAATGGCCTTCGATAAACCAACCAGCTTATAAATTTTTATAAAAAAATTATTATTTGGCGCGTTTAGGTAAGAATTTGGCAAAATACTTGGCGAAAAAGTGAAAACAAAACCCTAATATGTAGCTCTAGTACGATGGTCTTGAACGCATATTTTGGAAAGAATTTAGCGAGAAAAGAGATATAGCTACAAACACTCTTATTATATAGCTCTAACACCATGGCCATCGAACAACAAACCAGCTTATATATTTTTTTAAATTATTTTTTGGCGCGTTTAAGTAAGAATTTGGTGAGTTTGGCAACGTATTAGGCGAAAGAATGAAAACAAAACCCTAAAAGGTAGCTCTAGTACGATGGCCTTGAACAACCATCATAGTTATAATTCACGGAAGTAGCTTAAATATGCACATTTTCGCAATCAACAGAACCATCAATGAAGAAATCCATTACCTAAACCCACAATAAAATCCTAGAATGGAGACTGGACGGAATTACGTCACTTGAAACATGTCAATTATTTTTCAAATAATGAATTTAGTTTCTGAAGGTAATGGCAACAGAATAAAATAAATATTTTCAATTTTAAATATTTTCGTTAAAAGTTTTATTTAATTTTTTCAGCAGATGGCATCAGAAGTAAAATGATCGATTGAGCGAAAGGTGATTTTTCAGAATCTAATTCTTAAAAATAGAACATTTTGAGCTCTGAAAGTTCAAAATCTGTAACTTAAGTATGAACTACACATTTGTGCCAAGTTACGAGTCAAACAAATGTCTAGTTTATGAGTCTATAAGAGACATACCCACAAACACACACACAAAACTTCATTTTTAGCTTCCACACTACGTTTATAACGTAAAAAGTGGAAGGTTTTATAATCGTTCAGTCCGTCCGTCCGTCCGTCTGTCCGTCACCCACTTTCACAGAAAGAACCACAAGTCCCACACACAAGTGGAACACGTCATTTTAAAGTAAAAAATCAGATTAGGCTTCATTCCAAATTTCATTAAAAAAATTAAATTAGAAGTTTACTTAAAATTTAAATAACTAACTTTTTTTTATCTACATTGAAATAACATGCAAATTCTATTTTTATTCATATTTTCACTGTTGCCATCCACAAGTCCCACAGACAAGCGAGATACGTCATTTTGAAGCAAAAAATCAGATTAGGCTACATTCCAAATTTCATTAAAAACTTTTAATTAGAAGTTTATTTAAAATTTAAATAACTAAAAATTTAATCTACATTGAAATAACATGCAAATTCCATTTTTATTCAATATTTTCACTGTTGCCATTTCGTTAAACGTACGAGAAACTTTATTTAAAATAAAAATAAACACTTTTAAAAGAATATTTTTAAGTTATATAATTCAGTTTGGATTGTTGTAATATCACAATAGAGTTCTTTTGATGGTTTATTATATATGTATGAAGAAAGATGAATAGAGAATTCTAACTTGGCATAAAAAATATGCAAAGTTTTGCTTTTATTTTTAAAGCATCAATTGCACTAATTATATATTTTTCGAACTGTAAATAATTCAACAAACGATAAATGACTGAATTTGCGAAATAAATGTAAATGATAAATTGTGACGACAAAAAGATATTTATTAAAAAGATTACATTATTATTCTTCAAACTTCAAAAAATTAAGCAAACGATAAAGTTTAATTATTAAATCTGAGAAAGAAGATTAATGAAAATAATTAATTTTATCGTTTAAATGTTTAATTACAACTAGCTAAAGGCTCTGTTTGCCGAATTTCTTTCTGAGGTGTATAAATAGTTTGTTTCCTGTTGAGCACAAATTTTTGTGTGGAAGCGGTTTAAGTGACATATTCTGTAACAAACCTACTTTTATTATTATAGATTGATTAAAAGATTTCATGAACCTCTGTTACAACTATATACAACTAAAGAGTTCAATTTTATGCAGTAATAATCTTTATAAGTGCGCATTTCATTACCACATACGACGGAATAATCTGTTCACAATTAAGTTCTAGTTAGCGTAGAAAGGAAATCTTTATTACTCAATTCGTTTTTTTCTTTGAAAAAATTGTTACTGACATTAAAGATATTTGCATTTGTTATTTTCTGTTGCTACACAAGAGTTTCAATTCTACAGTTCAAAGAGTATTGTATTCCGAATGAACACTAACATTCAAGCCAGAGTGGGATTCGAACAAATGGACTTTGCTACCGATGATTAGTGCAATTCACACACAACTATTGTGTGAGTTTGATGTTTTGTAGATGTTGCGGTTAATGTTAAGAAATGTTTAAATGATTGCATTTTAAAAATAAATAAATATGTTTGAAGTTCTTTGTCACTATCTTATAACTTAAAAAATTATTCTTCTATCAAAATCTTTTAACTCTTTCTATTTAGTATCCCAAATTTATATTTTTTAATTGAAGTAGTAAAAAATGTCTACTCTTTTACTGTTCCTTAAATACTTTATTTATAAAAAAAATAAAGTCAAAAGAACAAATTTTAATGCTTCTGTTTGTAACTTATGAGGTAATATGTGTCCGTAATGTTCATAGATCTTTAAATTGTCTTAATCGATATGTGCTTAATGGATATATTAATTAATTTCCACTCTATTTAGTTTACATGATACAAAAAATAATTAATTGCTGATGAAAAATGGATGCATAAAATTTTACAAATATTAGTTATATTTATTGTGACATATATTTTTAAATAGATGCATCAAATATTCAAATTTGAAATAATATTTTGATTTCGTTACACACTTGGTAAAAAAAAGGCAGTGTAACGTTTTTTAAAAAATATTTTAATGAATATTTTTACTTAATATGTAATACTTACACTATTTACAAACCGAAATCATAGAACGTTTTCACTGCCATTGGTATGGCGAGGCATCGCCCACTCAATTCTCTTCAACAACCCTGTCACGATCCAATAGAAAATGACTTCTTTATCTGAGTCAAATAAGCAACCCTTATCCATTTCACAATTTCGAATTTGAATCGAACTTCTCTGTTTCCACAAGTTTCCATGCTTTTTGAGACGCCCCTCGACCCTTCGCAGAAAAAGGTTACCAAGAAGGGCTGGGAATTTCCATTCTAAATAACCTTTGTTCGTGAAAATGGTATTAAATGGGAACTGGACTGGTTTAAATATTCTAAGATCTTAATTTGAATTGTTTGTTACGTATTGTTAAATGGAATGTAATACAATTCAAGTGTTTTCGTTCTTAGTTTAAAGATTTTTTTATTAAACAAATAAAGATACAGCATGCACCAAGGTATGAGCCACATAACATGCATATACTGCAGATCATATAACAAACAGCACAAACAATATGATAAATGAGATGACAAGAGTAAATACAAAATCTTAGTTTAAGGGCGGGACCGGAGCCCTCTATTGAAGCCCATGTTAAAAATGACCTTTTTTATGTACCTTTTTCTCAGAATCTATTTGATACTTTTAATTGAAATTTTTACTAGTTATTAAACGGATGTTCAATTATATTTTAATGGAGGCGTTTTTAAAATTAATGTTTAGTTTTTAATTAATAAATTTTGAAGTGAAACTACATATTTTTTACCTAAAAAGAAGAAAAAAAAGTAAGATAGTAATACTCAAATCCCTCCAGTGCGTTTTAGATATCAACTCCAACTCCTTAAATACGTATAACAAATTTCAGGATGATACTTAGAGTAGATTCTGAGAAAAAGGTACATCAACATTGAAAAAGTAAGTTTTGAGATATAAGCCTTTAAAGTAAACAATGGTGGTTATTTTCCTATAAAGCATGAATGGATTTTACCTAAACAACATTTTTAAAAATTATATATTAAAAATACTTCTAGTACTCAAAATTTTTATCGTAAGATATCGTTGTAAAGCTAAGATTTCATATTTTAAGAAATACTGAAGACATGGAAATGGCATTTTTGAAAAATTTTGGGGGTCTGGTCCACCTTAAAGTGTTATTACGAATTTTTTTTAAAAGTTGGACCAGGTTATATAAAGGTCTTATTTTAACTTTCAGAACTTTTCCAGTCCTTATTCAAAATGGAATCATTAAAAAGTTGAGCTGAGTTTTTAAAGAATGACTTACACACGTGAACTTTTTTTATATGTCCGTTGGTTGTTTTTTAGAACACCCTAGGCACGCCATAATACTAATAAAAATATGAAAAC
Source organism: Oedothorax gibbosus (assembly GCA_019343175.1). NCBI lineage: Eukaryota > Metazoa > Arthropoda > Arachnida > Araneae > Linyphiidae > Oedothorax > Oedothorax gibbosus. Next base: position 14,192,703 of record CM033273.1, read on the forward strand.
GAATATAAAAATATTGAAATTGAAAATTGAAGAATAAAAATATACTTTTTATAAGATAGTAATAGTCAAATTTGCAATAACTATTTTTACTGTAATTGTAATCCCTAAAACCATGTATCAAGTCCAAATATTCCATATGCATACATACTAAGATAAATTAATATAACTACGCTTTTTAGTTTTTAAATGGATTTAGCATCAAATACTATTTTTGAAAGAAACAAAAAGTAATAGCAAAACTTAACTTTTAAAACAGTTCTACAAAACCTTGTTTTCATGCATTTTAAATAAAATACCCTGGCTGCTTGTTATTCCATTTTGAAGATATGTATTTTAAAATTTAAAATACGTATTCATATAAAACGAACGTGCTATTTTTTAAAATAAAAATAGTTTTTTTGTGACGTAGTAGTTCTGTCGAAACCATATAATTGTCTTGTTATGAATCAATATCGTTGAAAAGGAAACATAACATTTTCCCACTCAAAATAACTCAAATTCCTCTACTAACTAACTAACAACAAAGAATAAAATACATATAATTTCAACACTGCATAACGTGCTTTTCACTAACTTATCAAAATATGCAAAAATGAGTTTGAATTTTTGCCAATTTCTATCATATAAATGAATTTAATAATAGCACGAGAAAACCAATTTATATTAAATAACATTTAACAACATATTTTTGTGATATAAAATCAATTTTTGATGACGTCATGATATGTCACAATGAGATTCTTTGATGGTTCTTAATAATTCTTTAGAAAGAGACTCAAGGAGCTTTATTTTTTAACTTAAAAATTAGACGTAAACTTTCATTCGCATTTAAGCTTTTAATAATGTATAATGACGTCTTGATACTAATTATCCCTTTTGGCAAGGTTTTTCATTGTCTTTAGTATTTTAAATGGTATTTAAAAATCAATTCGTTTAGTAATGTGTTGAAGGTGATAGATAATTTCAATGTCGTATGTGTTGATAAGAAATGTTATACTTCTATTTAAGTGTGAGCAATATTACATATTTGTGCTTCAAAAATTGAAATAAATTTAGCAAAAGCTTAGAGATGATTATTGAATTTTGGAAAAAATCAGTTTTGTTTATCTTTCGACGTTAATATATATAAATAAATGCAACATTTAGATCTTTTTTAAATGCATGCATTTTATTTGGAAGCAGTTTCTAAGTGATAGTTCCTGTTACAAACTTACTTGTTTATATAACATCAATCTGTTAAATAGACTAATCGAACAGTTCATCTTGGCAGCTTTAACGAGTTTTTCTTAAACAAAAATAAAATAGTACCTACTTAAATTCTTCTCTTTGATTGTTTCAATTGATATTATTGTACTATTTTGTGTATTAAATATTTTCAACAACTGTTGCATACAACAAAGAATTCTTAAATTTTGTTATGTAAATTCACAGTATTGTTGTGTGGCGATTTGTAAATACATCGTAATCAATATGTAAATGGTATTTATAAATCACTGCGTTTCGTTCTGCTTTGAAGGTGATGGATAATTTCAATGCTGTATGTTGATATGAAATGTTTTTCTTCTTTTTAAGAGTTGAAAAATATTATTCTTCGAAGTGCAAATAAATTTAGCAAACGGTATGTATTGGAGACTGTGGAGCCTTGGCCACAGTTTCAGAATTTTATTTTTATAAATTTTATTTTTGCACTAAAAGTTTCATTTAATAGCACATATTAAAAGAAATTTTATTGGCAACATGTAGCATTTTTTTCTTTTTTAAATATATTGTTTTTTAAAACTTAGAAACTTGGCCAAGTCCCCCTTATTAAGGGAGACTTGGCCCATGCGAAAATGCCTAATTTTAACGGGCAAAATAATAAATATTTCAAATTAATTTTGTAAGCATTAAGTGTAAAAAAAAATTATATTATAATTTAACACTCTGGATTTCATTTAAAAATCATGTTTACCGTAATATTCAGAGTAATGCATTTTTCTAGTATTGTATGAATTAAAAATTCTAATATTTTCGATAACAAATAATTTTTTATATTTATGTTAAATATATTTTATTCAGTTTGTACACACATTAAAATGCACAAGATATAAGCCTCAGTTTGAATTTTTTTTTTATTTAAACGGCACAAACTGTAAAAGTCAAAGTCAAAGCGCACTTTCAAAGCTACTCGTTCGTCCCTCCTCCCCCTATAAAGAAAAAATCTGATAATACATTAATGTTAATCTGGAGTATTATTATACTTGAATTAATAACTTACATAGTTTTTGCAGAAAAAGTTTGATATTTGGTCATAAATGATAAGTTTGATTTAGTTGAGGTTTTCGTTTTATTCTAAACAAGTACAAATACTAATAATCAATCTATTACCTTCATAAAGTTATAATCATACGTTATTATTAACCGTGTATTTGATAAACATTATGCATAGATTTTCATAACTAGTTCACTTAGGGAGCCTTGGTCGAGTGGCCAACCCTCCCTTACATAGAGTGGCCAACCCTCCCCACCTAGACATTTCGTAAAGAAAGGCACATAATGCTTTGAAGCCTACTTCATTGCACAAACTTTATAGCTAAAATAAAACCTTAATATAACAGTATTTTAAAAATATCATATACTTAAACTTTATTGAATTGGTTTTTCTGAAAAAATCTTACAAATTATGTCTAAAATGTTTACTTTTTGGGGTGAGAAACTTTCTTTTTTTTATTTTCTCCTCAATGCAAAAAAGTAGCATAATAAAACTAAGGTGGATATGTGCTGACAACAGTAGCTTTGAGTACCATCTATTAAGAAAATGCTAAAATATTTTTAAATACTAAAATTTAAAGGTGGGCCAAGTCTCCCTTATGGCCATGGCTCCCCAGGCTCCCTTAATAATTATTGAGTTTTTCGCTTGCTTATTTTTTATGTTTAAATGGCTAATATTGAACTAAATACTGTGTTTGGCCATTGTTTTAGATAGATAGAATTTGTGTAGTAGCAGTTCTAAGTTATAGTTTATGTTATAAAACTATTATTAATGTAAAAATTGTGTTGCATTAGAAAAAAAAATTTCGAGAAAATTCTTAAACTTAAAAAAAAAGTTTTTAGTAACTATTTAAAAAAAAAACTTGATAATTTTTATCGTTATCTCTTCGAACTTTTCATTAAAAAAATGTGTCTGGTATTTGACTCAAAATTCTGGCAACCCTACCTAAAAGTCTTCAATATTGGGAAGCCCCAGGTCAAATTACTTAGAATCCTGACATAAAATGACTATAAGACAATCAAAGCTCAAGATTAGTGCGATAACTATCAATTACACTTTCTGTGGAAATAGGCGTGGTGCGTATATACAGTTTCCACATCAATTATTAGGAAATCTGAGAAGCATCCGAGTTCTCTTTATCTCTGTATCTCTATAAACTTAAAAGATCTTGACTTGAAGACTGTAAATCGGCAAATTAAATGTATTTTCCTTGAAAATTGACTGTTTTTTGCGTGTTTTCGCCAAAGGTCTAATTTACTTTATTTGCTTTTGCTGTGTTATTAATGTCAGGAGTCTAAATGAAAAGAGACGTTAAAATAAAAACGGGGTTATAACTCTTATTTCTGTTAAATTACCGCCTGAGGGGTACTGACGTATAAATTAATAAAGGGACAGTTTGTTATTTTACAAACTCTTAGATTTTAATTTTTTTTTTGTAATATTAATAAATATAAAGTTTAAATATAAATTATTGGCTTGCTTCAGGTAACATTTTTATTTCAGCTTTAATTCCTGTTTCTACTTCGATTGGTGCTCCAAATGGTGCTTATTACCTCGTGACTTTGATTCACCACTCGAGGCTCGAGAAAGAATTTATTTTCATTCAGTATTTCTATTGCCACTCAAGAACAGAAACATAACCATTAAGGAATCTTTTAAAACAATTACTATAAACATAACATAAACAATAAAAAAGTAATTCATTAATTAAAATAATTTTTTTCTCATACATAACTAAACAAGTTTATAATTTGGCAAATTTAATTTTCCCCCCTCATTTTTCTAGATATAACCACAAAGGCTCTCGTTTTCAGATGAAAGTTTTTTTCCTCCTCCTCAAAGTCCACTCCTGAACAAGAAATAAAAATTCTCTAATCGTCCACTTGGAGGGGTCTCTTGATCGCAGTTCTAAATCAGGAGGACCGTCACCAATAGTCTTCGTCCAGTTCTAGTGTGACATTGATTCAAACACAAAAAAAAATTGATCTTCAAACTCAATGAAATAAAAGTCAGTTTGTTACAGAATCTGTCACTTAGACCGCTTCCACACTATATTTGTTTGTATAACAAACAAAAATCGCACTACTTATACACCTCAGAAAGAAATTCGCCAAACAGGGCCTTTAGCTAATAATTTATTTCTAATTCAAACTTTTAAACGCCAAAATTAACTATTTTCCATCGCAAATTAATAATTACTCATTATCGTTTGCTAAATTTGTTTGAAATTCGAAGAATAATGATGCAATTTTTTTTAATAAATATTTTTAGTCGACACAATTTCCCATATTCATTAATTTTCTTTCGAGAAAGAGAAGAATAAATAATTTGTAAAATTAATGCTTTAAAAATAAAAGCGAACTTTTTTATATTTTTTATTCAAAGTTAGAACTCGCTATGCATCTTTCTACATACATATATAATGAACCATCAGAAGAACTGTATTGTGATATTACAACAATCCAAACTGAATTATTTCACATAAATAAATATTTTTTCAAAAGTTTTTTTTTTCATTTTAAATAAAGTTTCTCGTACGTTTGACAAAATGGAAACTGTGAAAAATTTGAATGAAAATGGAATTCGCATGTTATTTGAATGTAATGTTTATAAAAATGTCTACTATGTCTGCTAAAATATTTATAAAATAATGTCTACTATGTTTCCAGTAATACTCTAAGACGTAACTAATTCATAATATTTGTTTGCAAAAACTCATGCTAAGCGGGATTTCATGTAAAGAGATTTCACTTTAACGGAGTTGACAGTACTAATCACAACTTTGTCATGCACCAGTTTTGATTTGAAAAGATGATTATTTATAAAAAAAAGAGGTGCTGAGAAACACAACAAAGAATCCCGAAAGAAAATAGCAAACCGCTTTTTTGTAAGAAATCTTATAACAAAAACAGAAAAAATTAACTTTCTTAGAAAAGAGATTGGGGCAACCTTCATTATAAAGTTACTTCATGGTACTTCGAGGCACCTCAATTTGAACCACTGACCGAAAATTTTTCTTACCTAAATGTCAAAGAATAATGAAAATATTGGGAAACATTTTCAGAAGATTAATATTTCGAAAGATTTACCAAGGTTGAAGAGGTTGGTCCTTTCATATTTCTTGAAATAGCACTGACTTCATAAAGTGATAACTATAGTTATAAAGATAGATGATTGACAGGTTTTGAAAATAAGTAATTTAAATTTTTAATTAGTTAACCAAGTTAGTTATTTACACCTTGCAAAGTTAAATTATTTTATGTTTTTATAACTTTTTTAAAGTTATGAAATGTTTGCAATCAGTCTACTGTAGTCCTGATTAGTTTTAACTATATTTTATAAATTTTTTTCGTATGGTTAATTAAATTTCTGATGGGTTGCAAACAATAACTTAATTATAATAAACAATTACTTAAATATAACTAAAATTAGCTAGTACCTTCAGAAATAATCGCGGTATTTTTAAGACAGCTATAATAAACTAAACACTTTCAAATGGAATGAAATGTTTCCTTAACTCTTTCTTTGAGGATACACTTGGTACATTTGTGCTTTATTGGCGACCCTCTCCACGAAGACTCGTAAAGTCAGGCTATCTCATTTTTTTTATCGATTGAAAAATATAAGATAAAATCTACGTTGCTGATATTACTTAAACAATTCCTTTTAGTTATTTTAGGACTATGAAAAAGTCAATATGCTGACAACATCGTGTGTGTTATTTGTAATTATATTATAACTATACTCGTATTGCTGATTGCTCAATATTGTATTTAGTTCATACATAATCGAATGCTACTAAAATTTCTTATAGAAAATATTAAAATAACTAAGATATATAAAATACTTTTTTTTCACTAATTACAATTTTAGAAACTGAAGTTTTGGTTGGTTGAATACATACCAAAATTGGATGGAAACAGACGTAGCCGAACACAAAACGCCGTGTAGTGATAGGTTTTATATATCTTTATATGCAAACGAATATGCCTATATCAGTTAGTTTGGCTCCTCATTGTATTTAATATGCAATCCAAGTTATAATTATAGCTAAATTACTGATAATATTTGATTTCATCTCAACAAAGAAAATTACTTATTAAACCAAATACAGCTGTTTTAGAAAATTTTACACAAATTAGAAAATAATTAATACTTATAAAACTTCAATTAAACTGCCACGGGTTTAATTAAAGACAGAAAAAAATGTAATTTTTCAACCAACCGGTACAAGTTCTTTTTGTTTAACTAGGGGGCTACGCCCCTGCTCGCTATCGCTCGCCAACCCTCTCTAGGGGTTGCAGGCTCCCCCGAGAGAAGCACATTTGAAAACAGTTGAACTGTTTTCAAATGTTTGAATATTTTTTTAGCATGTAGTACAAACACTAAAGTGAATGACACTGATAAAATTTTTCTTGATAGAGCAACACAACACTGGTTTAGGACTGGATAAGAATCTTTCAAGTTTCTGGGATAACATAAAAAAATAGGAGAATGTTGTATACATATAATACAAATATATGAAGAGTAATAAACTGATAATTAATTTTCAAAAAATTTCTTGTACGAAAACAATAGTCCCACACCAGGAAAAGGCTTCACGTTTGCTCCCATAGAGGCAAAGGCTAAGGACGCATTGTATTCCCGTATGTGTTGCCGATAATTTTTTGATTCTGAATCCTCCTTCGTTAAGAGTTCTTTCAAAACTTCGGGTGGTTCATTTAAATGGAGGAATCCTTACTTTTACAGAATGACAACATTTTGAGTACGCTCTGCTTGTATTTCGTTCTCTCTGACATTTGATGACCCACATCATAAATTTGTGTTGAATCGTCAGAAAGACCCACATCATAAGTTTTTGTGGAATCATCAGATTCTGATATTACCTGTGTTTGGCGTTTCTTTGTCGGCTCCTTTTTTTAGTCTAATTTCCGACATCTTATTTCTTAGTTTTACTTTATTTTAAATCCTTTTTCTCTCCTTTGTTTTTATGACATTTGATGACCCACATCATAAATTTGTGTGTAATCATCAGAAAGACCCTCATCAAAAATTTGTGTGTAATCATCAGAAAGACCCACGTCATAGGTTTGTGTGGATTCATCAGATTCTGACATTCTCTGGCGGACTTTGTCGGCTCCTTTATTTTTTGTCTCATTTCTGCCATTTGATTTCTTAGTTGTTCTTTTTTTTAATTCCTTTTTATCTCCTTTGTTTTTATGACATTTGATGACCCACATCATAAATTTCTGTGTAATCATCAGATAGACCCACATCATAAATTTGTGTGTAATCATCAGAAAGACCCACATCATAAATTTGTGTGGAATCATCAGATTCCGATATTTCCAAAGTTTCATTAAATTGGCGCTTATTTGGCGGCATATTTTAGTTATCGTAAATAGACAACTGTATTTTTAAAGAAATGTTTTACAGTGTATAAAATAACATCGGAACTAAACGATTTATGGAAATTTTTTAAACTTACGATTGTCCTATAAAAATTGTGTCGTAGAGATAAAAGAAGCTTGATTTTATTTAATACAGATCAACGATAAAACACTAATAATATTTTTTTTAATTAAGTACTCTAACGAACAAAAAGCAGCAATCTCCGTTATATGCCAAAATTTGTTTTAATTAATATTATAAAATATACGTACAGAATAGGTACAATGCTTTCGGAACATTTACACTCTAAACACCCCACAGCAAGTTGGGTGATACTGTGCATAATTCATAAAATAAGACAACTATTAAACACTAATAATAAGGAATAATAATAAAAAAATAAATATATTTAAATTTTTTTTAATATAGAGAGAAAACTTTTCAAAACAAGTGCTCTAACAAGTGCTCTTTCGATTGAAAAGACTGTTGCCATAGCATTTTTCTTCACTCCATTTCTTCGTTTCTATAAACAATGTTATGTGACGTCCAAAGAGCGTTGCTTCACAATGGGAGTGGGTTATTAGTAATAGCTCGGGAATATTTAATTCCTTTTAAATATCCAAAACGTAAAGAAAGCCTAACTATTTTTAAAAAACTGTCTTGACAATTTGCTAATAAGTATTCAATCTTATAAATTCTACAAATTCAGATTTATTTATACGACAGATTTTTGTTTGGATTTTCGGCCAAAAAAGGCCATTTTTGACTCAAAAAAAATATTTTTGAATTAAAAAACTAATTTGAATTTTTTAAAATATTTTGCGGACATGAAATTTAGACCATTTTCTACATTCAGTAAAAAAATTGGAGTTGTCCTATAAAAATTTTGTTGTAGAGATAAAAAAAAAGTCCTATTTTAATTTAACATAGACATATTTTAAAAAACCCATAACTTAAAAACCCTACTATAAATTTTTTCCCGGTCTTGCCAATTTCTTAATAAGTATGCAATCTATAAAATACTTCAAATTCAGACACTTTTATAAGACAATTTTTTTTTCGAATTTCGGCCAAAAACGCCATTTTTGGCTTTTTTGTTATTTTTTAATTAAAAAACTAATTGGAATTTTTTAAAAATATTTTGTTGACATGAAATATAGACCATTTGTGACATTCAGTAAAAAAATGGAGTTGTACCATAAAAATTGTGTCGAACACATCAAAAAAGCTAATTTTTTTTGTTATAGAGAGAAAGTATCAAACTGAGAAACCAAACGTAGCATAACGACGGAGCTAGTTTATTTTTTCAGCTTCTGCGATATTCAGACAAGCGTGAGTCCTGCCCGTGATGCGCCGAACTAGAATAATCAATACACAGTTAGCTGACCTTAACAAAGAAAGGAAGCTTTATTTTGGAACCTGAAATCGCTCAAGTGTGGAAAAGAAAGAAAAATGACAAAACGTCAAATCAACAGTTCAAAATAACCTTATTGTTTGTAACGGTCTGACCGAAGGAGTATCTTTTTATGTTCTGTGGATTGTTTTAAGGGTTTTTGTTTGGTCATTGTTGCTTCGATATTTTTGTACATTTTTTCTTTGTTTATGGATTTTTATACCTTAAGGAAACTTTACTGGATAAAAAAAATTCGAATTCATCCAAGTAATTGTATTTAATTTTTTTTTATCTGAAATAATAAGATGTAACGCAGTTTCTTTGAAGGGACGCGGTACCCAAAAAACTAAATCCAGTACTTTTATTGCTAGCATTCAAATTAAACTATTTTTACAAAGAACTAACATTCAATAAACATATACGAAAAAATAATATTAAAACGTAAGTTTTTTTTTTAAAAATTAAAAAATTAAAAAAAATTAACGTTTTTCCAAAATGCTACTCTTCCTACAATTTAAAGAATTTTGTAATGGATTTTTTTTCAAAATGTTCCCACAACATCTATTAATAAAAGTTGGTATGGATATTGAGCTATCAGTTAAATAAAAAAAGTTATGTAGCTTTATGTATAAAAATGGCTAAAAAATAAGATTTTTTGTAAATTTTCACCTTCAGCATTTTTAAAAAAAAAATCTATTCACACTAGACCTTATTCCATACCAACTTTTGTTAAACGCACATGTTTCAATACAGGAAAAAAAATTGGAGCTCTACATTAATTTACCTAAAAGCCTTAGGGTTTTAAACTATTCACAAGCTGAAAAAATTAAAATTTAAAAAATCAACATAAAATTTCAAAAACCATTTTACCAAACCACTATATCATTTTCAATAAACCTCCACCATTATAATAGAATCCTTCTTTTTTTGCAATATCCTTAGCTCACAACATTCGAGCATGTTTAATTATTTTCTGGGCAGCCCTAAATTTTGGGTAATGCGTCCCCTTAAACAATGTAGAGCAAATTTCGAAAATTGCATTAAAATATTCTATTTATGCTTGTATTTAGTGTGAAGTTAGAAACAAAAAAATTAAGAAAAATCCAAACAAATCTTATGGCTTTGTTAATATTTCATTTAACTTTATGTGTTTTAAACAATTAGTTAACAATCTTTAGAATAGGAATTTTGGTCTGATTTGTGTATCTCGCTTTAGATTGTGTAGTAGAAACTTACCAATTTAAAAATCCGTTATGAACTTTAAAAACTAAGGCAAAATAGCTTGGTTAAAATGTAGAATATGACACTGAATTTTGTAAGCAACTTTTTATAAACTTTCAAGTTTCTACAACATTATTGTAAATAATTTTTTTCAACTTAGATAATTAAATTTTATTGTTTATTTATAGAAGAATAAAATTCTACAAATTGGTTTAATTTATAAATATGGGTCAGCTTTAGCAATATTATTTCAAACCATAAAAACAATGAAAGCAATAAATTCGTGCAGCAAAATTCGATTCAACAAAGGCAATGAATTCCTTAAAGGTTTCTACTTTTCTGCTTTAGTTTTTGAAGTTCTTAACGAATTCCGAAGTTTGTACATGCCCAATACGCAATCTAAAATGAGATAACCAACAATTACAAACCCCATGTTCGTTTTCATTATCTGTGAAGAAATACCCAAACAAAACAAATCAACTTCGCGAACAATATGGCACTCCAAACCCCATTCTCTGTGTGTGTCGAACGAATTAACCCCGCCGCAATGAATTTTCTCTCTAAATCAAGGATTCTCGGGCTTTTCCATAAAGGTTAGAATAATATGGAGATGCTGCTTGAAGAAAAACAATCTTAAATGGGTTTGCCAAGTGAAGCCATATATATATATATATATATATATATATATATATATATATATATATATATATATATATATATATATATATATATATATATATATATATATATATATATATATTATATATATTATATATATATATATATATATATATATATATAATATATATATAATATATATATATATATATATATATATATTATATATATATATATATATATATAATATATATATATATATATATATATATATATATATATATATATATATATATATATATATATATATATATATATACCCTCTCTCTGAGGGATACAGACGTACATAAACCCGTCACCTGGCTGCCAGGTTTTCCACCAACACACATAATTTGGAAAAAATTCTAAATTTTAAAATTTTACTAAACTTTAAAATTCAAAGTGTGGAGCAATCATCTATAATCATCTGCTACAAAAATAAAATTTAAAACAGTGTAAAGAAATTGAATTTTCAGTTAAAATTTAAGATTTTAATCGCATGCAGTGAAAACAAGATTACACTTCATCCAAATTGCATATCTCTCAGAGGGCTATACTTTTAGATGTCGCAAACGTTGCTTTTTTGGATTTTCAAGTTTTCCACAGATATATAAACAACATTATTTAACATGCATCATTTTGGGCAATTAAATTTAGTGCAATGTTGTCAACGGGTAACCATGGCTGCGACGCGTGGCGCGCAGTTAGGAGGGGACTCACAAATGGACCCTAAGGTTGATGGATCAAATCCGACAAATACTACTCCAAGCAGCACGTCCTGGAGAGAATTAAAATAAGAGTAGCACCATATCTCGTTTTGCATCCAAATTGATCTATTTTGACATTTCCAGGAAAATTACTGACTTGACGTAGGATTATTTCTAAGAAAGTTACTTAAAAATAAGTTATTACTTTACATAAAAAAGACTGAAGTATTTGAGAACATTACTCGTCAAAATTGGACAGCTAAACTGCACGAAATTTCCTAACAACATTCCTGATAATATTTAAAGTGTAAAGATGTGAGTGGAGCAGAACGCATAATTAACTTGAATAATAATTCTTTGAATAGTTGTACGTTGTAGTACTTGAAATATCTAAGTTACTTTATTTTAGATTGTAGATGCGCGCTCATCGCTTTGTTGGGATGCACAATATCGAGTTGGCGGCGTTAAACTTTTTTTCTCGCCAAGCATCTGCATCTAATATACTCCATTTGCTTACCCAAACCAACTGACCGGTACCGGCCGACACCGGACAGCACCTCCTTTTCTTCTTTGACCCACTTAACCGGATAATCGAATGGCCGGAAGAACCACTTTGGGATGTCCCCCGGGGTTAAAACCGTCCTCAAGGTCAAGCTTTTGAATGGAATTTCTGGCTACTGCATCCTTGGAAGAACGATGTTATTAACCCGGATTCTCTGGTAGTTAGTTATAGACACACACAGCGAAGTTTTTCAGTAATATGTTTTTATCCGATTGCATGAATCGGTTAATTGAAAGTTGTAATGGCAGAGGAATTTTGGTTAACTAGTTTGCAATGTTTGTCTTCCGATGTTGTCCCTAAGTAGGTGACCATCTGTTGTTTTAGGGTAATCCTCTGTGATGTTAAGGGGAGTCGGATAGTTCTATCTCGCCCATGGTAATTTTCCTAACTTTAGGAACATTTTTCTCAGGAACTATATGAGATATCATTATAAACTTTTTTATATTTTGTTCCTTACATATTGAAGTTCTTTGATTTAATTTGAGGATATTTCATAGTATAAAAAATTCCTTTACAGTGATTTTTAAAAAAATATTTATTAAAAAAAATCCGATTTAAAGTTATATGATTTTTTTGATCAGAGATATTTAAAATTCCTCAGTTTAAATCAAAGAGCTATTAATGGGGAAGAAATAATAAAACAAAATATGTTGATATCTTTTATAGTTCCTGAGAAAAATGTTTCTAACTGTTGAAAAACCTTATATTTCATTATATGAATTCATCCGATTTCACTTTTGAAAGTTTCTCATGGTAGTAATATTTTGTTAATTGGTACGGAAGTTTTGTCCTTTTATGTTGTCTTTAATAAATGTCTAAATGTTTTGGGTAAGATCTATGTGCACAAGAAACATGCAATTACAATAACTATATTTATTAACAATTAGGCATAATGTTAATTCAAACAATTAATATATTTAGTTCATTTTTGTGTTATAAAAGGAAAAATAGATATAAATTTCGCTAATAATAATATACTAAATGAATCTGAACAAACAATCAAGACTAATAAATTACAACCAGAAAAAACTTTGTTGACTTTAACACAATTTTTTTTGTTTTTTCCAGTTATTAATAGTTATTTTGAAACAATACAAAAACTGCGTTACGAACAAATAATAAATGCATGGTTACCACAAATATTGTGTTGAAAGCGCAATACGCATGTATTCTTTTAAATGATCTTCCTTGTGATGTTTAAATATAAGTTTTTTCTGTTTGGTATTAAAGGCTTTGAAAATATGAATATATTCGATTGCTATGATGGTTAATTGAAAGTCATTGATGGTAGAGGAATTTTGGTGGACGGATACGGACATTTTGTACTCCGATGTTGTCTTTAGAGTAGATGACCATATGCTGTGAGTAAGATTTATTTCAGAGAAAGAAACATGCAATTTAAATTACTATAATTTCATTAACAAACAATTAGGCATTAACTATAAGAACAAAGTGTTACTTTCAACAATTGATATTTTAGGTTGACTTTTGAATTTGAAGAGGAAAATAGTTATAAATTAACGCTAACTATAATAAAATAAACAAAAAAAAATAAGAATTAGCAATTTAAAACTGGCTTGCGATATACCTCGAAGGAGGCTTACGCTACAGATTATTTGACTAAATCTCACCTTACCTGATTAATACTAAACATCTGTTGTTTCAGGAAAATTATCTATGGTACTAAATGCTTTGATAATGTAGATTTGTATAACGTACATGTTGAGGTTCAAGGACGTTATAAATTTAGACGATACTGTCTTTGATAGACTACCGCATATGTTGTTTAAGAGATATTTCTTATGAACCAAAAGGGTTTGATTATATAATTTTAATTCGATTACATTGATAGGTTTATTAAAAGCTACGCATTGTTAAGGAATGGACATGTTTCAGGTCTTTAGTGGCAACAAAAATGCCGTATGAAAAGAAATTTTTTTATCGAGCCCGATTGTTGAATCAATGTCACGTGGGAACATAGCACCAATCGGAGCACCGATTGAAAGAAGTTCGGAAATGAAAGCTGGAAAGACTTACTTCATTTGAAAAAAACCCCAAAAAAACAATTGTTGTTAATAAATTGGTATTGTCTGTACTTTAATGGTGTTTACTGTGAATGACCGCCATGATGAACTGATATTAAAACTAACTCTAAAGTCTATAAAAATAATTTTGACCTTTTCATGGTTTCAGTATTGGATATCAATGAAAATTTGACAATTGTAATATAGTATACTATCGGTTATTATTTAAGTCATATGAACAACCCACGTTATGCTTCTTACATCATTTTATACAAAATCTTTTAATATTAGTTTCTTATCTTTAATTTCCCAAAACTATGTGTGTCCTGATTTGTAATAGGATTAACTTTTTAACTATAAAATCATCACGAAAGATCGTAAATCATATTTTATTTACACTATATTTTTGTTTGAGAAAAGCATGTAAAAATGGTGATTATTTGCATAATTTTTATAGCTAGGTAGTTGAGCAACAAACTGAAATATACAGCAAAATGCAGTACGTCAGGTCACCCTAACTGTAAGTACTATTTCTAATAACAGCTGAAAATTATTCTTTAAAAATTTATTGCAAGCGTCATTGATAAAATTTGATTGATTGGTAGACATATATATTCAGGTTTGTGTGCTTGGTCAGAGACCCGCTTATAAACCTTCTTCAAGTAAGACAGACACAACACACACACGTAAGTGGAACCATCTAATTTTCAGAGACAGATGCCAACTAGAGGATCACCAGAATTGACTTGTCACCCCCAGAGGTATTGATTTGGTATGGGAACTTGGAGGACTTTGTGACCACGACGGAATTTAACGTGCACCAGTCACCATTAGCCCACACGGGGGTCTTCGGAAAGCAGCGGGGATCAAACTCGCAACCTCAGGGATGCCAGACCAAGACCTTACCGACCAGGCTATCCCGGCCTCATAAAATTTGAATCTTAGTATTTCACTTTTGAAATCAATGAGAATACAAATAAAGGGACTAAATGTATTTTAGCATATTAAGAAGCCCATTTGTACAAAATTCCCTTTTCTAACAATAACGTAGTATGTATAAGCTACACCCTAAAAAACTCAACTAAAATCTCGACTTCTTGTCCTCTTTCAAGGAGTCATTGGTATAGTGACACACAGTTGCAAGACAATGCATATTGACTGCCCACCACAACAAAAGCAAAGAGTATAAACAGAGATTATATGCCTTCTGGTGACCCTTACGGCTGGAAACAAGGATTTGGCTTGGCTTGACAAACTTCTAACTGAAACTTTAAAAAAAAATAAAACGGACTTAATATGTTTGAGAACTGTAGTGCTGAAATTAGAATAATAATTATTATAAAACTTTTGGAAATGGAAAATTATAATTATAGATACATTATACTTAATCTTAACAAATAACAGCGACCGTTATTACATATAGCTGTATATCCGGGGGGAGTGTGTTTAGGCATTCAGAACCCTATAAGGACCATTCATATTATTACATTTATACAAACAAGACCTGCCCATAATTCAAATTATATACACAAATATATCAATAGACAAAAAGGACCTATTAAAGAATTCAATTTTTTATTGACCTCGTGTGTAAAAATATATATACAAAAGTTCCTATAAAGGAATTCAGTGTAATATTGGCCCAGCACAAAATATCTGATTTATAACTATAAAAGACACTTCACTGGTAATTTATATCATTACTTTCAAAATTTAATTTGAGAATTTTATTAGAGCAATACAAACTCTCTATTTTTTATTATTTATTGATAAAATAAGAGCTAGACTTTAGCTAAAGCCCATTTTTAATTATTTTACTAACTAACTATAATGCTTTAAATATTTAGTGGACATCACTTTTAAATCATATTGTAATAAAAATAAAATCATTTATAAAATGGTTATATACATTTAATTCCTTACGTTACTTCCTTCGTTGTTTTATTTAAATTCAAACATTTGATATCGACACATTCATAACACTGGAATTTTTTTAGCCTGTGACCCATGTTAGATTATACTATTAAACTTTAAAAAAAAAAAAAGAACCGATTTGGGAATAAAGTATTAGATAAACCCATGTTAAACCAAAATATCGAGGGGCGGAGTACTATTGTTTCTTTCTCAGCTGAAATTAGTTTCTTTGCGATTTTGAAAGATTGCTATCTGATCGAAAATGAGTTTTCAAGAATTGTTAAGGACAGACAAGTGCAAAAGTAAATTTTTTTTTTGTCTCTTTCTTTCATATGAAACTGGTAGTGTCTACGCATTTAATTATATACTTCTGAATGTGCTAGTTATCCGATTTTATCTGTAAATGATATGTAAATTAGGGTACTTTTGTGTAACAATTCATTTGGACGATGAGGTTGACATATTTGACTGGTGCTCTATATTATGGTGTAAATCATTATAATTATGTCGATTGTTTAAGAGTAGGCTGATTTTAGTTTTATTATAATTTTTTATTTAGGTCAACGATAACAAAACTAATTAACTACTATTATAGTTTTAGTTGATAGACATATTTGAGAATATGCATTAATTTTTTTTCTATCAGGAAAAGTAATAAGACACCAAACAAATAAAAACAATACACATAACTTCATGCGACAATATTGTTTTCTTTAAAAATAGTTATCTCAACCTAGATTATTTTAACACAAGTTTAATAAATTTGCATATAAACTATTATTTCAAACAGAATAATAAAGTTTTATAAATTCTAATATATATGCTTTCTACGAAATTATAGAGAAACACAATTAAAATAAAAACGGAACTTTAGAATGGTACATATGTTTTTTTTAAAACAACTATCTTAACCTGAATTATTTAATCACTAAATTCAAGTATTTGGCATATAAATGATTATTCAAAACATAATTTTAAAAGTTTTATAATTTCAAATAGTGCAATTTTTGCTTTTCCTCGTTTTTTAGACATTTTTACTTGTGCCTAAACAAGTATTAATTCTTATTGAGAATTTTACCCGACAGAAAACGAAAACATTTGCGGCGAAAATTATATGTTCTTTGTACTGTGATTCAATATAATTATGCTTTCACAAATTACATTTCGAAGAAAAATAATAATACTAATTTTATACTATTTCTCAAGGAAACTTCTATCAAATTTTAGAGCAACGTACAATTAAAACTCAAACTAATTTTCTGAATAATACCTAATTAAATTGTGGACTTTAATACATCATTTTTAAGCACATTTATATTTTTGTTTCAAATCGTAATTGTGCATGAAAATGGCTTTCCGGAAAATGTCTCTGCTTCTTTGAAAGTGAAACTATTTTCTTTAGAAATGCAATGAAGCGAAGGTATAATTTCCAGCATACACAAAAGAGCAGGAAATGTTACTCAATTAACAAGAAAATAACATGTAAAATCCAATTCAAATGAATGGCTATAATTTGTTCGAGTCTTTTTTTTAAATGTTCTTTTTGTTAACTTTAATTTGCGATTAAATGATGCATTTCATAAGTTCTTAGTTGATGAATAATTACACTCTTAAAACAAAAGAGTGAAATCCACTCCATAGGGGAAGTGCATTTTCGGCACCGGAAAGGAGTGGAAATTAACTCAGACTGAATGAAAACCGCTCGTTTTAAGAGTGTAGGACGTAGATTGTTTTCTTTTATTTCTTTTACCCACTCCGCAAAAAGAGTGAAATCCACTCCTATAGGGGAAGTGCATTTTCGGCACGGAAAGGAGTGGAAATTAACTCAGACTGAGTTAAAACCGCTTGTTTGTTTTAAGAGTGTACTTTTCCATCAAAATGAATAATATATTTCTTAATTTGTGCCAAGAAAATTATTTGTAAACTTCAAGTGCTAAACAACCCATTAGAGATTGCAATAAAAGCAATTGTATGGTAGTTAGAAATGTAACAAAAATATAAAATCGCTGAATTATCTAACACATACATTGAACAAAAAACTTTTTAAAAACGTTAAACTATTATATCAATCGAACATTTAAATTATTTGACCATAAAGATATCCAATTTAAAATTTTGATTATTTTTTTTCAATTCGCCAGGTAGGACTGTAAAAATCAGCCATATAGGTTAATGGTTGTATACTTCAACTACCATGCAGTAAATGACTGTTAGTATTTCTTACAATCTTTTAATTGTGCCGTTACAAAAGTATGAAACATAATAATAAGACAGAACTACGACAACACGAGTAATATTTCAACTCTACTTTCTAGATAGACTATGTGGATGTAAAATGAAATACCATTTTAGCTTATCCATTTATAAGAATTCTTTAAACAAAAGAAGTTAATAGGCTTGTTTCAAGTGACTTCCAGATGTCATTCCTTAATTTCCTTCAATCGGTGCTCCTATTGGTGCACTGTCAACACGTGACAGTGGTTCACCAATTAAGGCTGGTGAAAGAATGTATTTTTATTCGGTATTTACGTTGCCACTTAAGACCTGAAACATGACCGTGGAAAACAACCAAAGATTTTTTTTTTTTTTGAATTTTATAAAATATATTTTATTTCTATAATTTTCTGTTCATATATTGAAACGTTATTATTTCGTTATTACACTTATTATGTAGCCTATTCCTGACCTTTCCAGATAAAATTAAAAAAAATAGATATTAAAATAAAAATGCAGGGAGATAAGTCACCAATTGTGAAGTAAAAGTAAAATCTATCGATAATCACTGGTAACAAAGTCCATTTTCCCTCTTACTAGTTTCACACTTACTGGAGGTATAAGCACTTTCGTTTAACGTTATACCCCAAAATCAAATAAACGCAGTTTTTTTATAGAGCAGATTCAGAAAATTAAATGTAGATAAAATTTATGAAGTCAATTTTATCCAATAATCAATCTGAATTTAACTAATTTTAATCTTTAACGTTTTGGTTTTCCAAAGATTTGAAATTTCATGCATCTGCTCATGCGATTATGCAATGGAAATTACTAAATTTGATTTATCACTATTACAGCATTTCCCACGAAATTAATTTTTGCGGTTAGCAGAATGACCAAGAAAAATAGAATTATGATTAATAGTTTTTTTCTTATTTCCTTCGAATGCACAATTATCTATTAGTGTTTTCGACCACAAATATATATGCCAAGGTAGAATCTGCAATTAACTGTATCAAACTTTATTTATTAGATAATTAAAATTGTTTTCTATTTACAGGTGTAGGTATATATTCCGTTTTTATTGAATTGGAATTTTAATATTTTTGGAAAATTGTGATGAAAATAAGAATAGAGAGAAGTTTTCTTTCATAAATTCAAATGTCAAAGAAATTTAATATGGTTACTGAAGATAATCTTTAAAAACATTTTGCAGAATTTGGAAGTTCTTGTGTTGGAAGTAATACAGTTTTTTTTTTCTTATCCGGAAGAATACTTTGAATGGGACCTTCTGCTAAAAGAGGATTTAAACGAATACAAACCTGCATGCCATTAGTTTGATTCGAAATTTTTGCCAAGCCTTTGATATCAAGGACAAGCTGTCTAACCACTCGGCCATCTTTCAATTTCAACTACACAGAAGTTGTGATAAATTTCTATACTTTTTATACCAGTTACATTACTTTTTTTAGCCGCATCTCCTAGATTTTATACTTAAAAAAAGCGGATTTTGTTACTTACATAAAAAAGTTACACTTTTTATTCTATCATTCGTTTCGCTTTCTGCTTCGACGAAGAGAATTATCTTCTATTTTTTGCTATTCCATTCGAACTCAAACGAAACCGCTCCTAGCTCCCCTCAACCATACTAAACCAGCCCTGCTTCGTGTGTATTGTAAAACAAAAGAAAAACTTAAATACCTGTCTCCACAATAAAATAGAAAAAAAAGGTGACCACCTGCAAGATAATTAAAGCGTCGTTACTTTTTCCTTATTTCAACAGCTAAATGCAAAAAATGGTCAAATAATCAGGAAGTGTTCCATACACGCTTCTAATTTCAAGTAAATATTGAAAGAAAGAAGCGTAAAGGGAAATACCCAAATGAGCTTGACCTACTTTTCCACTTAGCCATTCATTTATTATACGTCGCTGGCGCTTATCATCGTCGAAGCTAAAACTGGCACAGGAAACGGGGAATTCTTTTTGAATTGATGGTTCGTTATGAAAGTGGTATAACTATTAAAAAAACCCACTATTACACGTTACACGTTGATACTTTACACGTTTACATGTTACAGGTTATACACGTTTTTGACAAATTGAGTTACTTTTCGTTGTATAATAGTTAGGGCTACCAGGTTTTTGAAATTAAAAACCGGGCACTCAATCATAACTTTTTTTGAACAAAAAAAATAATGATGCTGTGTGCAAATCCAAAAGAATTATCATGAAAAATATTGTGATACTAATTAAAATTCAAGTAAAGAAAATTACTTCTTAGTTAATAGTAGCGTGTTTTAAAAAGCATTCCAAATATTTTGTTATAGCCTCGTTATGAAACCTTAGTCATAACCAATAACCTATGTTTAAAAATTGGATCGATTGTATATTTTATTCAGAAGAATATTTGGATCAAAAGTATAATAAAAAATTACATTTACAAGTTTTCGAACGATAAATCTTGCCATTAACAAGGAGCCGTTTCCACACACGATGTATAAAGCTTAGAAACAAAATCGCCAAACCCTGCAATTGGTTCTAATTAAGGGGACAGGGAACAACACAACGACGCTTCAAAATATCAAATTTTCATTTTAACTTTCAATCACTAAAATGAATATTTACGAATTTTTTTATATAATTAGCATCTGAATATGGGGTTGAAGTTTGCAAATTTGGTAGTTAATTTCAATATAACTTTGTTCCCAGCTTCATATGTCATTATTTTAAAACACCGAATTTTAGTTTTTAGGTACACTTTCCAGCACGGACTATTGGGTGCATCTGAAAATATTTTTTTTATCGAAATAAAAAAAAGTCTATTCAACGAAATGAACCTCAAGTTTGACGCGAAAACATTCACAATTTTAAGTTATTAGCCTAAATAGAAATTTTGCGCATTCCTGAAATTAGAAAAATCGTCTTATTTTTACTCACTTAATATTTTTTAAAAAATATTTTTGGTTCACTGTGTTAAATAGACATGTATACGACATCACAGAAAATTTCAACCCTTCTAGTAAAATAGAAAAAGAGATAAGTGGACCATAAGGCTGAAAATTTGTTTTTATAATAATGACATATAAAGCTGACAACAAAGTTATATTGAAATTAACTACCAAATTTTCAAACTCCAGCCTCATATTCAAATTTGCATCATAGAGCTTCTTTCGAAAATGCATGATTCAGTAACTAAAGTTTAAATGAAAATTCGATATTTTGAGTGGTCGTTTTGTTCCATGTTACCTTAAAATTTTTAGTCGCCATAATAACTCTCGCAAGTTCAAAGAATATTCTCTACAACACACAAAACTTCCAGAAGTCACGTAAATAATTACTTTTTCATAAACTGTTAAGTATGTTTAAAAATTATTTTTTAAATATAAGTTTTATTTCATCACATAATTCATAAAGAGTCTACCAATTTCTTTGGTTTAAATATTTCTCTTATATAAAGTGACTTTACACATAACTATCTAAGTGTTGCATACTGTATACCGGTCTAGTGATTGTCAGTGTTTCTAATAACACTTAAAAAATTTTATTCTTATTATTTGTACAAAAAGAGGTATATTGCTTCAAGAGGAGCCGTTTAAAAATATGTTCTACACTTACAATCCCTGGACAAATTATTAGACGCACTGCAAGAAGCGGTGAACCTTTAAAAGGACATTTGTGTTCCTAAACATAAGCTATTGAATAGAAAATACTATCTGCTATACTTAATACATATATCGACATCTTTTTTAATGATAAGGCATTCTTTGGTATGTTTTCATCATTACTAAAAAAATACAGTGCGTCTAATAATTTGTCCAGGGACTGTATATAATTTTAAAATAAATAATTTAAATTAAAATCATTTACACTTTAAATAATTTAATAATTATTCTAATTGTGTGTGCATATCTCGCATGTACGATATTTTATGCCTACAAATAAAATGCTATTGTATTTGCACCACTTATAAAATAATCGCATCAATTGAAGTCTCACATTGTTCTACTTGCAACAGCTCTAACGGATATTCCTATCAACGGATGACACACAGATTGAGGATCTCCTTGTTCCATTGAGGTATGTTAAGGGGACACGGAACCCAAAAAATTAAATCCAGTATTTTATCGCTACACTGTTAAAAAAAAACTGAAATTTCAGGAGAAAAATTACTGATTTTAACGGAACTTTCCCGTAACGACTGAAAACGGGTTTTTTTCCTTCTGAAAACGGGTTTTTCCTTCTAAAAACGGAAAATGTCCGTAAACTACGAGCAAAGAGATGAAAACGGAATTTTCCCGTTTTTAGAGCTGCCATACTTTTATTACCCTATCGTAGGATTGGCGATAATGCACTAAGAATACACACATCGAAACTCGAACATCAAATACCTGTATTACCAGGCCCGTCAGTGGCCGAGTGGTTAGGGCATCAGCCTAGAGATTCAACCGTCTCAAGAGTGCGGGGGTTCGAATCCCACCTACTGCCAGTCATCCTATAAATCGGATATGTGCTGGAAATAGTAGAAAAATCCTCAATTCACGGATGGGCCCGAGTACACTGAAACAGACGTGCTCGTTAAATCTGTGGAGTCCAAAGTCGTGACTTGACCAGGGTTCTAAATTACGAGTAACGAGTAAAATTTTAATAACGGAGAAATAAGAAACGGAACTTAAGTAGAAACACGGGAAAATGCAAAATGGAAAATTTTAATAACGGAGAAATAAGAAACGGAACTTAAGTAGAATCACGGGAAAATGCAAAATGGACAATTTTAACAACGGAGAAATAAGAAACGGAACTTCTGTAAATACACGGGAAAATACTTAACGAAACGGGAAAGTCCCGGCAACTCTGCTGCCGGTACTTTTCCCGTTAATTTCAGTAAATTTTTTTTACAGTGTAGCATTCAAATTAAACTATTTTTACAACGAACTAACATTCAATAAACACATACAAAAAATAATAAATATTGAAATATAAGTTTTAAAAAAAAATTAAAAATTTTAACGTTTTTTCAAAATGCTACTCCTCCTACAATTTAAAGAATTTGTTTAATGGATTTTATTGTAAAATGTCCCACAACATCTATTAATAAAAGTTGGTATGGGTATTGAGCTATCAGTTAGAAAAGAACAGTTATGGAGCTTTATGTATAAAAATGGCCAAAAAATAAGACTTTTTGTAAATTTACAACTTCATAATTAAAAAAAAAATATTCACACTAGACCTTATCCCATACCAACTTTTGTTAATAGTATATGTCTCAATACAGGAAAAAAAATTAAAGCTCTACATTAATTGACCCGCCTTAGGGCTTTAACCATTCACAAGCTAAAAAAATTAAAAATTGAAAAAATCAACTTAAAATATCCAAAACCCTTTTACTAAACCGCTATATCATTTTCAATGAACCTCCACCATTATAAAGGATTCTTTCTTGTTTTGCAATGTCCTTAGCTCACAGCATTCGAGCATTTTTAATTATTTTCTGAGCAGCCCTAAATTTTGGGTACCGCGTCCCCCTTAAAATTGTTTTTGACTGTTTATATAGTTAGTACATCAATCGACAACCTTCGGTCCTTTGAGAATTATTTGTGACCTTTTGCTATAGTTTCGAAACCCCCAAAATTACAAAAATTCTTTTAAATTCCAAAACATAACATTTTTAAGAACCAAAAATATGCATATGAAACTTCTCTCCTCGTGGATAATTATATCTTAAAAATAAATACTTAAATTACAGTCAAATCACTTAGATAAGCAGTTGAGCGTGAGCAGCAATGAGAGATGAATGAAGTAAAGAAGAAAGAGAGAGATATATAGTTATCAATCATAATTTTCAAATTTACTTTTCTTTAATAGTCACAAAAATTTCTTAATTTCAAACAATGGTTTTCCTCGTTGGATATCGCTTTTAAACAACTTTCGAATAATGAATTCAATTTTCAATTTGATACTACCGCCATAAAATGTGTGGCTTTTAATTAAAAGTTTTAATATCGAAATATTTGTGCCTCAATCGATATTTTGGATTTAAAAATAAACTTGTTCACTTCTGACTATCTTCTCTAAAACAGAAGCATGAGAAACCAATTTTTATTGGGTTTAGCAATTTATACAATTACAATTATTGCAATTTATATGCAATTCAGACAAATTTTTATATATTTTTAAATATTAAACAGTAATAAGCTTTTATGAAAACATATACTCTTCAGTATTGAGGATACAATTTTATTTTAATGTGTATTTTAAAGCCCCCTTCCTCCCCAAAGAAATTGGTGCAACAGCATCACCAAAATGTCTCAAAAACTAACATTTTGGCCCATTTAATTAAAAAGGTTGCCGACCATTGAGTTTGTACGCCAACTAACAATCCATAAAGCGTTTGCTACTTTGTATATATCGGCAAATGTATTTTTAATAAATAGAAAATAAAAATAATAATGTTTGAAATTTTTTAATTTCATCACTTAAAATTAACATTATTCCATTTTCATAATTTTTTTCACATAAATTGCGCAAAATTTTAAATTACAGAATTTGAGATCAAGGTGATGATTTTGTTTATTTTCCCTTCGACATTTGTTTTTAAATGAAAATTTCCATAAATAATTGATGGTTTTTCTTTTTGAAAATATCCCACACATCTATATTTTAATTGAAAACAGCAAATTCCACTTGGCAGGTAGGAAAGGTAAAATAAAACGAGGAAAAAATCAATTTCGAAAACACCTCTGCTGTAACATGACCCGCAGGCTTCCGAAAGTCAATGAATTTCGAAAAACCTGTTGACGGCTCTGATAGTGTCGAAATATTTCCTAACCATCAGTAGGTCGGTCCATCAGCCAAAATACTGTTTTTTTTCTTTTATTGCTTTATTGCTTCCTATTTGCAATTAGTGTGGGCTGTTTGGGACTATGCATAATTGCAGAGGTCCCAATGCTGTGGAGAAATAATTAGTGATAATTCCTTAGATTAGTAAAGGAGTTGCTTTGGTATTTGCCATTTTGGGAATGGTGGTAATAGCTGATAACTTAAATGGGTTGGGACTATTATATTTTTATAGGTAAGCTATTAATGAAATATCATTATGTCGTTTATTTATAATAGATTTGAGGAGGTAGTATAAATTTAGGTTTATGAAGAGGTGGGTTTTTTTCATTTCGGATGAAAGTTCCAAAACAAAAGTAATAGTGCTGGATGTGGAGTAATTATATGAACGGTCTAAAGCAAAACTTACATTACGGTCTAAGCATTCTTCAAAGTATTCTAAGATAATAGGGTCCGCGTTCAGTTGCGACTTTTGATGATCGTAAATTCAATCGGACAAAGTTTCTAATGAACGGACCTGAGCCTGTATCTTATTTATACTTTAGAGAATGATAGTTTTGCAAGTAGGCCCTTCATATATTGCACTGAATGAGGAAAAATGTAAAATCTGTAGAAAAAAAATTGTTTTCTGGGAAACCGTCTAAAGTTTTCCTTCCTAATGCATTTCTTCTGACTAAACACTGAACACTCTCTGACTTCAGACTTCACACTAAATTAACTTATTGTAGTTCAACAATTGTACCACTCGCTTAATAAAATTGTATAAAATGATGGGTGCAGTTACAAAACTCACATTCTAAAGAGTCTAACTAAGATGTATTTTCTGACCAGTTCGTTTGTGACTTTTGATTATAGTAAGTTCAAATGGAAATATTTCCTAAATATCTTAGTTTCTATCTTGGGAGAATGTGAATATTTCAGGGAATATTGCATGAGAAAGCATGCAATATTACGTTTGTGTCTGTCAAAAAGCTAACCTATGATAGGAAAAACCCCAGTCTTTGTTTCATTAACCTATTATTCATATTGAATCATTGAAAAAAAAACGCTTTAAAAATTTTATTTCACACTTCAAATATAAGTTGCTTGTTACGTAGAATTAGGACATATAAAAAAAGTACTTGAAATCTTAAAACACTATTACTATTTAGAAATTATGTAGTAATGACTTCAAAATGTTAGAAAGAGTATAAATTTTTAAAAATTTTAATACATTTGATTTATTTTTAACAAATTTAAAGTCAAGTCTATTTCACGAATGATTGCATGAGAAAACATGCAATTGTACGCTTGTAACTGTCAGAAGACTGAACCTATGATAGGAAAACCACCAGTGTTTGTTTCATTTCCATATGACTCATACTTAATAATTGAAAACAAGTTTTTAAGAATTTTACCAAAAAAGAAATATAAGTTGCTTCTTCTTACGTATAAGACTAGGAAATATACAACAAAATTGCTCCTATTATTAAAAAATCAAATTTTTCTGAACAATTTAACCTTCACTGATAGAAAAACCACCAGCCCTTGTTGTATTCCCACATGATTCATATTTAATCATTGAAAACAAAGCTTTAAGAATTTTACCAAAAAAATAAATATAAGTTGCTTCTTATTACGTAAGACTAGGAAATATACAACAAAATGCTTGAAATCGTAGAACACTACCATTTACTCATCTAATTTTTCTGAACAATTTAAGTAGCCTTTATCAACGCCATTGTGTTTCGTGAATCACGGTGAAGGTGTGAACCCCCACCAAGGTAATGCATTGCAATGATCAGCTATGCAGGTAGGTTATTATCTACGATCGATGCGGGAGATCGGTTTAGATACTATGGCTTCTGGAAGAAAAAGATAACAACGATTGACAGCTGGATTGCTATATTTATCTAAACTGCATATGTACTACTGGAGGTTTTTTTATGTATGGGTTCAATAAGGATTTTATTTCTTGTATAGGCAGTTGTAATTAGTATTAAATATTTTTAATTAATTTATTGATTAAAAATAAATGTTTCATAGAAAAGGTTTATTTATGGTATTTAATATTAAGTAAAATTCTTTTTTTTTTGTAAATTTTTTATAAAGGTGAGAGGAATTTGACACTTTGATTCAGATTTATTTATCTAATCTGCATATGTACTACTGGAATTTTTTTATGTATGGTTCAATAAGGATTTTATTCGATACATTTATAGTATATTAATTAATTTAAATGTTAAGAAGGGTTATTATGGTATTAATATTAGTAAAATTCTTTTTTTGTAAATTTTTATGAAGGGAAGGATTTACACGATTAGTTATTATTATCTGCATATGTATACTGGAATTTTTTATGTATGGTCAATAAGGATTTTATTCTTGTATAGCAGTTGTAATTAGTATTAATTATTTTTAATTAATTTATAAATGTTACATAGAAAGGGTTTATTTATGGTATTAATATTAAGTAAAATTCTTTTTTGTAAATTTTTTATAAAGGTGAGAGGAATTTGACACTTTGATTCAGATTTATTTATCTAATCTGCATATGTACTACTGGAGGTTTTTTTATGTATGGGTTCAATAAGGATTTTATTTCTTGTATAGGCAGTTGTAATTAGTATTAAATATTTTTAATTAATTTATTGATTAAAAATAAATGTTACATAGAAAGGGTTTATTTATGGTATTTAATATTAAGTAAAATTCTTTTTTTTTGTAAATTTTTTATTGTGTGAGAGGAATTTAAAGGTGAGAGGAATTTGACACTTTGATTCAGATTTATTTATCTAATCTGCATATGTACTACTGGAATTTTTTTTATGTATGGGTTCAATAAGGATTTTATTTCTTGTATAGGCAATTGTAATTAGTATTAATTATTTTTAATTAATTTATAAATGTTACATAGAAAGGGTTTATTTATGGTATTTAATATTAAGTAAAATTCTTTTTTTTTTGTAAATTTTTTATGAAGGTGAGAGGAATTTGACACTTTGATTCAGATTTATTTATCTAATCTGCATATGTACTACTGGAATTTTTTTTATGTATGGGATCAATAAGGATTTTATTTCTTGTATAATCAGTTGTAATTAGTATTAATTATTTTTAATTAATTTATAAATGTTACATAGAAAGGGTTTATTTATGGTATTAAATATTAAGTAAAATTCCTTTTTTGTAAATTTTTTATGAAGGTGAGAGGAATTTGACACTTTGATTCAGATTTATTTATCTAATCTGCATATGTACTACTGAAGTTTTTTTATGTATGGGTTCGATAAGGATTTTATTTCTTGTATAGCCAATTCTATAAATTTTTTTAATTAATTGATGACTGTTATATATGGAGGGTTCAGAATACAAGTGAACCAAGTCCACTATGGACTTGGTTCACTTGTATTTTGAGCTCTCCATTTACTTATGTAGCAAAATAAGTTGAGAGCTCAGAATACAAGTGAACCAAGTCCATAGTGGACTTGGTTCACTTGTATTCTGAGCTCTCCATATAATGGCTCATTTATACAGTTTAATATCAAGTAAAATGTCCTTTTTGTCAATTTTTTAAGTGAGGGGTATTCGACACTTTGATCTTTATTATTTTATTTTATTTATTTATCTAATCTGCAGATGATTTATATTTATATTTGTTTTATTTATATATCTAATCTGCAGATATATGTACTACTGGAATTTGTTTTAATATATGGGTCCGATAAGCAGATGCACTACTGGAATTTTTTTTATATATATGGGTTCGATAAGGATTTTATTCCTTGTATAGCCAGTTCCATAAATTTTTAAAATTAATTAATGATTGTTGTATGTAATAGTTCATTTATACTATTTAATTTAAAGTAAAATTTCCATTTTGTTAATTTTTTGTGAGGGCAATTTGACACTTTAGTTCTGATTTATTTATCTAATCTGCATATGTACTACTGGAGATTTTTTTTAATGTATAGGTTTAATATTGATTTTATTTCTTGTATGTGCAATTTTACGATTAAAAAAACCTAATTAATTAGTGAATGGTTCAGGTATAGAATTTAATATTAAGTTAACTTTTTTGTGGTTAAAGGATCTGATACACAATAAAAAAGTCTGTAAATTTACAGCATATTTTGCGGTTATTTTTAACATTACATTGTTGAACAGAAAAATAATGTTTTTTGACTGCCTTTCTGCTTGAAAAATGAAGATAAAAATTATTTATAAGTGTATCCCCTCCAAACAAAAAAAATCCATATATATCTAATATACTTCTATTATGGGACTTATTTACCAAAGTCGATAATTTGTGTATAAAGTCCATTTTTATTACAATAAAATTGTTTACCAAAAAATGCAGGGAAATCCAAATTATCAGACAATATATAAGAAGAAAAAATATTAAACACCTTTCATATATGATTTTTTTTGTTCTTTTTTCATTTTGGAACATTTTATAATGGTAAAAATTGTGCCTACAAGTTGGTGGTTTTATTCAAGCTTTAATATTTTTTTTCGTTCTTAAGATACCCCATAAAAATAGACTTTTCTTAAAAACTTTTTAATTACTTTAGCTTGTAAAATGGCTAATTTATTTGTCTTGGTAATTTGTCTTGTTCATATTATTTATTATTTGTAGATATTCTCAAGATGCATTATTAATGCATCTTGAATCATCATAAAATAATTTCTAAATCAGAAACAAATACTGCAATTATAAAGAATTTTTCCATTGTGATTACTAAAATTATATTTTAATATTAATATTACATCTAACTAACTTTGAATTGAAGGCTAAATAAGTTGAATCTTCCTATTACATATAGTTACTGTAGTAGAGGAAATTATTATTTTCTTATTTTTGTATTATATTACTCATTTTATTACTGTTTTAACATATCCTTTTTTCTAATAATTGAAATGCATAATAAACAGCTATCTCAAATTAAAATTATTTGCTGAATATGAAAATTGTAACCTTACTATTATTAAAAATATATTATTTAAAATTGTTAATTCATAAATTATTTCGTCACAAACTATTTAAATGGAGCAAAAAACACAACTTAAATTTTTCAGTTAATAAAAATTGATTTTCATCAGATGAATACTAGTACATTAATAAATTATAAATTGAAAAAAATTAACTATTTTCTTAATAATAATAAATTATAAATTAAAAAAATTAACTATTTTCTTAATAATGCTGAATTTAAGCTAGATTCCATATAAATGTTTAATTCCTATAAATTCGTTAATATTTAAATTTTGGAAATATTTATGCAAATAATTCATTATACCATTCTAAATAAAGATATCATATTAAAAGTAAAAAACTGTACAGTTTATTCAATGAAATTCGGTGAAATATGATAATATAATACAGAGAAATCATGCAAAACATTGATGACAGTCATGAGGTATTAAATTGCTCTTATCATGTACACATATTCGGAAACAGGAAACTTAATTATAAATGCCGTTCCAAACGAAAACACATGTGAAGTAAATATAGTAAACAAAGTATAGTATAACTATTATGCTTCTTAAACATAGTTGTAGTTAGTAAAATTTATTTAATTGCTTTGAAAGAATGTGCTTTTATTTATAAAACTATGTTTATATGATTATTTTTAATTGAAAAACATATTTTCATTAGAATGAATATGTGGTCAATGAAATACAAATATTACTTTGAATAGGAAAAAATTAAAGTGAAACGTAGTTTTATAAAATACTCGAAATAGCTATAATAATTTAATACTCAAATATCTTGTCCTAATTTTAATAATTCTTTCCGCCGTTTTCTTGGACATTTTTTATTCAAATGCAAATTTCAGTATCGTCAAAGGAATTTAGGTCTGTACAATAAATTTAATGATGTTTTAATGCAACGATGAAGGTAATAGGAAAAAAAAATTAACCACAGCACATTTTTCCACAGCAACTTACAACTATTTTCAGATTTTCCTAATTCTATGTTGCCTTAAATGTCATATATAACTTATTTGATATATAACTTAGTTTGTATTGATAATAACATATATTTGTTCAAGCAAAATTATTTAATTATTAAATTAGTTATAAGTATAATATAAGTGATAGATACTTAACTTGCTAGCATAGAATGTTCAAAAAATTATCCAAATAAAAATGTAATATAATTTTATACTGTAGAAAAATATTTATATTTAGTTCGGAAAATGAATCTTCAGATACAATATTATTTTAACAATACATAAATAAATTAATTTCCATAATTTAAATAAAAATTATATTTAATGGCATTTTTCGATTATTTTGTAAGTAAAAAAATATTATTTTAATAACATGAAAATAAATAAATTACATATTTACTAGTATAAAACTGCATCGAAATAATGTTATGCATTTCTTTAGTATATAAATTTTTTCTGAAAATCAAGATTTGTCAGCACTAAAATATTGAATTATATTTAGACAAAGAAAAGCAGTATAATGCATTTTCCCATTTACCTGGCTGAAGACACTTAACATTTGTATGTCACATTTTATAAGACGCTATGCTATCGTCCTTAAAAGAAAGTTTGTCCTCGGAGTATCCAGACTCGTCAGACACATTGTCCTCCTCGTCCACAGTCTCGTCGATGAGTTTCAGCGAAGACTTGCCTCGTCTCGGGTGCATATGTATGTCCTCCATGCAATCTGAGTCGAACGAGTCCGTCTCCTGACTGTGGATGAGATAGTGGTCAGACAAAGAATCAACGTCGTCGGGTACGATGTCCGACGAGGACTCAATCTCGGAGATGACCGACCCCGTCGTCAGGAACTCGTCATCAAACTCATCTTCGTCGTCCAGTACGTATTCTTCTTCTTCTATCTCGTCGATGGCGGTCAGCTTCGGGGCGCTTTTGGACCTCTCCAGAGGTGGCCTGAAGTTGGTGGAACCCGTACTCAGCAGGAGTTTCCGCCGTGGTACGGTGGGGTTGTCGTAGCAGGAGTTGGCCAGGGACAGCCGGGCCTTCTGCTTGCTGAGCTTCTCCCTCCGGAACTCCTGGAGAGCTAGAGTCAGTCTCTGGTTCAGTTGTTCTGCCATGGTCCTCGCCCTGTCTTCTTTGTCACAGAGGATGGCGTGGCATCTTAGTTCTTGCTTCATCCTCCGGCCCTCGTGTCTGTACACCCAGCAGAATACTTTCGGGTACTGTGGCGGGGCTGCGCAGTACGTGATCCGGTTGGACCAGTACTCTGTAAGGCCGTGCTCTTTGGTGGTGGCTTTCAGGCCGGAGTTGCTGACGGTGAGCTTCATGGCGATCTCGTGTTTGACGTTGGCACAGTAGTTCTTCCACAGGGTGGCCAGGGGCTTGTCGACGCAGCCGTCGCCTTTGGCCCACTGGGTGATCACGTTCCCGAGGTAAGTAACTTTGTAGGTAGGGTCGTATTCGGTGATGGTCACCGAACGCTTGTTCCACAGTTTACTCCACTTGTGTTTCATGTTGGATGGCGTGAACGGATTGCTCAGGGACATTATTTCGAGTGTCAGTTTTTTTTTTGAAGTAGTACGCTGCAAAAGTTCAAGTAGCGTTTTTCCACAAATACTATAACCAAGTTCTGAAGAGGTTGATCAGATTCGATGAAGCCATTTTTTTATAGATGCAAATACAGCCACAAGTCACAAGAAGAAATATATTCAGAGTTCTCCACAAAACCGTTTTACAGTTATTTCCAGTCTTTCACCAACAGTATATTTTCAAACTCGCGAAAAAAATATCAATATCAAGTCCGTCAAGCAGAGTTATGCTAATGCAAAAAACACAGATGGAGAAAATTAAATGGTTAAAATAGCACGAAAAAGTATCCAAAGCAGTATCCAGAGGCGGGAAAAACAACCAAGTGATAACCACAGAATTTCTCTTCTCTTATTTATCCACAGGATCCCATGCTTGGGAGCTTATATTCAAACCGCCGGTCGGCACTGATAAGAGGATGCGCAGCCGCTGTCAGTCTTATCCGAGATAAGAGCGCAGAGAAAAGCTACGCGCTGGGAAAGCATCAGAGCGTCCTCACTACTCGAAGTCGACAGTAGAACTAGCGAGCGGATGCTGCAACCTGTTATTGTCTTGCATGGTTGGAGGGAGAGTTTTTCATTTTTACCTGTTTACCTGTACGCTTCTCTACGGGGACAGGGTTGCCGGGATTGTGTAGCGTTGGCGAAGGTTATGGTGAAAATATTTTGTTGATTAGGTGGTATTTGCTTTAATCGATAAACATTGATATTAATAGTTGATTTTTAATCATTAAATTAAAGATTCCTAGAAAAGTATGTTTTTTCTTCAAAATTTATAGTAAGAGTTGCAATGACTTTAACAAGTTTATTTGTAAATAAATTTGTATGTTTATTAGTTTTTCAAGAATAAAACAATAAATTTGAATGAATTTTCGGGTGAAAACTCGGTATTTTAGCATTGATCTATCACAATGCTTATGCAATTAAAAAAATTATTAAAAAATTTAAAAAAATATATATATTATTAAATTTATAACTTAATATTGTTAATTGTGTGACTTTTAATTAAAGCATAAAATATTTTATGATTGCTGTTTATTTGAAAATTTTAAATAAAGTTAAAATGGTTTCAGATTAATCGAACCCTTAACATACTATTTAACGCAAGATTCAAAGTATCTATGTCTTCGAATTTAAAGCCCGTCAATACTTGGCGAGATATTTGGAGAAAATATTTGAGTAGAATGTTATTTTCGCTCTACTCATCACGGCGGTCACGTTCGGCCCATTATTCGGTTTTATAGACTGTTGCAGAAATATGCGGAGAGGCAATTGTCGAGTTAACCAACGGTAAACTGATTCTGAAGCATCCGTTCATTTTGAAGCGAAAGGAAATTGGTTTACATTTTTTTTATAGCTTTTCACTGATAGAAAACTGTAAATATAATTATCTTCCAATACTTTAACTGAAAATTCTTTTTAATATAATACTTTCATTTTAATAATTTCATTTTAACGGAATAAAGACTGATAACTATTAATTAAGCAATAATTTGTATAATCAATTCCTTTATTTAAATTCCTTAGAACTGATGCTCAATGAAGTACTGATTGAAATTTTTTTTAAGTATAACTTTATTTTACGATGATTTATTAATAAAAAATAAGTATTGTAGCAAATTATTTTTTTAATATGTTATGCCCTGTTTTCTCTTTAATAATATTCTATATAAGTAGTTTTAGGTATGCACATCATACATCGATATATAACAAACACAAAAAGAATATTAATAACATTTTTCAAAGTGATATTTCTGAATATAAATAACAATGCATTCGAAACACAAACTACATAGCATAATAATTGATATATTTGAAAAGTTTGTAAAGATTCATTTAAAAAAGTTTTTCGGTTTTTATGTATGGCTATTTGTTTACGACAAGTTTCTTTACCATTCAATTTTCATAATTCAAAAATTGAGTTTTAACATTAAGGAAAAAGATTATTTTATAGTTTTGGTTAAAAATAGAAAACGATATAATTATTAAACTATTTGTTAGTTATTAATGAAATAAGGTTTGGTTATTTTACAAAGTTAAACATATTTTCTTTGAGAAAACATTGTATAAAATCTGATTCATTGAGTTTTCATCCACAAATATTTTTCAAGTTATTTCACAATCCTTGATACCTATCAATTGGGAAAATTATTTTTGTTTTAAAGTTTGAAGAACGAAGTTTTAATCAAACACTATGAACAATTTCTGTAATATTACAGCACATTTTGCTTTACTTTTTTTACATCACAGCGTTGGAATGTTTGTTTTAAACCAAATGGTGTTATCACGACGGTATCACGTGAACTTACAGACATAAAAGATGGGTACATTCAATCACACGTGTAACCATCAATATGATGGTAAGTTCCAGTGGAGTTTTTAGAGTGTATGTTTTTGGCGTATTTGATACTAAAAACTATTTATTGTATGAAATAATTATATATCTTCGAATATTTTGAGCAAAAGAATTTATTGAAAATTAAAAAAAATATTCGAACTAATTTCAAAAAGTGGGATTGTCGGGACCTGTAAGACAGCTATATTTTTCACATTAAAAAAAACCCGTTGGTAAAAATATTCAATACAGCCGGAAGAATGTGTAAAATACACTGCTCAAAACAATTAGGGGAGCACTTTGTGTTTTGTCAACTCTTTGAGTTTCAACGTTTTATTTTTTATTCTAAAAATATAAAATTTGTGAAATAGATTCGTTATGCATCCAGAATGAAATGGTAAAAAACAGGGGGGGGGGGGATCTTAATTTTTTAAACCAAAATTTAAGGGAAAAAATTTAGAGTCATAACTTATAATAATGAATAAGTTAAACAACAATTTTTTCAAAACTTTATTTCTTAAAAAAAGTTAAAATCAATTTTTAAACATCTAAGAATGCAAGCAGGAGGAATTTAGGGTCAATTTATTTCTTAAAAGTTTTTGGGAGTGAATTTTATTTTACCATGTTTTTAGCATTTTCATTTAATTAAAACAAACATTATTTAATTCTTCAAAAGACTTGATTCTTCCATCTAACGATAAATAAGTATGAGCTTAGCTTAGTGAAAAAAAAATCGCAAGCTGAGGATTCCTAATGGAATCATTGGGAATAAAAGGGTTTAAAACATGCATTCCCCTAATTATTTTGAGCAGTGTATTATTTTCTCCATTGAATTAACACTGAGGTACTTTGCTTTGAAGACCAGCGGTAAAAAGTGGGCTCATTCCTCCTTAAGACGGAAAATAAGTCCATTCAATTTGCTTATCGATTATGTGATTAAAATTCTATATATTCATAAAGTTTGGATATAGAGGTAAAAAACATATTTCGTGATTTTATGTTTCTTTCAAAGATGTTCTGATGATATCATTAATCTACATTACAATTTTTTTTACTACATATTGTACGTCAATTCTTAGTTACTTTAAATTTTAAAACAAAGAGTTTCTGATATTTATAAAATTGCAAATGTTCGAATCAATGCACATTAAGAGGATGTAACTACTTTCATTTTCGACAATATTTATCGGTAAGAAATTGCGAAATAATAAAGAACATTTCCTATATTTTTTATAACAACGTGCAAAAAAGTTCACTTTTTTATATAATATTCATTCATAAATCGTTGCGAAAATGACACTTTACGTGCTTACGTCACAGACAGTGCCGAAAGTAGTACTTTCGGCACTAGTGCGGTAAAGTAAATAAGAGTATCTGATTGGTAGAAAAACAAAATGATGTCATGAATATCTCCATGGAAACTAAATGATGTCATGAAACTCACTTATTTCTATTGGCTCATTACTTTTGCATTTTCAAATATCTCCATGGAAACTACAAGTACTACAAAAATTATTAAAGGAAATTCTGAAAAGGAAAGGATTTTGATTCAAAATAGAAAATTATTTTACAACTTTTCTTTTACTACTTTGCATTTTCGAATATCGCCATGGAAACTATATGATGTCATGAAAATCACTCATTGGTAGAAATACTTTTTTGCACGTTATTATAAAAAATATTGTAAGCAAGCACGTGCCAAATAATAATTTATTAAGCTCTTGTCATTATTTCCCTCGACCACTCGCTTAATAAAGTATTATTTTTGGCACTAGTTGCTTAAATAACTATTAAAAAGTGCGAAAAATGGCACAACTAACCTTGTCTCGTTTCGTTACAAAAGTCTTACATTTTTCTGCTTATTGGAAAAACACAATTTATATTAGATTTTCTTAAGCTAGAAACATAAGTGCAATAAAATTGTGTTTGCAAAAAATACCAATATCATTTTATTTTCGATATTTTTCGAATACCCAATGCTATACAAAAACAAATTATATAAATCTTATATTTGTATTTCTCCAAATGCCAAAATGGCGATAAAAATTCTAAATAGAGCAATCTCAAGAAATTATTTCCAAGATATCTAAATAGGAACTCGAATGCGGGGAAAAGTTTTTCTATAATGAATGTGGAATTGTAAAGTTTACCTTTTGAAAGCAATGTAGCCCACCTGTTTCGAAGTTATGCGGAGGTAGGGGGAGGGGGGAGGTGTAAATAACCTAGTAGATTCCACACATTCTTCACCTGGATGTATAAAGTATTTGACGATATTTCTTTGAGCTTTGGAAAAACATGTTATGTTTTATTCAAAGCGTAAACCAATACAAAGGTGTTATTTTTGCGATTGCCTATTTTTTTTTTGTTAGACGAAGTTATTCTTAGTTGTGTAAGAAATGAGGATGTGGGAAGTGCTTCGTATCACCATTTGAGATTGAGTTATTTTCCCAAATAATTTTTTTAAAAGTATAACACGAGATTTTAATTTGTATAAGTTATTTATATAGAAATATAAAATAGTTTAAAAGTATCTGCGGAAAAGGATATTATAAATTAAAATGTATAACAGATAACTTAAGAGGTTTTTTTGTTAGTGGTAAAAAAATTTATTCAAATGTTTCGTTTAGTGATACTTTTTGTAAAAAAGATTTCTTTCTTCGTTTTATATACTTAATAATTATTGTTATTAGTAGTGGTATTGTTATAACTTTTATTATTATTATTAGTATCGTTATCACTTTTATTATTAGTAGTAGTATTGTTATTACTTTTATTATTATTAGTAGTATTGTTATCACTTTTATTATTATTAGTAGTAGTATTGTTTTACTTTTATTATTAGTAGTAGTATTGTTATTACTTTTATTATTAGTAGTATGGGTTATTACTTTATTATTAGTAGTATTTGTTATTACTTTTATTATTAGTATTAGTATTGTTATTACTTTTATTATTATTATTAGTATTGTTATTACTTTTATTATTAGTAGTATTTTTATTACTTTTGTTATTATTATTAGTATTGTGATTACTTTTGTTATTATTAGTAGTAGTATTGTTATTACTTTTATTATTATTATTAGTATCGTTATCACTTTTATTATTAGTAGTAGTATGTGTTATTACTTTTATTATTAGTAGTATTTGTTATTACTTTTATTATTAGTATTAGTATTGTTATTACTTTTATTATTATTATTAGTATTGTTATTACTTTTATTATTATTAGTATTTTTATTACTTTTGTTATTATTATTAGTATTGTTATTACTTTTGTTATTATTAGTAGTAGTATTGTTATTACTTTTATTATTATTATTAGTATCGTTATCACTTTTATTATTATTAGTAGTATTGTTATTACTTTTATTATTATTAGTAGTATTGTTATCACTTTTATTATTATTAGTATTTTTATTACTTTTGTTATTATTATTAGTATTGTTATTACTTTTGTTATTATTAGTAGTAGTATTGTTATTACTTTTATCATTATTAGTAGTATTGTTATTACTTTTATTATTATTATTAGTATTGCTATTACTTTTATTATTATTATTAGTATTGTTATTACTTTTGCTATTATTATTAGTATTTTTATTACTTTTGTTATTATAATTAGTATTGTTATTACTTTTGTTATTATTATTAGTATTTTTATTACTTTTGTTATTATTATTAGTATTGTTATTACTTTTGTTATTATTATTAGTATTGTTATTACTTTTGTTATTATTATTAGTATTGTTATTACTTTTGCTATTATTTTTAGTATTGTTATTACTTTAGTTATTATTATTGTTGTTGTTATTTTTATTGTTATTGTAATTATTTAGATAATTATAATGAATTGTTTTGAATATCACTTCCATAAAAGCAAATTTGGTTAATTCATAATGACTACTTGTGCTCTCGCTATGTGTGTGATACATGTTGGCCGTTGGGTGGTCTTCTTTGGCGTCGGTGAGACGAGATTTTTACGAGATGGTACAGATGTGCAACAATGCCTTCGTCTCGGTGGAGCCAAGGGATGACACTTCTCAGGTTGTAAATTCTCAATCAATGACAGAACCCGCTCCAATGATATTTGGAGGCTCAAGAGCAAATGGAGCTGGGGATGTTCCCGGGTGGCCAGCTGTTGAGCCAATGAAGTTTTGTAGGCAGTCTCCGTGTTTTGGGGTTTTCTCCGTGTGAGACTTTTAAGATAGAATAAAAATATACTTCACTAGAGAATACAGAACTGTAACTAGACAGAATAGAACTGACAACCTAACAGGACTGAGATAAAAAAATGAACTTATGATTCCAAAAAATTTGTATGTGTGTAAAAGAACGATGTTTCTAGCTGTAAGAATCACCCATTTGGTATGTAACATTTTGAGAAATATCTCTGGAACCACCATTAAAATACCTTATGATTCTTAGTTTAACCTTTTTATTTTATATATTAACTTTTCAGAGAGAGAGAGAGAGCATTGGCTTTACTTCTCTATTGTGATCATATAGTATTGAATATATAATGTAGAGTGGCTAGTACTGAGATTACATAATGCATCATGATAAAAACTGATTAAGTTAAACATCACGAATTTAAGGTTCGAAGTTATTCTTAATGCTCTCTCTCTCTAAAAAATTAATACGCCAAACAAGACCACCCAACGAGTATCACACATAGCGACAGCACACTTCTTTTAATAAGTATTTAAATATATGTCTTC
Source organism: Oedothorax gibbosus (assembly GCA_019343175.1). Lineage (NCBI taxonomy): Eukaryota > Metazoa > Arthropoda > Arachnida > Araneae > Linyphiidae > Oedothorax > Oedothorax gibbosus. The sequence continues at coordinate 14,232,447 of CM033273.1, forward strand.
CTTTCTAGGAATTTATATTCGATTAGAAATTAGTATCAGTATATATTAATATTTTCAAATTGTTTTAAGAAATTGATTTGGAATTCTCAAGAATTTGCAGAGTGTAATGCACGTTTCAGAGTAGAAAGAACTTAATTTTTTATTCGATATTTTTACTTGTTTAGAAATTATAATTTTTGGAAATTAATATTTTAATAATTTCAAAATAAATTAATCTGGTATGTAAAATTCACCGAGTTTATTGCAAATTACAAGGCAATAAAATTAATGGTTTATAATTCTTTTATTAAAATTTATAATAATGTATTTTAACCCGGAACAAAAGTGAAAATAAGTAGTGAAGCACCTATTATCTTATACAATAATTAGAATACACCTAAAAAAGTTGTGTATCTTGCTAATTTGTAATTTTACCTGTTTCTCGTTTTTAATATCCCCTTATATTACGTACAATAAAAACTTGATCATAAGGTAAGATGATCATCATGATTATCGAAGTTATAGAATCCTTAAGAATTTCATTTCGCTAACAACATTATACGATACATCTATCTCTTTTATGCATCAAAATTAAAAAAAGGAGTTTAAATAAATACAATTAAATAATTATTACAGATGCAGATAAAAAATTGTGCAATTATAGTTGAATCTAAATTCTTATCTTTAGAAAAACTCAACAATTTTTTGTCTTGGTTTTTTTTAAACTATTCTATACTTGAACAGATATCAAGATCTTTAGTATCATCTTGGAATGTGCGCAGAAAAGTGACATATCTCCCATTGAGTCAACATGGCAGAAACATAGCTTTTTCTCTTATGATACAATCTCTAGTCATGGGCTAATTCGACACGAAACATTTTACACGTCCGATTTAGCTAAGAAAGAAATGATCGATCGAAATAGCAGAAATCTGCATGCAATTATCCCAAATAATCTCTGACCATCTCAGTGCCTAACTGAGATATCAATGCCGGAAGTCTAGGTGATCAGAAAGAGAGATGTCGATCAAGCGTCATTTGGCTGTGTCGTGGACAGAGAACATGAAATGGAAACAATGGCCAGTCGCAGGGGACGATTGTGGGTCATTCTGTCAGTGCTGTAGACATGCATAATTTGAGATACTTGGGCTTAGTGGTCAAGATGCTATTAACCCATACTTGAGATATTTCTTACGGTTGGATGGTCATCGGCATTAGAGATCTGTACTTGGGCTATTTAAATACTCTTATATAAGTAGAACTCCAATTATTTGAATCAATGGACTATACTTCAGGGAATAGGGACTAGATTTCATTTGGATTTTTTGTCGTCGTGTGCTGGCCATGCCACAGCCTGGAAGGCAAGAGGGGTGCTCCCAACAGGGGTGCTGTTGTGACACTGCTCTTGGTGTCCGTTGGCACAAGGCTTTGAGTAGCCGTGAGAGGGTGGATGTCTGACTTCTACTCCGAGAGGGCGCTACCTTATAAATTTAGGCACGTCGCTGGAGGGGAGGGGCAATCTTCGCCAGACTACCTGTACCCATGGTACTGCGCTATGTACATGGCTATGACCGCCCACAGGACTTCCGGACCCACATATTTAACGAGCACGTTCTCCGCATGTACTCAAGAAAACACGGAGATATCCATGCCTTATCATTTAGATGAACTCAAAATTAAGATAATTGGATTTGAACTACTCCAATCATAGAAGCGCAATTTAAGACGTTGACTACGTTTACGATGCAAAGGGGTGGAGTATTTCAATCATCACCGATTCAGATATTTGAGTTCGGACAATTTGAGTTCTTAAAGAAAGACATAGTTGTTTCGGAAAGTTTTATTACAAAACTATCATACCCCCCCCCTCTATAGAACACTCCCAATTATAGATAACGCTGTGTACGATGTCGCCCTTAACGGTTGTGTTGGGTGTCTACTCAGGAGTCGGCTTGTCCCTTGACTGTGGTTCTAAATTATGACGCCCGTCGCTAATAGCCCTCGTGTAGCTCTAGTGCGATAATAATTCAAACCTACCTACCCAATTATAGAATTCTGCGACGAAACTAAAGGTACGCCCATATGAGATCCCTAATAAAACAATTTCTCCAAATCCGGCAAATGCAACGATTTGGACAAACAAATTAAAACCATAATTGATTAGTTAAAGGTTTTTTTTCTTTAGAAATGATCGTGAAAATCTATAGCTTTTCTAAGACTTTTATTTTGTTATAGAATATCTTTTTAATGTCGTAACATAAAAAAAGTTGCATAAAAATTTATTTTCCAATACTTTACTTTTTATTTTCAATCTACGATTGGTATTCGAATTAAAAACAAATGGGTTGCTTCCCATTTGTTTTTAACCTCCTGCTAACGAAAATAAGAGTAACCCTTTCAAGCTACAAATACCTATTAGGTTTGTTTAATCAGCGAGTTATTGAGCAAAATTATCGCAAACTTAAAGAAAACAAACTTTTAACAATACTAAATATTGAAATGCTCGCTTTATAAGAAAATAAGAGATTAAGTATCTGTTTAAAATGCAGAAAACAGCATAATTTTTTTAAAAACTTATCGTTAAACTTAAAATAGTCATTTTTTTTAACCTAAGCATTTATTGAATAAATATTTTAAGATTTAAATATTTTATTTTAATTAAGTGTTAGAATTTTAACTTTGGCTAAAGCTATTTCTTTCATGGGTAATTTGCCGTATCATACTTCAAGTACAAACATTTAACGAATAAATATTTTAACTTCAGGTGTTATATTTTAAACTTTTACTAAAGTTCTTACTTTCATGGGTAATTTACCATAGCATATTTTAAGTAGGAACAACATTTAATAAATAAGTATTTTAACTGCAGGTGTTATATCTTTAACTTGCACTGAAGATATATTATTTTATGAGTAATTTATCACACCATATTTTAGTAAAAATACAACAGTTTTGTTTCATTAAAATCTGATTTTAGGCCTTGAATAAGTTATTTATAAATAGTTGATGTGATCAAATAAAAAAAATCACTCGTTTCATAATCAGTTATGTTATACTTGATTTGATAATAATTAAAGCAAGTTAATAAAATATGCAAAATACAGTTTTGCTATGTGTTGGGAAAACATAGTATAGTTCTTTTCAATTATAATAACAAAAGATAGAATGCGTTTTACGAAAAAAATTGCTTCCCTTTTTATAATATTTAATTATGGCGGCACTGGACAAAATACACTCTTCATTTTATAAAAAAAATGAATGAATCTACTTCCAGAAGGGGTACAACAAATTACTCACAAATCATATTTCTTATTTCGTACTTGTAAAAAATTCCATGTAAAAAATTGTACACTGGATCTAAAACTTACCTAAACTACCTTAAACCTAATTGCCGGAATTAAAGTAAATTGGTCAAACATGCAAAATTAAAATTGGATTAAAAAATATTTAATTGCTATACTTTCCTAACTATACCTTTACCTATAGCCTAATAAACTGAAAGAAACAAATATGCAAACAGTTTAAGAAGCTATTAAAACTCATTATACATTTCATTTACCAACACAACATTTCATAAAAAACAAGAATCATTAAAAATTTAACCAGAACTTCATTTTTACATCCACAAAAATTGCATTTTATTCTAAAAAGCACACACATAAAATAAATTAGATAGTCAATCCAAATCCCTATTAGACTTGTCTATAGGCAATTAGAAAGACTCATGGCAAACTATTAAAAATCTCTAGTGCCGACTTTATTTTTATTTTAGTGGTATTCCTAACTTTCCAGCTGTAAATAAGTAAACATCCAAGCACAGCCAGGTGGGCTGGCCGAAACTTTTTTTTTACCTTGTAAATTCTTTGGAGATTATTTTTTTCGCTCCGCCATTTTCCAGCACTTCTTAAAAGCTCGCCAACACCTTTTCTGAAGGTGGGCGAAGCAGGCAAGTGAAGTAGCCAGCCTCTAATCTGCTCCAGAGCTGTAATTAATTGTTCCAATCTGTCATGGAGGGGAAAGTTATTGCCCCCTTGTCTACCTCGCATGATAAAAAGGTTTGACTTTAAACTTTGGAACAGGATACGCCGCTTTCTCGAGCCGAATGCCCAAAGGCTGAGATGGGGAGATTATGTGGAAATGTTCTTTTGGAATGACGAGTGTATTTTGTTTACGTTTTTATTTTAGCAAAGTATTGGAATGACGTTCTTCATTTCAAATTGCAGTAGAATCATCAGTACAAGTGCACCTTTCCATTTAGTATAAATGTTGATAATTTTAAATAGGCTTCAAATATGTTGTGAAATGAACTTTAATAATGACTTATATAAGCCATAAGTTTACACATCAATATTATTCTTTAATAGAATTTTAGTTTAAAAAAATATCTAAATTCACTGGAACAATCAAATTCCAACTTTTCAGAAATGGGCAGTAATTTATATTCAAACTTTTTAATTTTAACTTTACTTAAAGTTATTTTTAACGAGTTACATAACTTCAAGAATTGTTTAAAGAACAAAAAAGGTTATAAAAAAACTATGCATTGAACTTATTACAGCCTCAATGACTGATTTGTTAATATCTTATAAATTTTTATACTTTTCGTAATTTTTAGTCGTATGGAAATCTATAATTACATGTTCTATTAAATTTATATATTTACTTACGTATGCAAAAAATATCTTGAAAGACCAAAAATATATTGTTATGAAATTGTTCTTTCTAGCGGACACAGACAGCTTTTACGACCATTGATGGGTTGGTTGGGAGAAAAACAAACACAGTAGCTCGCACAGACCGCCTCAGACATAGATAGCTTTTACGAACATTGATGGGTTGTTTGGTGAAAAACACAGCTGACACAGACAGCCTGAGACACATACGGACATGTTTTAAGACTATTCATGGTTTAGTTGGTAAAAAAACACATACATACAAAGACAACTACAGACACAGACAACTTTTACGACCATTAATGGGTTGGTTGGTATAGGTAACTCAACAACCAACATATCGTCGTAAAAGCTGCCTTTTGTGTCCACGCGGACATGGACCATGAAGTCCTTTAGAAATTAAAGAACATATAAACAAAACACTTGGTGATTTTATTTCTGATCCCTACTGCAATGCAACAACACTGTGAATTAAGAGACGGACATGCAAATTGGCGTGCCCACAGAACTCGTTTGGTTTACATGTGTTTTTTGAGACTCCCCGAGTATGCAAATAGCTTGGATGGCTTGTATAAGTGGTACTTAAACTGCAGGCTCTGGAAAGTAGCCTTTTAATATTCCATACAACAAACGGTTTCGTATTTCGATACGTTAATAATACTCACAAGTCACAATCCTGAAGGGTTTGAATTTGCAATGCTGCTGTTTAGATAAATAGGGTATGAAAATAACCATATAGGGATACATAAATTTAGCTATAAAAAGCATTTTTTTCTATATCAACACATACAAAGTAGTATTTTAAATTGTATTAAACTAGGAATTCAAATACGTATAAATTTTAGGCTAAGTTTACAAAACTGCGTCATAAAATAGTAAGTGTAGCTAAAAATCTTTTTTTTGTTGAATTTTCTATTTTATGGAAATAAATTTAAGTTTGACAATTTAATATATTTATCAATTTTCTTACATCTTTAGTGCTGTTTTATCATTCCAAAATTTTGTAAGTTATAATTCAAGTAAATTAATTTTATTTGAAAATAATATTTTTACTTTTAAATAACTAATGCAATTGTTTAAACTTTTTATTTAAATATTATAAAAATGTATAGATTATAAAATTTAAAGTTTGAATAATTTCTTACACGTTTTCATGGTTGCTGATAATTGTGCATATAAATATAAATTAACAATATCTGTTTGTTTTAAAGGAAATGTTACACCACCAAATCTATTGTTATTCAAAATAATCTTAAATATTAATAATCTTCTGAAAGTTCACTAGAATCACACCACACAAATGCAAACTCTTTTTGTACTCACATTCCTAAATGTATTGCAATATAACATCTTATTTTTATTATTTAGTTTAAGGCTCTATAGGGTTATTTGCCTAGGAGGAAAATGAACGCCTTCAACTGAACCTGCTGCCTTACATAAAATAAATGGGCCGATTTTTATTGCATGTCTTCTGCCTTAAGTACCTTTGGGATCGCAGTCATAAAAACAAGATGGGCTTTCTCATGCAGAATGGGCCTTTGAGTCAGTGTAATAGGGAGTGTGGGACTCTGCTAGTGTATCATTGAACCGTAAAAGAAGTATAAAAACTAGTTTCATTAGATTTTTATTTTCCGTAAAGACAATTGTACATCTTTACTCGTAAAAAAAGAAATTGTGAGACCCCAATGAGAGAAAATTGTCATAGAAGAAAGTCATAAAAAATATGGAAGTTTTATTTTCCAAAAACAGGGTATATTAAATAATACACTTTCTGTCTATATGTCTTAGAATGGGTTAAATACCCAAAATCACTTGACAGTTAACATTAATTACAATAAACGTGAATAGTTTTGGAGTTTATTTCGAATTCATGTTAAAGAGGTTCCTCTCTATTTCGTCTATTTTTAAATAATTTTCAATGCGTGTTTTAATGACAAAAACAAGAATGAAGTTAGAATATAAAGGGTGGAAGGGAATAATTATTGATGAAGTGAAGTTAAATATAAGTTTGAATATGAAGATATGCAAAATCAAATATTCAATAAGAACGAAGCTTGTCCATCATTTATGTTGACAAAGCCAAGCCCTAATAACTGTTATAGAACAAACCCAATCAAAGAAGCAGTCGGTCAAATCATTAAAAAAACAATAATTAGTGAAAATATGCAATCACCTCCAAATCCTCCCAGCAACGAAGGAAAACGAAAACCCATTTTTTGTTCGTTGTATTGTTGTCCACACACAGTACTTCATTTCGCACTGTTACGCGGAAAACTGGCGTATCTCCCATTGGGTTCAAATGGCAGTAGCGTCACTTTTCGAATAAATTCAGCCGTCCCCAGTGTCTGTTCAATAATGAGTCGGTAACTATGACAGAGCTGAAAAAGTATAACCGGATGCTACCAATCATTGGTATGTGTGTCAGCTGAATGCCGGTTTCATATTATATCCCATCTTGTTAGCTCTCTTTAGAAAAGCGTAGAAGGGATTTGCAATTTATTGATCTATAAAATGTTTGTTTCTCGTTTCACACTTGAATAACTTCGCAATTCGTTTGTTCTTGGTGCATAAGTTAAAATATGTCTCTTGTTTTAATAACTAAATGAAAGATTTCAAGTGTGGGTCCAGTTGTCAGAAAATGTCTGAGTTTTTTTTTAAAGTTTTGCTTATAACTGTTTTAAAAGGTGGAATTTATCACACATTATAGGGACTATATTTTTGCGCTAAAATGTGTGCTGTAATACGTGTTACAATTTGCCAATAGCATTTTACATATTTTGTAGTAATTTATGAGAAAAGTGAAAACATGTAGAAATTTAAAAGTGTGTCAATAATTCTGTTCAATATCGGTACTTTAACACTTAATAAAAAAGCTTAATAAGGCGAGAAGAGTTATTTTTGATTGACTTCTGAAAAGCTTTTATTTTATTTTTAAAAACAATATCTTCTGAATTACTAAATGAGAAATTTATCTCAATGCTATAACCCGAGAGGTCAATCAATCGAGCAAAAAATGTTCTACTTTTTAGTTTAAGGTGGAACAAGTCTTTAAAAAAAAATAGAGATTTCTCGAAAACATTGCGGGGGCCATCATACCTTCTCGTCGCCACTGCTTTTAAATTCAATGGCATACATCACGTTGTTCGAGGAAAAATGGCACAAGAAAGTTTTTTTTAGCGGCTCAGCGGCTGAGAGGTTAAACGTGTCCGGATCGTAAGCCCAAGATCGCGGGTTCGAGCCCCGGCTGAGTCGTCAGATTTTCTGGATGGGAAAATTTTTTGCACGCATGTCATATGATTATGTTTCATGCAAAAGATCCCTGTCCATTTGGCTTGGGTTCTCTCGGCATAATTAAATCTCGGCATACTTTGACATCCACAGAGCGCTCAGATTCATTGTAATCTGCGCGTCAAAATTATTAGCGAGGGTCGCCTAGATGGTGCCACAAAAAAATGGCTCTCAGTTTTTGGGAATATGCCGAGTCTGCAAAGGCTTGACCGCCAATGTTGCAGCCCCATTAGGGAAAAAAGAAAAAAATTGTCGAAAGACAATTTTGAACAAATTCGTCTGTAATATTGTGTTTCCATTCAGTTCTTTTGTAGAATAATAACAGATCTGCCCATTGTAGCCCTTTCGATTGTACGATGACTTCAAAAATTACTTAGAATTAAGCACCTTTTATAAATTTTAACTCAAAAAGTCCAATTGGCCAGTTACACCATTCTTATGCGTTCAGTGGAATACACGACTTACTCACCCAAAGAAAAATAACGCAGCTTGAAGAGTGAATCACCTTTTTATTAATGTCTGTCTGATGTCTAGGCGTTGTGATACATAGAATCGTAGGTGGGCACAGCGTACTTAATCTCGACGTAGGCGTCTGGTCCCCCTGTCCTGTCCAGGAGGTCGAGAGTTTGGTTGACGACGTCACTCAGGTTCTGCTTTCCTTGTCCGTAGTCTATCTCGCCCCTCTTATAGGGCCTTTGCACAGATTTGTACTTGCTAAATACTGGGACAAGCAGGATCCGGTAGTATCTGGTAGAGAGAGAACAACGCAATGTAAAGAAACTCATTTTTTACTTAACTATGACTCATACACCCAGAAAAACATTTCAATGCAAAAAAATTGTGTTTTTTCCAGTAATTAAAAAGTTGATGTTGAAACAATACAAAAATTTTTTGCGTCCAAATAATAATGCATGATTAGCACAAAAATTGTGTTGAAGTCGCCTAACACATGTACTCTTTCGAATTGTTAATAAGCATCTGCTCTTTAATGTTTCGCATAAATAGGTATACTTAAGCTTTTAAGCTTAAGTATACCTATTTATGCGAATTGCATATGCAGATTTTAGGAAACAATAGTTTATAGTTTTTTGTTAATCGCGCCTGGATATAATTATCGTATAATCTGGAAATCGTCAGTTGTGTTGAAAAAACACATTTTTGTACATATGTCATCAATACAAACCTTGTATTGAAACAAGGCAATGTTGTAATGTTGATATTTTTACATAATACTTGTGTTCCACTTGTGCTGTTTAACCACAAGTTTTTTTCTGATTGTATCATGGAATGGGGTTTAGTGTCGTTTCTGGTAGTTTATTGTATTTTATGTTAAGTTATAATTAGTTTATGTAAGAGATTGTGAGTAGTAGATCTGCTGTAACTGTAACTCTACTATATTTTATTGTAGTAAGAGTATTGCGTTGGTAGTACAGCGTTAGTGACGTAAGTTTAGAACCATGCAATTATTGCTTTTGCATGTCCCCTTAAAAAAAACTTTAATCTAGTTTACCTTGGTAGACCAACAAAAACAAGAGCCATGAGTCCTAATTCTTTACATTTCACAAACAGAAAAAAATACGACAAACCTAATAAGAGCCAACCCAACCAGCGGTGACACAGTAGCCAGCCTCTGTATAACCGCACAAGCATTCATCATGGCTATCGGGTCGTCCGTAGATAGAGCTTTCTTGATGCCTTTGACAACTTCTGGCAGCACACTAAGGACCATGTCTTTAGCAGCTGTCAGGAGGATGATGGTGCCTTCTCTTGCTAGGACGTCGAATGGATGTTCGACATCCGACAGACCATCGCTGAATATGGGAAGGTAGAACTCGAAGTCGAGTTTGTCAATGTCTACCATCCAGTGGAGGTCATGCTGTCTCGCGCCCCTGTAAAGGAATTAAAAAAATTTCGTTAAAAGTCTTCCTTCTTCTACTTTTCTTACGGGGCTGCTTTTATTGGAGGGTCAAGAAGCCTTTGCAGACTCGGCATATTCCGCAGAACTAAAAGCCATTTTTTTGTGGCACCATCTAGGCGACTCTCGCTACCAATTTTGACGCTCCGATTACAATGAATCTGAGCTCTTTGTAGATGTTAAAGTATGCCGAAATTTAATTTTGCTGGGAGAACACAAGCCAAACAGTTACTCAAGGGATCTTTTACATGCCACAAAATTATATGAAATGCGTAGCCTCGATTTTCGCATCCAGAAAATCTTACGACTCTGCCGGGGCTCGAACCCGTAAACTTGGGCTTATGAGGTGTGGGCACGTAATACCTCTCGGTCACTGAGCCGTCACTAAGTTTTAAAAGTATAATGGTCCGACATTTTTAATCTGAACATGGATAGTATACATTATTGTTGATTGTAATAAAGGGGATTCGTTAAATTAATTTCTTCTTTAAATGGGGATAGGCGTAAATATATTTTTAATAAACCGATTGGATGTTTGTTTTTGGATTCATCATCTATATTAACAATAAATGAAGAATCTTTAAAGTAGATAGGCTTAAAATGTGATTTAAACTCAAGTAACATCCATTTTGTGGTTAAAAAGCTGGTACATTAGGAAACTAGTTTTTCAAATCAAGTTTCAAATACTTTTCTGTGCACGAGCAACGTTTAAACAGTGGCAAACTAACCCAATGCTATTTCAGTTTAAATTTAGCGACTTTCGTCACTTTCTTTTTAATAGCCAATCTTCCTTTGAATACTACACTTGAACCATTTTCTTTAATATTTTACCAAAGTTAGAAGTTATAAATACACCTTCTCATTAAAATGACAAAAAACCTCAAGTATACACACGCGCTTTATGCTGAATGTGTCGTTAACGACTTTTGCCTTTAGAATAACTAAAAACAAATAATCGAAACAAATACAAAGTGTGAAATAAACAGTTACCGTATTCAATTGTTCTATTGGCGGTAATTCCTAAATTTTTACCGCGCCAAACAGTGCTTTCAAGATCTGTATCAAATGCAATAAAAAAATAGCTATTTCTAAATAGACATTTTCTATCTATTATAACAAAAAATTTTGGCGACAAAACACAATATACCTAGTTAAAGGTTACCATTGAAAATATTCCGTTTGGCGGCTTTTGTAAATTTTTGGCGACTTCTTAGCTCCGCGAAAAAGAAAAGTATCAACAATCATTATCCATAATCCTTTATTACAATTTGCTGAACTTAAATATTTTTATAATATATGATTATAGTTAGCACATAGGATATTTTAATGAATTTATTTAATTTAGTTGATTTCATCACTTAAAAGCTTAAACACTCAATCTTATAAGCAAATATATAAATATAAAAACTTTAGACCAAAACACACCTTCTGTAATCAAGTACAACTGGTATGTGTCCATTTTTATACAAATATCTGAATCTAGAAAGAGGTGGGAAATTAACCATTACTATCTGTTTATATTTGATAATCTGAATCTGAATAAAATTTGGTAGCAACTGACTGAAAATGTATGTTATTGCAATCTACTGAATCTACATTTGCTTTCTAAATACTATTTAATCTAAGCATTTCCGGTTTTTAAATTAGTTACGTGACGAAAATAATATGTGGCTGTGTTGGCATTTATGTGCAAAAGCTGTATAATTAAAAAATTGTAAAAATTAATCTTAATTATATTAAATCAAATTAAATCTGTAATAAAAAATTTTATAGATTTTTTTTTAAATATTGATTATTCACAATTTAAAAAAGACAAGGGCACTATGAAAATCAAAATATTCTGTGAATGAAGAATTTGAGAAATGACAACATAGCAATAAATGTCGAGTTTGTATCGATTCATTCTCAACTAAAGGAATTATAAAATATTTACTGACCACAAATTTTGGAAGGTTTTCCAAAACAAAGTATCAAATATCAAAATAATGTTTCCCAAAAAGTTTCATATTAAACACCTGAGGTTCACCGACGTATAAAACCGCTAACTTACAGTCTTGTTTTCTAGCAAAAAACATATAATAAAAAAGAAAGAAAGAATGCATAAAATTTTATCATTTTATTATATTTAAAAAAGTTATTTGTCGAGGGGGTTGAAAACTATTTAATACAGAACTAAAATCTTTTAAAAAAATTATTGAGTTGATAATTTTAATCTTAATTTCATGCAGTGAAAAAAACTTTTCGCTTTCGTCAAATTGTGTAATGCTTATCACTCAGACTATTAATTGGCTATTACACAATTCTATTTCTTGACTGTAGTCTATTCATAAATAATCACGAAGTAGTATTTGATTGACATCATATTCACTGCCAAATCCCGATTTTACTAACAAAAATCGTAAATATCTGATGACAAAATTAGCATGATATAAACAACAGGGGGGGAGGGGGGGAGAGAACCAGTGACTTCCACATTATACTCTAAAAATAGAGTTACTAAGTAGTGACATGAACTAATATTCACAGAGTCACGGTAACTCGTAGTTTTGGAGAAACGAATAAAAAACGTTTCCTTTCATCGCAAGAGGCAATTTGGTGCCGATTTAGTGTCCTCTGTGCTAATAGCAACCTTGGTGAACGCAAGTCGCCTTACCGCCATTGTTACTGTGACTCTGTCTACGCTAGTAGAGTCAATATTAATAAAGACTTGAGGTAATACTATAAGATATCAGCCATGCATAATCGTATTACAAATATTTTCCAGACGTCATTTTGTTTAATATTTAAAAAAATTCTATAATGAATAATTGGTATTTAAAAATTTATCATGCGATAAAAAAATTATTTGAATGTAACAATGTTTGATTAGTCTTTTTTAAGATAAAATTAAACATTCTTGAATATTCTATTCTGATTATAACTAATACTACGTGACAGTATTTTATGCCCACTCTAGATAAGTCCTTGTCCTCAATAAAGTGCAATGATTACTTATGGGAAATCCCGTTAAAAATGATGTCGAATGTTTTTTTTTTTTTTTTTAGATAAAATGCAGTATTTTTCAATGTTGTAATTTTTTGAAGTGAAACCGTGGGAACTATTAACTTGTTTGTTTAAAGCAGAAATGTACCGATACAGTTTGTAGTTTCAAATACTTTAAAAAAAACAGTTTTCTTTCGTAAAGCATAAAATTTATCTGTAACTTTTAACGCTTTCATAATTCTGTCAAACATAATCTTTTTACAAAAATTTGTAACCTTAAAAATATAATTCCGTAACTTTTTAGTTATGAGGTAATAACGTAAATTTTTTTAACTCGTTTGGTTATGCTAAGTTTGGACACATACACGCAATTGATAGAGGAATTTCGAGCTCGATTTATATAAATATACTAGCTTTATAAACACGGCGTTACACGGGTGTACCTTAATAATGGTGATTTGCTTTTTATGTAAACTTTTATTTTATGTCAATCGATCACCTCTCCACTGATAAGCACCCCTTTAATATATTATAATCTCCTTCTATTCTAATATCAGCATTAATAATAAGATGTCCGATTGCATCCAGGCCCTACCAGGAGTTTGAGGGTTTTCCCATGGGTCCCCGTATTGCCAGATTCATAAACAGAGAAAAACCTGGTCCAGGGTACAATTAAGAATAAAAAAAAGGAACTTCGAAACAGCTATGATAAATTCCCATTTTCTAATTGGCGATTGCGTTACGCTGCTAAGTAACGAAAATGCCTAAATGTGGTAAACTTCCACTTCATATTTCATGCAACATGTTAGGTAAGCTAAGCTCGCCAAATATCGCTAAATAACAAAATAAAGATTTCAAATCAATAAAATAAAATAATTATATTCAAATAATAACCCTACATATTAATCTCACGTAATTATATTTAATTTTTGCTCGCGCGGAACTCGTTGAATTTTTTTTTCAAATTAGAAAACGAAAAGTATAAATTAAAAATTTATAACAATGCTCAATGCTATTCCTAAGGAGAAATCGGCTCACGTTTTGCCCTTTTACACCCGTTTGGATTCGCATTTCGAAAAATCACTTCTTCCTAAAATTGAATAGCTGTACCTACAGTAGTTCCGGCTAGGCGATGATACATGAGTCAGTCAGTGAGTCAAGACTTTGCCTTTTATATATATATAGATTTTAAAACAAACCCTCGCGCATTATTAATCTAAACTCATGTAGTATAACTGCCTTCTAAAAAAGTTATTATTTTTTTTGAAATTTATTAATTATGATTCATTAATAATTTCATTACTGTTTCATTTTTATAGTCAAGTTTGAAAACATTCTTGCGGTATAATAAAATATGTCTGAAAAGAAATATAAATATAACAATAATATCATATTTGTTTACTTAATCTATGTTATACAAATATACAAATAAGTAGTATAAATTTGTCTGTGTTTACATAAAAATATACTTTCTTTCTTCACTCGAACAATTTTCTATGTGCTTCCCAAAACCACAAGTAACGATATTTCCGAGAGCAAAGACAGACAACTCCCAATATTGTCCACGAAGCCTGCTTATTACTAAAACCCATTAGAAACAACCCTGCAAACCGCTTGGTTGGCTAATTGGTTTCGCAGTGTTGTTACTGACCCTCGGCTTTACTTGAGTACAATAGTTTTATGTTCAGAAGTTCGAATTTAAAACATTTTTCTCAACATTTAACAATTTAAACATTTTTCTCAGGAACTATAAAAGATATCAACATATTTTTTTTTTTATTATTTCCTCCCCATTAATTGTTCTTTGATTGAAACTGAGGAATTTTAAATATCTCTGCTCAAAGAAAAATTATATCACTTTAAATCTGTTTTCTTTTGTGTTTTTAATACATATTTTCAAAAACATCAATGTAAAAGTATTTTTTTATACTATGAAATATCCTCACTTTAAATCAAAGGGCAAAAGTTGTGGAACAAAATAGTAAATGAGTTCATAATGATATCTCATATAGTTCCTGAGAAAAATGTTCCTAAAGTTAAGAAAATTAACATGGGCGAGATAGAACCATCCGACTCCCCTGAAGAGACAACTTTGTCAGGCCACGCACCGAAACCTCCCAAGCCAGAGATCTTCAAGCCAGGAATAGAGCCGAGCAATCAGAGCATGTCTCAGCGCACAGACGCCGCAAAACAAAGAGCGTCATAAAAGACTGGCCACAAGAGCAAAGGGTCCCGTTCACAATTGAAGAGCTTAGTGGAAGAACGTGCTAAGTGACAAAAATGTGAAAACGAGAAAATGAGCTTTAAAGATTTTCGTTTGCACTCAGATGTGTTATAAACGGTACTTGCAAACTGTAAAAAATGCACTAAGCTTAAAGTTTATGGAAAAGGGGAAACTTGTTATCGTTAAAGGAGTTTGTAATATTTCATTGGCATACAAATCTCAATTTTTTCAAAAATGTCACTTAGCACATTCTTCCACTAAGCTTTTCGATTCCACGGGGGCAGAACGAGCAGCGCAATTAGTTAACAATATAGTAATCAGTGGCTGCAGTGCTGAGGTCGTGGATACAAAGTTATTCTGATTTGCTTTTGTCTGGTACTTTGTGGAGAAGCACTAAAAATAAGGGTCTGATTTTGACCGGGAGATAACCCTATTTCTTTTGTTTGGTTATGTCTAGTGACTGAGTTAAGATGAATGTTTTAGTGTCCAGTTTGTACAAATATAAGGGGAACAAAATATAAATTCTATGGCAGTTTTATTTGTACATGCTCGAATTTTCAAAGACTATGACGTACGACGGTACTACAAGCTCGTGTAGCACCCTCCAAATCGTGTAGAAAACCCCAAATCTTCATTTCGGATTTTCGATCGCATCCTAATACCTTTATTACCTTATATTTTATATTAGACGATTAAAAGTGAACAATATTTGTAGTAGTTTTTACACTTGCATTCTATTCTTAACTTACTCTAAGAAATACTATATTTTTATGTAAATATATTAGTATTATAAAAATATATATTAATCAATTCCACAAACATTAATTAAATCAAATTAAACCCTTTGTTTTTAATACATTACTGTATGAATGATGGGTACAGTTCACCAACTGTGATTCTTCTTTTAATATTTTAATGGAGTTCTCAACTTCAGAAATAAAGCATATGAATTCAATATTTTGGTAAAAAGTTACCGTCTACATGCGTTTAAAAATGCGAATTGTTCTACCGTAATTGCAATGCCCTAACACACTCAATTGCTTGAATTTATTGTTAGCTTAAGTAAAATTAATTTACGTTTATTATTTCAGTATTTCCTTGATTTGATGTATTGCACTTTTTATGCCTAGTGACCTTAATTTAAAAGCAGGAAAATTAATTTATCTCAATAATACATCTAAAGAACATTTTATACTCATTAATAATCTTATCAAATCTCAATCAAATTACAATTATATCGTCCCAGCCATACATCTGTTACACTACTCATCCAACCATAGAAATTTAGTTTAAAAACTGATAAGTTTATCGACGAAAAATGAAAGCTAATTTTTACATTATAAAGAACATCAAAGATTACATTTAAACGTATCCTTTTGATTTCTAGGCTAATATTGTAATAATTCCAAATTTAACAAAATGTTTTCCACTCTGGTGGCTATGAAGGACAGAAAAGATAAACGTGGACTGTTGTTCTCATAATACTGTTGTTTTAGTGTGCTAATAACAGAAAACGAAAACGGATTACAATTTAAAGGGAAAAGTTTAAAAAAAAGAATTACAAAGCTTATTACTTAGCTAATGGATTTGAGATAATTGTTTTAATAATGACTTTAAAACAGATTTATTCAGCCTTGAATGTATTTAACAACTACGTAATAGTGATTCATACATATATGTTTCTATTTTATTTTACACTTTTTAATAGTTTTTATATATAAGACGTATTTAAATAACATATGTTTTTCTTTATTTGGATATGTCGTTAAAAATAAAAAAAAAAGTAAGGAAGACTCCCTACTAGCTCTAAAAAGAAATAGGAACAAACTTAACAGATTTGATAAACAATTTTAAAAAATGTATGATATAATTTCTTTAAACATTACTTCCAACGCTAAAATCCTTTAAAACAAATAATTAATAGAATCTGGTAAAATTGGCTAGGTTTTGTTGTGCTAAAAATTGATTCAACAGATAAAAAAAAGACAAGGCTATCTTAAATATCCAGTTCAGAACTGAAATAAGTATTGATCTTGTTCAGTTCTATTAAAACTACTGTAGCACAATTTAATTAAATTTTTTAAAGTAAAAGTAACAGTTTGATACATTTAAAATCATTTTAATGTATTCATAATTCATAATATAAAATGTCCACCATGAATTTATATACCACCTCTACCTTTACTTTATTGGTAATTAATTACGTGTTAATCAAACATAATCTAAAAAAAAGTATTCAAAATTTACCGACAAGTAACAAAAATTGTTCCAGTTTTTAATGCTCTTCTAAACAGTTTGAAGAAAAATCAGATTATCTAATCGTCCTGTGCGGAGTGTAGACTGTTCCGAAAAAGAAGAAACATGTTCGTGCTTCTTCTTCTAAACAGCTGACACTACGAGCTACTACGGATAGCGTGACGTCACGGTGACCTTCCCTATCTTATAAGTCAAGTATGCAATGTCTAATAGAGAGTCACGTTAATATATAATTAATTGCGTTTCAAAATAGAATGACCATCCAATTATCACATATTTTTGGTGGTAGATAACGCAATTCTAAATTTAGCACAGAGATTTATTCATAAATTTACAGAAAATTTCCACCATCTGTAAATTTACAAAAAAGTTTGATGTCATCACTTTTACCATCTCCCAGTGCTGTACAATTCCATATATTTTACAATGTGGAATTTTTTAGATAAATACTCATGTTTAGAAAAGTATCAACTATAATGGACACATATGCTTTCTTCTAAGGCACAAAAACTTTTGATTATCGGCAGACCCACACTTATGTCACCCCACGCATGTCTATGACGTCACAAGTTCACACTAGTCTGTTTGGCGATCGCTTCGGTCAAACAACCGAAAGTCGCCAAAATGGTCTTGCATACCTTAACTCGCGCCCACGTAGGTAGGGTAGGGTTGATACATATATATTCCGGCTTGTGTGCTTGATCACAGACCCGCTTATAAACCTTCGTCAAGTAAGACAGACACAGAAAGAATTTTTACTGTCACAGAGAGAGAAATTACACCCAGGGCAAAGGCGGGAATCGAACCCGCACCCGGTACAGTGCGCAGACTGTTAGCGGAGGCAGCTATCTTAACCACTCGGCCACCCGCGCGCCCACGTACAGCGACAGTCGCCTTGACTGATCGTGACCTTGGAAAAGTTGCCACTAATGTTTGTGAAATGTTTGCTCAAAAAAAGAACACTTGACCTTTTAAAACAACCACACACCTTTGAATTTTGAAGTAGTTGGAGCAGTTTTCTGTGATTTTGTAGTTTTTTGCTCCATTATTTTAAGTAGAGTTGTGTCTTTGTTTCCTAAAATGTAATTTTTAGTATTCAGCTGTTTATTCGCAGTTTTAAAGTGTTAAATAAATGCTGATTAATTTAATTTTTGGAGAGTTTGAAGACATTTTTTAAATAGAGTTATTAAATTTAGCTGGGTAACATTTTCCTACTATTTTCTTGTTAAATTTAGCTGAACTATCGTCTATAAGTTACCTCCAAAACAGTAAAAATTCACTCTCATTCAAAAAGTGACATTTGAAACAAGTGACAGTTCATTTTTTTTTTAAATAAAAGCATACCCATTTAGTACTAATGAGTTAAAAACTCTTAAACAAAGTACTTTACAAAGTACTTACTCGTAACAATACTAAATTTAATTTTTTATATATTAGTCATAGTATTACATAAATGCTTAAAAAAAAATTGGGCCTTCTTTACACAACTTAAAATGGCATCAGAAAAAAAAACCATCACTATCATTCTCAAAATCGTGACATTAAATAACGAACGCAGTCGTAGTAAAAGTTTCTTTTACAATTGTGAATAATATGCAGATGATCTGATAGCATAAATACCTCTATTAAATCGCCTAATAGGTTTAACCTTTACTAACGATTTTACCTCCAACTAGAATTACTTTAAATGGCATAAAGTATAAAACAAACTCTAGGATTCAATGGGAAATTCGGATTGAAATTTTAACAAAGCTGTCACGTAGAAAATATTTTTAAAATATCGAAAAGCTTGAATTAGGGTGTTGCTTTTAGTGAAGTGAACCTATAGCAATAAGTTTTTTTTCTAAAAAACATTACTTTTTTAAATTTAACTAATTTCTTCACAAAAAATGTATATTATTTTTTAATACATGTTTCAAACTATATTTTGTATCGGAATTATCATAAAGATATAAGTGGTTCAAATTGTTCAGACAAGAAAGTGTTTAAGTTCACAATGTTATCAAGACGCTATTCTTATACAAGTAATTTTTGTTATTAAGTGACAATATATATCCGCCACACTAAATGTGTGCCTTTTAAACTATTTCATTTTCAATACATTAAAAAGGGATTTTTAAATATGTAATACAAAATTAACAATGGCTTTTTATGCAATGTTAAAGTTAATTTTTGTTTAACAAAAATGTAAACTGTTTGTTAAAAGAAATTTCTATACCTCGGTTTATACAAAGAAAAGACAACACCCAACATTTCTCAAATAACAGAAACGTTTTGTTTTTCAATTCATAGAAATTAATGACACCCATTATTGATATCAACATTATTTTATTATTTTTTCCATATAAAATTCCTTCAAAAAATGCATTCATCAGCATTTACTACAGAATAAAACGATCCCCCTTTATAAAACAGACGTTCACTTCATTCAAACTTCCATCAAAAGATATTGCGCTATCAGTTGAATACACATCGGGCCTTTATTCCAATAGTGCTATTACAAAACCAATCCTTCATGACTCTCTTCAACCAAATTCAACAAAAGAATCGGAAACAACGAAACTACCCCAAATCAACCTCGCTCTGACAACAAGAAGAAAGATGCTGGCAAAAAAGTGTGTATCACATTACAGTTCTTGCTGGATGCCCATTTTCATACAAGTAAGGTCAGGTTGGTCAATTAATTACTTCACCCTCGCTCACCCATTGTCCGAAGATGGGAGGCGTATGCAGTAACATCTTAGAGTGTGGGTGTGACAGAAATGTAACTCGCATTAAGGGTTCGAAATTAACGGTCGCTCGTCACAAAATGCGAATAAATCCTACAATTTTGCGACTTCAAAAAATTTTATTAACAGCTATCGCGACTAGTTTTTCTTTAAACTCACTATCAACTTTTTATGGCGGTTTCTAAGGATCTTGCGAAAAATAATCATCTTAAAATTGCAAATCTCCAACTATCTTAAATTTGTCAAAATTATCTTCTGTGATCCTTAAATAGCAAAACTTTTTCGATACATAAAAGGCAATACTCCGACGATTGGTGAAATCTATAAACTCCAGCGATTGTTCCTAATTGGTTGTGATTCCTAAAATTTTGGAACTCCAGCTCTCCTGAAATTATGATTGTATACATGCGCAACTACAACAATCATAAGAGTTTGTGGGTAAAATTACATAAAACAGGGGGAGGGGGTATCAAATAGAATTTAGCCTATGACAAATTTTAAAATCTTATAGTTAACTTTTATCATTCATTAAGGAGGGTGTGTGTTAATGATATTCTCATGTGGGTCTTTAATCGGTTTAAGAAGCGCCATTTTACAAAAATGACACATTGACAATTGACAATTTACAATTTAATGTATTTTTATTCTTTATCGCTAAACCAACTATTTTATAGTTCATAAAAATTTTATCATTTAGTTATATTTCGAAGCGTATTTGGCTGCGTTAGAGTTCCTGAAGTTTTCTAAATAGAACAACCGCAAACGTTCAAACTAAACTCTTTTGGTAAAAAAAACTAACTTTTGAAGAAAAATCAGTTACACCTTTATCGAGCCAAAACATTCGCCTTTGTGTTGCATTTTCAATTTTAGGTTGTTTGTACAATTCTCCCCATTCAGACAATTACATTTAATTGGGTTTCATGTTACTCATTGATGATTGTCTTCTCAAGTAGCCTTGCTGCATTGCTGCTTTTGGGGCCTTACTTGATTATTTGAAGGGAGGTTGACTTTATTATTGGATTAAAAGATGATAAAGTTCAAGTACAGTAGAACTACAATTATACGAATTTCATTAAGGCTGGTTCCCGCATTCAAAAAATCGAAATTTTTAGATTTTGGACAAAAAAAAGTAGTATAAAATTTAATTAACTACTATATGGATCTTGAAAGGTTGTAAGTGAAAGAAAAAAAAGCTATTTTTAGAGAAAAAGAGCTTTGAATTACATGATTAATAGTAGAGTATTTGTATAAAATATTAGAGTTCGGATAATCTGAGTTATGTAATTGTAGTTATGTATATTTCCAGAAACTCCAAGGAATCCCATCGGAGTGGGATCAACCAATGAATCAGGAAAACCTGTACTTTTCCAGTTTCCAAAAAGTTAATACGATGTTTTTAGCTAGATTAACATCTAAATTAATACTTTTTCTTTTCCTTCAAATATAACGGGATAAATTATAATAGTTATATGTTGTAAACATTTAATTTCGGATTTTAATAATAAGCAAATAATACATAATTTCTTATTGCACATTTTTAAATAACAATGAGTGTGTATTTGTAGACATATGTATGCTTTTAGAATGGTTATATTCTAATTGTCCCTAGCAGAATATAATGACCATATCGCATAATCATCTATACCGACTTGATATCTAAAGAATATCGGGAAGTAATAGCTGCGTGCTTATAAAACAGAAACTTTTCCTCATTAAATCGAAGAAAAAAAATTAAGCAATTTGAATTAAATGAAACTAAATCTGCTTTGTCAAATGAGAGGAATATAATTGAAAATATCGTGAAAAAATTGAATTTCACTGAATTTTTCATACAATTTTTTTTCACTTTCCGGATTAATTTTTCATAAATTTATATCGATATGTGTAGTACTTTTACAGCCGATATCACATTTTCAAGGTTTTTAATCCAATTTTTATAGAACAAGTTTAATAATCAGAAATATATGCCTTTTTGTCAGTGCTTTTTACACCAAAAACCACTGTAGTATTCAAATTTTCTGTGACTTATGCTGATTCATATCAAATAAAAAATTATTTAAAAAATTTAAAGGAAGTATGTACATTTTCACGTGATTTTTGCGTGTTTTCTGTTAGAGGAAAGACGGTATTTGTCACGAGAGGGGCAATACTGAAGTAATTTATTATAATCCATATCTCCCTTTCCTCTTGTTTTAAACGGTTAGTCCTCTGATTCAACCTTCAAGGTTAGCTTGACCTTCATGAATGAAAATTTTTATGAAATTTTCCTTTTTCTATGCGTTTATTTTAAGTTAGACCATCATAGAGATCATTTGACCATTGTTAGTTAAAGTTGTTAATATTTATTAGAAAAAATAAAACACGCATAAAAAAATTTATAAATATTTTTAAAAAAACTGATAAAAATTTTAATAACCTTTGAAGCTAGTACTCAAAAACAGATATGATTAGATTGATAATTGAAATTGACTTTTCATCAAAAATTGACATTTTATTCAGCTCTAAAAACGTTGTTGCAGAGACAAAAATATAGCATTGTATATGAAGAGTTAAGTTGGTAAACTCACATTCTTTACAGTACAACTAATATATGGGGTCCGGCTCCTTCAGTTGCGATTTTGTCCAATTGAAATAAACATTATAAAAAGTCGCCAGTGAGCGGACCGGACCATATATCTTACTCTATAGTTATACTCTAAACATGCTTCATATAAAGAAATGCCAAAAAATATTATAATGATGCTTCTTAATAAACAAGGGTAATTTAATTATTTTACTCTAAAACACTGGTTTTTTTTTAAATTTAGGAATTTGCGTTTTTAAATTTAGGAATTTGGTATGCGGGTATCATCTGGTATGGAGGTATCATGCAATGGAGGTTATCATCGCAAGGTTGGGCATCCCTCCCGCCAATCTATAAGGGAATCGAGAAGGGAAAAATAAACCTATAAATAACGACTTGTATATGGAACTGAGGCACGTTAAAAGTGTCGTGGTTTAAAATCATGAGGCTAAGTGCTCACTTTATCGCTGTAAAATTGCGCTGGGTGCCAACTGAAGTGGTGACTGTTGACTTCGTCTTTTGACTGCGGTTTAAAATTACAAGGTTCGTCTCCAAAGCACTCTTGATTTAGTGTGATATTCATTCAAATAATCCAAATAGTATTCATTATATATCAATGAATTATGTTAATAATTATATTTTCAAATATTTATTTATTGATATTATTCAAATAATCAATATATTTTTATATATCAATAAATTTATGGTATTCTTATATCAATGAATCTATTTAATTGATATTCTTTATCAATGAATTCTATTAATGAATATTTCTTATATCAATGAATTATATTAATGAATATTTCTTATATCAATGAATTATATTAATGAATATTTATTATATCAATGAATTATATTAATGAATATTTATTATATCAATGAATTATATTAATGAATATTTATTATATCAATGAATTATATTAATGAATATTTATTATATCAATGAATATTTATTATTTAATGATATTATATCTAATAATAATATCAAAATATAGTAATGAAATTAATTTGATAAATTTCAATAAGATCTAATCTATCGCCATAAATATTAACTGAAATTTTCGTTGATGTATTAACTTAATGAATATTTTATATCATGAATATTAATATTATATATCAATGAATATTATTATATCAATGAATATTTATTATATCAATGAATTATATTAATGAATATTTTTTATATCAATGAATTATATTAATGAATATTTTTTATATCAATGAATTATATTAATGAATATTATTATATTAATGAATATTTTATTTATATCAATGAATTATATTAATGAATGATTTTTTATATCAATGAATTATATTAATGAATTATTAATTATATTAATGAATATTTTATATCAATGAATTGTATTAATGAATATTAATTATATCAATGAATTATATTAATGAATATTTTTATATCAATGAATTGTATTAATGAATATTAATTATATCAATGAATTATATTAATGAATATTTATTATATCAATGAATTATATCCATGAATATTTTTATTCAATGAATATAGTGGTATTACTTGACTCTAGACCCATGGCCAAATCAATATAAGGGAGCACACAAATTCAACAATTCGTGATAGAAGTTCTTTCAAATAAGATCCTACAACACTATCGCCAGAAAAATATTAAACCTGACAAATTTCTCCGGTCGGATGTATTTAAACTTAAAAAAGTAATTGTCTTCAAATCTACAAGGTTGGTATATTGAAGTGAAAACAAATTATGAAGTTCCTGTATCCTTCAAAATTTATGTTCATCTAAACTCCATTAAACGGCTCTCGACCCATTAATAATTTACAGAATTTTTTTTAAAATTTAGGATATCTCTATTTTGAACTTGGTTTCCTATTCAGCTTTTGTTGTAGCTCGCTTGATTTTTGAGTCGTGTTCGCTTTTCGCAATTCTGAGCAGGCTGATGGGCTGGTTGATTTCAACTGACAAAAATCATTAATGGAATTGTTTTTTTCTATATTCTTCTCTTAAATTGATGACGATTTCAGTGGTCATAAAAATGCGTTTGAAAGATGGCAATCCGAATCAGTCAGTGTGCAATGCAGCGAATGTGTTAGAATTTACATTTTTTGTAAAACATACACATTTACATTTTTTGAAATTGTATATTTGTAAAAAAAACTGTAATGAATGGTCACCAAAAACAATAGTTTTTGAGCTATTTCCTATCTACTTTTAGAGAATTTTTCCAGTTTTTATGTACGTATTTTCTTATATGCGTTTACTCAAATATTTCATATTTTTTCAATTAACAAATACAACTGACGGTCTCAACTGACGTAAAAGTAAAAAGATGTTTCCGGAGTATCTTCAGAAGTTTTGTTGCGTTTCATTGTGGTATGTACAAGTACGTGGTATGCTTTTTTCCCCCCTAACTTTTGTACTGATCTATTTAAAACTTTTTAAAAATAAATAAATCTTAAAATTATAAATGTTTTAGTACTGTCAATTCTAATTAGTTTTATTCATATCCTCGTGTTGTATTCTTCCTGCTTTATATTAAGATCAGAAAAGGATGCTATAAATAGAACATTGTTGTATTTTGCTCATCCTGCTTCATTTGTGACACTTGAAGAGTATAGAAGTTTGAACACTGAACAACCGATAAGGAATTTGCGCATAATGTAATACTATTAACAGTTGAAGAGCTCAAGTGCAAAACAAGTTAAATCACTTTTTGGAAAAATTGAGTTGGTTAGCTTTTTATACATGTATTGAAGGAAAGGATCTACCAACATTTTGATTTGCACAAAAAAAAAGTTTTCACATTTTGTCAAAAGTCTCTTTTATGTGCAAATCAAAATGTTGATGGATCCCTTCCTACAATACCTGTATAAAAAGCTAACCAACTCAATTTTTCCAAAAAGTGATTTAACTTGTGTTGCACTTCAGTTATAAAACCTCTAAGTCGAACGGTTTATAGGCTATTATTAATTTTGTTATCAATGAACAACTAATCCTTCCCATGCCACTTTCTACACAATTTAATTATTTGTGAAAAAATTAATTCTATGATTTTATCTAATCCCCTTAAACTTATATCTTTCACCAAATGGTATTATCAAAGCAATTAACTGTTACGGGATTACATACCGTGGAGAATCTGCATAAGCTTAAGGAAAACGCCTGTGTATGTGTTTTTCAATACCTGGTAATGGGTCTAAAACGGACCCGTCTTTTCGCCTCGGGGTCTGACCCATCGAGGCTCGTTTTCAAGGTCAGTCTGGAATCTTCGGCATTAATCCATCATTAGTGAGAACTCCAATGTTTTACTTTTTCGAGAAAAGGAACCTAAGTCTATTTTACAAGCTATAGAACGTGAGTAGATAAGAAGAAAGAGGCTTGTTCTTCTATGTGTTTGCTTTATCTAGGCACTCGTTTCTAAGTAATCATCACTAAAACTTTGTAAAGCATGACCTCAGATACCAATTTCATCTTTTGCCGTCTTTGTACTCGGAGACATAAATCTACATCTGTCGGCGAATTGTCCATTGATACTAATCATTTTGAGTATTTAAATCACTTAGGCTTTCGAAATGCGGTTGATGTCAACTGTCTGTCAGTCCATTGTCTGTCTATTTTCTGTTCATGTATGCTCTGTCTGTCTATCTTACCGTTGTTGTACTGGGTCTAGAATTTGTACATTCATGATCATTAACTTCCTTCCAAAATCATGGTCTAAATCACGATCTTTAAAAATTTAGTTTTTGTATGAATGCTTATGACTATAATTACCAATGTGATTCTTTGATTGTTCATGTATTATTACCCCAGAAGCGGCAAGGCATACTTTTTGCATCAATTATCTTAGCTTTAATCTACATTTGTATTTTTTAATGCAGTTTGGAGTAGTTTCATCTAGGTATTGAAATGCGGTTGATGTCCATCTGTCTGTCTGTTCGTATGTCTGTCTGTCTTTCCGTCTGTCTGTCCGTCCGTCTGTCTGTCTGTCCGTACCCCCCCCCTTCCAAAATCGTTCTATCCATCGGATCTTAAAAATTCTTTTTTTGTTAGAAAGCTATGACCTCAGATACCCAACTTTCATACTTTTTGTCCGTCTGTCTGTACGTCCGGACGGACATAAATCTACTATCTGTCGGCGAATTTCCCATTGAATTAGCATTGAAATTCAATTTTGAGTCATTTAAATCACTGTAGGTATTGAAATTCGGTTGATGTCCATCTGTCTGTCTGTTCTTATGTCTGTCTCTCTTTCCGTCTGTCTGTCTGTCTGTCCGTCTGTCTGTCTGTCCGTACCCCCCTTCCAAAATCGGTTCTATCCATCGGATCTTAAAAATTCTTTTTTTGTTAGAAAGCTATGACCTTAGATACCAACTTTCATACTTTTTGTCCGTCTGTCTATCTGTACGTCCGGACGGACATAAATCTACTATCTGTCGGCGAATTTCCCATTGAATTAGCATTGAAATTCAATTTTGAGTCATTTAAAATCACTGTTGCCAAATCAACAATGGCATGAAAACTTTATTTATTTAAACATATTTGAAGCAAAATAATATTTTCATGAATCAGTTTGGAATGACGTCATAAAATGTAGCACAATTGATTCTTTGATTATTCATTAATTATCTAACAAGAAAGCGGCAAGGCATACTTTTGCATGCAATTATGCTAAGTTTTAATTTACATTTCTTATTTTTTTAATGCAGTTTGGAGTTTCATTGTTGATGATATTTACTGTTAGAAACCTAGTTTTTTCCCGATTAGAACTTCAGTAAGTATTTAAGTAACAGGAAAGTAGGCTATTTTAGTTCTTTATGAACTTCTTGTTAATTCGAAAGAATTAAAAAATGAAAAGGTAGGTATTGACATGTGGTCAATGTCCGTCTGTGCGTATGTCTGTCCGTACCCCCCTTCCAAAATCGGTTTGTATTTTTTTAATGCAGTTTGGAGTAGTTTCATTACTTTTGTTATTAATAAATATTTAATTATTCTTCGAACTACAAATAAATCGAACAGACGATAAATAATATTAAGTTAATTTGCGAAAGAATATTGAGGAAAATAGTTGATTTTGGCTTTTAGAAGTTTATGTTATAGCTGGATGCTGTGTTTAGCGATTTTTAGCCTACTTTTCTTTTTTTAATTCGAAAGAATTAAAAATATGAAAAAGTATGTATTGACATGCGGTCTATGTCCGTCTGTCTCTCTGTCCGTACCCCCCTTCCAAAATCGGTTCTATACATCTGATCTTAAAAATTCTTTTTTTGTTAGAAAGCTATGACCTCAGAGACCCAACTTTCATACTATTTGTCCGCCTGTCTGTACGTCCGGACGGACATAAATTTACTATCTGTCGGCGAATTTCCCATTGAATTAGCATTGGAATTCAATTTTGAGTCATTTAAATCACTGTTGCCAAATCAACAATGGCATAAGAAACTTTATTTATTTAAAAATATTTGAAGCAAAATAATTTTTTCATGAATCAGTTTGGAATGACGTCATAAAATGTAGCACAATGTGATTCTTTGATTGTTCATTAATTGTTTATCAAGAAAACGGCAAGACATATTTTTTGCATACAAGTATGCTTAGTTTTAATTTACATTTCGTATTTTTTAATGCAGTTTGGAGTAGTTTCATTACTTTTGTTATTAACAAATATTTAATTATTGTTCGAACTACAAATAAATCGTGCAGACGATAAATAATATTCAGTTAATATGAGAAAGAATATTAAGGAAAATAATTGATTTTGGCTTTTAGAAGTTTAAATTATAGCTGGATGCTGTGTTTATCGATTATTTTTTTCAAATGTGTATAAATCTAATGTAGAAACGGTTGTTGATATTTACTGTTGAACCTAGTTGTTTTCCGATTAGAATTTCAGTAAGTATTTAAGTAACAGGAAAGTAGGCTATTTTAGTTCTTTAAGAACTTCTTGTTTGCATACAATTCTGCTTAGTTTTAATTTACATTAATTTTTTTAATGCAGTATGGGGTAGTTTCATTATTTTTGTTATTAATAAATATTTAATTATTCTTCGAACTACAAATAAATCAGAGCGATAATAATAATATTAATTATTTAGAAAGAATATTAAGGAAAATAGTTGATTTGGGCTTTTAGAAGTTTAAATTATAGCTGGATGCTGTGTTTAGCGATTTTTTTCTAATGTGTGTAAATCTAGTGTAGAAACGATTGTTGATGATATTTACTATTATGAACCTAGTTGATTCCCGATTAGAATTTCAGTAAGTATTTAAGTAATAGGAAAGTAGGCTATTTTAGTTGTTTAAGAACTTCTTGTATTAGTCAGTGATTGGTTTTGTGTACTCAAGTGACATGCTAAAAACTAACTACTGACGAGTGAAAATGCTTTCGGTAATGTCTTGGTGGAAGAGTGGCGATGTTTGGCAAAAGTTCATATGTCCAGACCCAGGTCCTGTCTCTCCATATATACCTAACTGTACGTTACCATGCCAGTCCAGGATTCGGATTGCTGATTGGCCAAGGTTCACTCAGCCTTCAAAGTGGGTGAGACTAGATTGGGAAATAAAGAATGGAGGTTTCGGTTCAATTTGCTTACTAACCAGAAAATCTTCTACAAGCACTTCTCTGTCTCGTATGCTGAAACTGGTACAGCAAGCCTTGGCTCTGTATGTCTTTTTGCACGCCTTGGTTTACAACAAAGATAAATTTAATTGATTTTAGTTAATTATTTGCTAATGAACTCTGTCTGGCAACAGCGTCTGGTTGGGAAAACACAGAAAATCGTTGCGTCAAGCCAACGTGATTTGGTAATTATGTTTACCAATTTGTTTGGATAATTATGTTTACCAATTTGTTTGGATAATTATGTTTACCAATTTGTTTGGATAATTATGTTTACCAATGCCCAGTCTATTCTTTTAAAAGTCATAGACTCGTTTTATACGAAACTATTTCGGTTATGTTTGTTACCGACTTAATGTGCCGGATGATCGCAGTGGTCATGCTAAGTGAATTGGATTTTGCGCATGAGACGGAAGCTAAAATAGTACTTATGGTTTTGCCTATGGTTTTCAATCAAGTCGTGACAGCAATAAACACTGCTGCAATGACAACTTTTTCGCAATTCAATTCTACATAGCATTGTCACTACTAATTGATTATAATTAAAGTTTGTAAAAGTTGCCAATGCCGCAGCGTTTAATACAGTCCCTGGACAAATTATTAGACGCACTGCAAGATTTCATGTATCAAGCAATACAAATACAAATACAAAAATAAAGGACCAATAACAGGCACGAAGCCCAACAAGATTGGTCCTGTTGAACAACATACCTTTCAATGATGAACAACATACCTTTAGAAGGACATTTGTGTTCCTAAACTTAAGCTATTGAATAGAAAATACTATCTGCTATACTTAATACATATATCGACATCTTTTTTAATGATATGGCATTCTTTGGTATGTTTTCATCATTACTAAAAAATACAGTGCGTCTAATAATTTGTCCAGGGACTGTACTGTCACGGCTTGATTAAAACAGCAGGCAAAACCTTAAGTAGGATTTGAGCTTCCATCGCATGTGAAAGATCCAACGGACTTAACGTTGCCACTACTGCGACCATCATAAATACAGCAAACATTACAAAACCTTCACGCGTGGAACGATCCATAGCACTTACATTATTTTTGGAGTTGCACCATTCTAGTTCAGAATGCTGTATGCAGCCGCGCAGCATCTTGGGGAAAAAGGATTAAAAGGATGTTTTGTTCTTGAACGGGCGCTTCTCTAAGTTCAAGCATGTGCCGGCCCTGTTTTGGTATTTCTAAAAATGAAAAGATTCAGGATCAATGTGGCTTCGATTCAAGGTGACCACTTCGGCAGGCCCTAAGTAAGGTGGAATTAAAAATTAGAGCCAGATCCTTTTCACTAAAAGAGTCGTATTTAAAACAAAATTATCTTTTAGGATTTAACATATTTTTAAGAATAAACTCTTTTTGCGTTTGTCTCTAATTTTTTGTACTTGCCTTTATTTGAAGAAGAAAATATTCGGATTTGTGCGAAAGATGTATAGCACTGTCATTCTCATTGTGCATCTAAAGCGGTTTTTTTATAATAGTAATTATCTGAAGTAGTAAATGCAGTAGGCAGTCAGAAACGACCGTGTAATTAGAATTTATATGTTATTCTATCTGAGGGATACGGACGTCACCTGGCTGTCAGGTTTCCCAGAAACGCACATAATTTTTAAAAATTTATAAATTTAATAATTTTAATAATATTTAAAATATATAGCATGGATGATCCATATATAAACATTTACTACATAAATACAATTTTTAAAAGATTTAAGAAATTAAATTTTCCTTTAAAAATTTTAATTTAAATCTCATGCAGTGAAAACAAGTTTTCACTTCAGCCAATTTGCCTATCCCTCAGAGGGTTATTGTATATTATTTCGGGTATACTTACTATGAAAACATGATTAAAAAATTGAAGAAAATTTAAAAAAAAAACGATGTTCAATTTGAAATAGCAAAGAAAGCTATTGTAACTTTGAAGTCACTCAAAGAAACACCAAACGCCATTTCTTTAAAGGCATCAACATTTGAAACAACAGAAATACAGTCTTTGTCTCGAGACAGTCTCCATCTCTGATGTATGGAACATGAAAATAATTAAGATTTATCCTCAACACCAGAAGCAGTTTCCGTTGAAATTCTTTTACAGCGTAATAATTCTCTTAGTCTTTCATCAAATCCCAAAACACAGAGTGCAGAGAGTCTTTTGAAGTAATTATGCCAATTATGTAGGACAAAACGTGCCCATACAGAAGCTAGGTAAGATATTATACTTCATTCACTTAAAAACGAGGTTTAGTTTCATTTGGATTCACGGAAACAATACCACTATCTGGTTAAAGAATAGAAAAGGCACGATGGTCTTAATTTCTTCATCTCAAAACCGTGCCATTCCCTGCTGAGAAAGAGATAAGGATTGTTGTTACCAAACGGTTGTGTTTTGATTGCAAACGTGAGTCGGTTTGGGAAGGGGGTCCATGTTTTATTCATTTCATTTGAATCGCTGATGGTAAAAAAGAGCCAAGTCCTTTGAAGAATTTTATATTTTATACACTTCTTTCAATTTTTTAAGGAAAGAAAAAGTGTATACGGAAATTGACCCCATTTTATATTTAACGATTCATTTTATTGTGCATGAATCGGTTTCGCGTAAAATGCTTTTTAATTCAACAAAAGACTTTGAATGCATGGTAAGATCAGTGCTGTCAATATCATAGAAAGGCGTACCTAATGAACAGTGACGTCATATCGCACAGTGTGAGAAAAAGTCAAAAAATGTACATGTTAAATGAACACAAACGACATCATGTTGCATCGTGCATGGAAGTCACAGATTTCCCTTGTTAAATAAACATAGTTATCTGCTTATTTTACATAGGAGCCATGTTGTCATATTACGTCACATTGCACCCTGCATGGAAGTCACAGATCTCCCATGTTAAATAAACAGAGTTATCTGTTCATCTAACATGGGAGTCATGTTGTCATATTACGTCATGTTGCATAGTGCGCGGAAAAGTGACGGATCTTCTATGTTAAGTCAATAGCAAATCCGCCACTTCCGCGCACGGTGAGATATAAGTTGACCGATTTTAAGACTTTGTCGAATGATCTCTCTACACTCGATGATATCTTCTTTTTGAGAAAACCATTTTAATAGTTCATTAAACGAAACGTAAACATCGGTCCCTAAATGTGACATCACCTTATCTTAGTAAACAGACTCTTTGATTTAAGTGGTATTGCTTCTATGTGGAAACTTACATACTGAATTAATATTAATATATTTTATTATCTTTAAAATTAATCTGTACTTAGAGTCAATGTACACATTTATTCGTTAGCTTCGGTATTTCCCGAATTGCATTCAATATAAAAAAAAATCGTGATGTGTAAAAAAAGTGCAATAGCTATATAATTCACACACAGTAAATATTCAATATACTTGATAAGAAATGTCAATAAGTGAACAGATAAAAAAAACCCGACAAGCCGAATGACAGCTGATCAGTGCAAACATTGATAAAGAGTCTCTATCAACATATTCCTCTATGACCGTGACCAGCAATCTTGTATACAGAAATGTCAAAAAGCATAAGAGAATGTCCTTTGTTATTCTAAACAGGATTGCATAACTAAAGATGGCAACTTTCGAAAATTATCTCACATATGCTGGAAATAGACAGTTTATTTTTTCTATTATTCAGAACGGAATGACGTATATTACTTCGGATTGTGGGCATATTTGGAAACTTTTTTGTCCTCGTGATAGTTTTCTGACGTACATTCTTATCCATATTAGCTTATTTAAAAATATACTGCAATTATTTTTATCATGATGATATGGAATTGCAAATATTATGAAAATTACAGTACAAACTTATATCATGTGGTTGTAGTGCTTTAGATCGAATTTTGCTTGAAAACAATGGGGAGACCGGGGCTAGTTTTCCCTCTTTTTTCATTTTGAGTATAGATTTTTTGAAATTTTTATATATTTTGGGAAAAACCGAAAATCAATATATTTGTATACTTTAATCTACAAAATACCGCCCATTGTTTTTAAGTAAATATAGTTTACTACTTATTATAGTTTGTTATAAATTCAGACAATGATCTAATATAAACTTCTGAGATGGGAAAAAATTTAATTTTTCCAAAACTGAGTATAAAATACTTAAATATGAGTATGTCGCACAGTCCAAATGGCTCCGAGGAAGTATTATAATCAATCTTATACCATTATCTTCTATTCGTGGGTCTTTCTCAGGGCCGGATTTCTAAATATTCTAAGTAGGCTATAGCCTACAGCGGCGTATTTTTAACGGCGCCAAATTTTACGACCAATTAAAGCTGCATTAGGCATAAATTTTTTTTTATAAATATACTAATATTTTTAAGAACTAAAACAAATAATTTACATTAATGCGTAAACCGTAAACGAATATATAGTACTAATATTTAGTAGCAAACATGGCCGTTGCGAGGGCAATTGCACCCTCTCCCCCCGGATTTGGAAGTTATGAGACCAGGGTAAGTGAGGATATTATAAGTGATCAGTTATCAGAAAATAAAAATATCTGATTTTCGATTTCTATATTTTTTAATTATATTGCATTACAAATAAATTATTTTCACTCTTTTATATTCGTTGTGATAATTTTAAATAGCACATGAGCACATACTACCCTATTTTGCAGCTAACCAGATATCTTTCCCCTTAGGGGGAGAATATTGTGACAGGAAGACAAATCGATCGTAGCCTACAGGCGGCAAATCTTTAAATTCGGCCCTGGTCTTTCTACTCTTTACAAGAACATTTGTGATCTATAGGATTACTAGTAGTAAGTAGGATACAAAATTCCGCCACCCAAAGAAGATTCTATCTCGAGTCATCTACGATAACTATTCGGCCATATACTATTCGAATTCCCTGGCGAAAATTACTGCAGATAACGAATGATATGTCATAACTTCTTTTTATAACAGAGTATGACTATTTTTTTGAAATTGAAAGCATCGGATTGTCTTAATTTAAACAAAATGTTTCAATTCAAAATGAAAACAGATTTTCTCAGAAATGTGTAATTATTTTCAGTGTATGTCCAGTCTTCAAATCATCACTACAAAAACATCGTTTTATTTGATCAGCTTTGAGAGAAACATACTTAGTTAGTCCTTTATTATTATCATTATTTTTTTAAATTAAGTATAAGACCATGCAAGCCTTTTGCCATAGACATCTGAACTGCTTTAAGGGGGTCCGATACAATTAAAAACTTTTTCTTTAATTTTACAGGTAGACTTTTCAAATTTTTCCACTTGTTAAGCATGCACACAAATTAACAACAATTCAATATTTAAAAATATAAAATTTTTTACTAATTTTGTTTTTAATTAAAATTTTTGTTGAATGCTGGTTTTCATTTGAGTATGTTAAGTAAGAGGAGCGTACAATTGTTTTAAAAACCGCCTCATACCACATTTGAAAAATTGCATATTTCTCATATGGTCTTATTTTTTGAAATTCAGAAGCTTTTAAAACTGAAAGTATTTATTGTTATTAATTTAAATAAATTTTGATATGAAAAGTTACTAAATTTCTTGTTTAAGTATTTAAAGTAATTATTTCATTCAATTAGATTAATTTACTGCTAATCTAATAATTATTTTAAATTGCTGGGTGTTCATCTGCATGGACATATGAGACTTAACTCATATGGGAAAATATTAGCTAAGCCTCGCTGGAAACTTTCTTCAAACCCACAACATGCTCTTGCGGTTCGATGTCCATAGGTTTGTGATGAACTGATGGCCTCTCACCTTCCAATGTTCTGATGGATGGGTTCATGCATCCTTCCACCCTTCACCTTCTGCAGGCGATAATTTATGCTAATTCAAATAAGAACATGCAACTATCTTATCTCCGGCAGGACTCGGGCAACTGCTGTAGAAACAACGCCCTTCGTTGCTGAGAGTGCTTCGTACTCGGGTTCCTGAGAAATTCAGTAATTTAAGATAGAATGAACTGGCAAACCTAAAACGGGACCAGGATCAGACACGTGACTTGGTTTTAGTCACATGGTTTAAAAAAATCCATAATTCTATAAATAATCATAAAGCCTTTTGTGCTTCATTCAAAAACGGATGAATTTTTTTTGAACATTATGTGTATAAATGCATGCTATCGAAACTAAATGAAAATAACTAGGTAATGAAAGTATTGCGAAAGGAAAGGATTGAAAATCCGAAGGGGAGATTTTGAGTTTTTACAAAGTTTTGAGGAGTGCTAATTATTCTGAAAAAATAGTGTTTGAACATAGGTCTGTCTTTCAGTCTGCCTGTTACCACTCTACAGCTTGAACTAAAAGAGCTATGAACTGTTAATTTGATACACTAGCTCCTGTGTGTAGTACCTGTCGGATGTCATAATAATGTTTTCCGGAAAATCGCCCATGTGCAAACGGAAAAAGTCAAAGAACTTTTTATGTTTCAAGGTTGTTGGATTTAACTTATAGAGTGTAAAATTTCCTTTAAATTCCTTCACTTATTGTGTGATTGTTAAAATTCATGTATTGCAATACACCCGTTGTTTTTGTGGTATTTTCCCAAACAAACGTAATAAGTCGCCAAACGTAGCAAACTCACAGGCCAAATTACTTATTCTGACATATTCATCTTGTCCCCCACCCTAGCGGCCTGTTTACTATTAAATAAGCGATCCATTATATTTAAGACGTTGTGGGAATTCCATCCGCAAACAACAATGGCGGATGTCCTTTGAAGAATGGAGTGTGGGAAGGTCGGGACAATTATGCGGCATCTGTAGCGATCTTCCTGGTTGACACCCTCATGGAAGAGTGTCCCTTGAACGGGTTTCTCTATTTTTGAAGTGGAAGTACTAAAGATCGTTTATTGTTGTTCATCTTGATTTTTGAATAGTTGCCATGGATGGCGAAAGAAGATGGAAATATCTAAAAAAATAAAATAAACCTTTAACCACTTGACGGAGTGCGAGACGAGCGAGCGCGGGCGTATAGCTGGTTTTTGAAAAGGCCTGACTCTCTGTCTATATAAGTTACTCAAAATTGTTTAGAATAAAATCATACAAAAAGTTTAGAAATATTGTACACACTAGCAGGAAATGATAAATTACTAATTATTTCCATAACTTATTTTAAAATAAGTTTAATTATTTTTTATACTGTTTGTTGAATTTCCCAAAATGTGCGTTAAATTTAATTAAAAACATTTTATAAACAATATTAACCGCAAGAACTGAATTTTATTTTCTTTTAAAGCTCATGTCTTTTAAATATTGCATACAAATGTTAGTTTTTTTTACAGATTATTATCTTTTATTTAGGTAAACATTTCTTTAAAAGGAATGAAAATTGTTAAGATTTTTTGAGACCAGGGTTCAACAAAAGTTTTTTTATTTTTTATTTTTGCATCCCTTCTTTGTACCATATAGTAATTTACATTCGAGACAAAAAAAAATTTCCTCGAAAATTTGTGTCATCTTATGTTTTACTACTCTTCAAAACCATTTTACATATTTCGTAGAGTAGTTTATGGAAATGTGAAAAAAATATTAAGATGCAAAATAAGTGCGTCAATAATTTTTCCAACCCGTGTAGATCATTAGCATTGAGTAATTATGCAAAAGATACATAATTGATGATGCTTTTCCATAATGAATCTATCAAAGATCGCGAACCTTATTAACCTGCGTGTGCAAAGGTACAAAACCATCCATCTTTTCCAAACTGAATAAATAAATAAATAAATAAATAAATAAATAAATTACATACAGACAATGTTAGGGTTATTATACCTAATAAACAAAGAAAATGAAATATAAGCTCCTCAAAGGGTAAATTTCCAAACAACAAATCCGTAACGATTCTCAGTTAAATTAGGCATAATGTAGATAATCAATCATTATATGATAGGCAGCATGAACTCCTGCATCATTAATAACAATAATAAATAATCGATCTTTTTTAAAGAAGAATTCGGGTTTAACCCTTACAGAGTCCTGATCAGTTTTAGGACCGTTCTACCTTTACACCACCACATTCCGATGTCAGCGATCTTAGGATCAGCATCACGAATTATCGAGATTAATAACTGGGATCCTGAAGCCTTCAGCCACGTTTGACCCCTTCGGTTACCGAAGTAGCGATACGGGGTAGACATTGAATATAGCGGACTGACGCATTGGCAAATCTAAAAGGGGACATTCACAAGTCACGTGGCTTGACATCAAGACCAGAGAAAATGTGTTCAATAGGGTACTTGATTGTATCACTAAAATACCTTCCAATATTAAATTATTTATAGTTTCAACCCAAAAAAAAACAAACGCATAAATTTTTTTGAAAAATAAATCTTTAAATCGTGCTAGAGCTGTATAATAAGTGTGTTTGTAGCTATCTCTTTTCTCGCCAAATTCTTACCAAAAAGGCGCAAATGAGCTAAAAGGTTTTATATGTTTATGAGGGAAATTACGATAACTATTATGCGTGCATTTTATAGCGTATGTTTTTATTTTGGATT
The DNA here is from genome assembly GCA_019343175.1 of Oedothorax gibbosus. Lineage (NCBI taxonomy): Eukaryota > Metazoa > Arthropoda > Arachnida > Araneae > Linyphiidae > Oedothorax > Oedothorax gibbosus. The sequence continues at coordinate 14,270,186 of CM033273.1, forward strand.
TTTAAGGTAATATAAGTAATAGTATTTTATACTTTATAACAAGCGGGAAAATAACATAAGTTTATTACCTATAATGGTTTAAATTGTACATATACTTGGATCAATTGCAACTTTTTTTTTACTCCGTGCGAAGAACGGGTATTTATTTGCTATTAATTAATAAAAATCATTTTAAAGTGGCTTTTTTTCATCGGTAAGTCACGTGATACCAAACACGTCGATTCGGCTGACGTCACTAGTACATATAAACAAACCTGTGTGATGTTTTTTGTCTGTAATTAAACTAGATTTAATCTAATTTACTATTAAAATGAGAATTATATAGATAATGGAAAGAGGTTTTACAGAAGCGGATAGTTCAAATTTGCTTAAAGTAGATACCAAAATGGTGTTTCAAAGTTTGTTTATAGTTACTAGTGACGTCATACACACCGCGTGACAGCGACGAAGCGTTTTCGGGCGTAATTTTTCGTCCTAATTTTAAAATTCACTTTTTTACGTTATTTGACAAAATTTTGAAAAAAAGAAAAATGTCATATTTTTATTTTGTACACACGCTTAATTTACGATGATATTGGCGTTTTTAAGGTGATGTATTTATTTTCTATTTTCATTCTTGAACATCCGTCGATTGGTGCTTTGTTCCTACGTGACATTGATTCACCAATCGAGGCTCGAGAAAGAATTTATTTTCAATCAGCATTTCGGTCGAAGCTCAGAAACATGTCCATGATTTTGCTTTTATACATTCTAGAATAGACGTAAATAGTTTGTTTATAACAATACAACATCTATATATTAAACATAAACGTAGCGAACACACGACATAAATATTTTCTAAAGATTTTTTTTTTTGTAAGCACTTTTTCAAACAGCAGCGATAAGCTACCAAACGTAGTAACCTTTTTCGTAAAATTAGAGATTTGGCGATATACATTTTAGTCTTCTCCTCAGAGGCCCTTTTAAAATTAGATTTATCGTCGATATTATTCGATTTACGTCGTTGAGGGATAACTGAGGGGTGCTAAAAAGGTAATCAGCAAACTAGTGTTGGAATATCATTTCGCAGACATGTCCTGCATGACAAAGCGGGCTATTGGGACACTTACCGCTTTGAACACATATCACAATGAGCTCGGTAAAGACACTAATAAATTAGAATCTATGGGTTCAGATTGTTAAAGCACGATAAATTTAGATATCTATCAATTAATGCAATTTTTAAAGCAATTTTAACAATTGTTGAGTTAGAATTACAGATCTTTTAATTTTTACACATCAAATGCAATGGAAGATCAAAGCTGAATTTGATTTTCCTGAAAAATCAGCTTTTTACCACTCTTTTATAGCGTACGGTGCCATGTTGTTTCAAATATAATATTATGAATCTCAAGCAGGAATGTCCAAAATGTACCACTTTAAAAAGAATGAACACTTATACACTAAAATCTTTTAACATAAATTAATTCTTTTTCATATCAAATTAGGTCAAAATTAGGCAAAAAATATCGTCCATTTATTCCATTAAAAACCAAATTTTTACATTCAATATCAAAAATAATAACGAATTTTTTAACGTAATAACTGTTCCATAAATAATAAACGGCTTATTACTTCTCCTCTTACGTGTAATAAAATCAACTTTTACTTAAGACGAAATAGTCGTCGTAAAAAATCATTTTGGCATTTTATATAATACTAGCAATTTATACCGTCTTCGCACGAATAAAAATATCAATAGATTCCAAATATGTGTACCATATACCTGTTATAGGAGCATAAACTTATTGTTGTTTTGCCGTTATAAATTATAAAATCCCGTTCATGCCTTAAAATTCCAAATGACAAATACGCTTTTAAATGCATCATAAATGTCATCACCATTCCCTCATAAATACATAAAACTTTAGCTCATTTGGCGCGTTTTGGAAATAATTGGCGAGAAAATGATATGCTACCCACACCATTATACAGTTCTAACACAATGACCTTCGAAAACCGACCAGCTTATAAATTATTTATAAAAAATTGCTATTTGGCGAATTTTATTAATAATTTGCGAGTTTGCAGTATTTGGCGAAAAATAAAGACATAAACACTAATAGCTCTAGTGCATGGCCTTTATTAACCATCATAGTTTAGTAATAGCTTAACTATACATTTATTGCTTAAATATGCATACATGCAGTCAACAAAAAATCAATGAAAAATCATCAAATAAACCCACAATAAAATCCGGAATGAGACTGGCGGAATTACGTCACTTGAAACATGTCAATTATTTTTCAATAATGAATTAAATTTTTATAAAGTAATGGCAAAAGAATAAAATAACATTTTGAATTTTAAATGTTTTCGTTAAAAGTTTTATTAATTTTTTCAGCGATGGCATCAGGAAAGAGAAAAAAATGATCGGATTTGAGCGAAAGTGTGTATTTTTTCAGAAAATTCGAATTTTCTTCAAAATGGAACAAATATGAAAAATAAGCCTCAGGTGCACACGTTAGTATAAAGGGAATTTATCTTAAAATTTCGAATTTGAGGGCAGTATAATAGGTCTTTACGATCCGATAACAGACACACCACACAGACAGACAGACTCTTTCTTTATTATATGATATATAGTGGTAATATAATAGTGGTAATACAGGGTGGGGCAAAGAAAAGTGGCCCCGGTCTAGAGATAGGAATACGTTGAAATGCTTGGCGAGAAAAAGTCTCGAAGACGCCTGAAAGCTTTCAAGTGGAAATAAAAGATTATTCAAGCGTGTAATGGTTTCACTTGACAAACCTGTTTTTGCATTGGTTGGATTGGATTAGCATCACATTAGAGCTACTCATGGACTATTGGCCAGTTCAGATCGTAGTGCGTCAGTGTATGAGTTGCGACTGTGTGAGTGTAAGTTGATCAATTCACAGGTGAAGATGAAACTCACAGTACAGCAGAGAGTGTTCATTGTAGAACATTTTATTAAAACGAATTCGTGGAAAAAATGTGACCAGTTGTTTGTTGAAGAATTTAAATGTGTAAAATAGCCTAAAAAGAGTGCTATGCAACAAATAGTTACGAAATGGCGTCAGCCAGGATCTGCTGTCAACAAGTTAAAAAACATTCCGAAACGGGTCTGAACACCAGATTCTGGGTTTTGCAATCAATTTAGAATGTTTTGTATTAACAAAAACAAAAATGTCATATTCTCTACGATAAATAACAACCGAAATAATCACTAGAGGGAACTTTTTTTATCAGAGAGAGAGAGCTCTACAAACCTTGTTTATATTTCATTTCAACTAGCTTTTCAAACCATAGCATAGTTGCCGGCAAATAAATAAGTCGCCAAGTGTTTGTTTGGGCTTAATATTGAAGCGATCAATGGCTTCATGTTAGCAAACCTGCTTTTGTATTGTTTTTTGACTTGGCAACATTTCTGTCGTATTCTTATCTCCACGTTGGGGCCACTTTTATTTGCTTCACCCTGTATAATATATGTAGTGGTATAAGAGTGGTCCATATTCCTTAAGAAAGGTGTCATTCATGCAACCGAATGAAACAGCAAAATTTAATAACAGTTTCAGTTTTTTTAAATGGCGCAAATGTCCTAATTTTGTTTAACCGTATTTCTATAACATTTCTGCGGCATTTCTTTTATTTGTGAAATGCATTAGACATTGCTAATATTTTATTCCTTTTTACGACAAACTGCACATATTATACCAAATTTTTCTTATTTTTGTTACAATGGAGGGGGTTAGGTACATATATATTCTGGCTTGTGTGCTTGATCAGAGACCCGCTTAATAAGCCTTCGTCAAGTAAGACAGACACAGACAGATTTTTTACTGTCACATAGAAAGGAATATACACCCAGGGCGAAGGCGGGAATCGAGCCCGCACCAGCGCGCATACTGCTAGCGTAATGGTCCAAACCACTCGGCCATCCGGGCACCTTTTGTTACAATAAAACTATACAGTTATCAAAATTTTTAATCTTTTATATTACTTTACTATTTGGGAAAAACTTTCGAGAAATGTCTCTTAAAAACAAAAAAATTCAAAACATCATCAACATATGATGTAACTTTACAATAGATGTTACTTAACCAAAAATATCAAAAGGATACCGTGAAAAGATCTGTGACAAAATACAAATATAAATCCTTTTTTACGGGGAATAACTTGTCTAATCTTCCCCATAACTCACATATTATACACTGAAAAATATTGACGAGTACAAATTATCTTAAACACCTCCCAGTCTTAAGCACATAATCTACGTTGTAAAACTCAGTCTTGCTTACAGAAGCTAGTGCATTTAGGGTATGAATTATTACGGCTTCCGATAAGATTAGACAAAACCCTTTTTGTGACAGTTGTGATGAATTAAGGACAAGTCTTGTAAAACTTTGTACATATTTTTGTAAAACCCAGACGAGTCCAAAGGATAATGAGGGTGTTCGATAAAGAGATACATATTTTTGTAACATTGTCTTTTAGACTGTGCTGGAGGAAAAACAGTCAAATAAGCCGTTTTATATCTATTATCTATATTTAAACTTTTTGTACTAAGGGCAATCGGTGCAAGAATGTTAACTGCCAAGTATATTTTTTATGATTTGATTAGGTATTAAAAGATAGGTTTTTTTTTAATCCATTTCACAATAATAGCTCTGTGTAACTTTTACAACTGTCCTCATTACAATAGTCGTGTGTCGATTAGTTATTAAAATAATATCTTTGCATGTAAAATCCTTTTATGAATGTCAATTACCTAATATGAATATAACGTAATAAAAGTATTGCTGCTATGGGGCTGGAAATTTATGTTTCAGATTTTGCGTTTTGAAGCAGCTGATTCGAAAAATGTTTTTTTTTTTTAAATAGAGGTGTTGTTTTATAGAGGTGTTTTTTAAATAGAGGTTTGCCTGAAATCAGTACAAATATAAGTCACTAAACGAGCCAGATACTTCAAATTTAGTATAAGAGTTCCCAGAACCTGCGGGTCGTTCTAATAGTTACCTGAGAATCAAAATATAGTTACCTAATCTTTTCTCTTATAAATCTTTCTTTGAACGTGTTTGTTTCACAAAACAAGTATTTTTCCATAAGAGATCAGTTTGCCAGTTCAAATTACTAGGCTCTTATATAAAAAGCTGTTTTTAGTTATATCGAGACGTTAATCCAACTAACCAAACCAAACATTTGTATTGATTTATTAATATTATATTGCTTATTTGAACACTTTTTATTCAAATTCAGAGATCCATAACACTTATTCGTTTTCAAGAAAATCTAGATCGTTAAACTCGCTTCTATTGAAACAGAACAGAAAAAAAAACATAACTTGTTTGTTCTGTCATGAACTTATATGCTTCTCAGAAACTACCGGAAACACTAAAATTGACAATTCACTGGTAGCTTGAAACTACACAACTAGTTTAGTTCACGTTATGTCAATACATAGAACACAATAAAAACAATTGAATTAAATCCATATCAAATCGGAACCATTATCAATAAAGAGAATGACAAGGGAAAGTCGGAAGCGAAATTCGTTCTAAACAATGCTAATTGTTAGAGCAAACTGCCTATCAATGTCGTGGTAAAAGTGATAAAATTCTGAATAAAATATCGACATAAATTGAAGTGACAACAATGGTTGCAAGTCCGAAGGTGGGAATTCTTTTTTCTTTAGAAGTGAAAGTGTTCTCCCGTATGATTTATCGTATTATTCAAGTGTGTGTCAAACCTACTCATATTTGAAATGTCAAATTTCTTTTTTTTTAAATTTTGTATAATTTTGCCCTGTTACTAAGACTGTTAATTTTATTCCTTGCTTTTAAGTTTATTCGAATTTGAGTAAAAAGAAAGCCACTTACCTAAAAAATCAAGTAATTATTTGAAAAAGTATTAGCCGTTTTCTCACCATTCCTTTTATTTTTTAAGAAAGGCAAAATGAGACTTATTTTCAATAAAATGTCAATAGAAATCTTTTTGCTTCAATTTCATGTGAAGTAAAAGAAAATGGTTGGAGAAGATTACGTGTAGGGGTTAAATGATTAGGGTTATGTTGAGTTATCGTCACATTATACCTACCTAGGGCTATTGACGGTGGGCACTGGTCAGTATAATTTAGGACCACAGTTAAGTAACGATCCGACACCTGGGTAGGCATCCAGAGCTATTTTTAAGGGTGACATCGTACGTGGCGTCGAGACTTTTTAGCATATTTGGACTCTTTATGGGTAGGCAGTTAGGGTGTTGGCAATTCCCGGACCCGAGCCTGAGACCTTCCGCTTGCAAGGTAAGTGGGCAAGTCCCTCTTGCCGAGTGGGCTTCCCAATCGGTAAGGCACTCATAATTAAAAGAGAATGCATTTTAATAATTCCGATTAAAATATAATACAAGTCGAGAGTTGGTTGAAAAAATGCCGCACTAGTATTGCACGAGGACGAGGTCTATTGACGACGATCCTTGTAATTTTGGACCGTGGTCAAGTGACGAGGCTGACACCTGAGTAGTAAAATGTAAACCTTAAATAAGTTATTATCAGACAAATTTTTTAGAAAAATAGTTTAAAATCTTTAATATTAATCTTTAATATTAATCTTTAATATTAATCTTTAATATTAATCTTTAATATTAATCTTTAATATTAATCTTTAATATTAATCTTTAATATTAATCTTTAATATTAATCTTTAATATTAATCTTTAATATTAATCTTTAATATTAATCTTTAATATTAATCTTTAATATTAATCTTTAATATTAATATTTAATATTAATCTTTAATATTATTCTTTAATATTAAAGATTCATTTTCGACTATGTTATATCACTTTAAACTGCATAAATGAGTAAGGAAAATTAAATTGAAATTAATTATAATTCATCCATCAATAACATGTATAATTAAAGGCGTTTAGCTCTTATTATAAACATACCACAAATAATTAAAAATATATATATTTGTAATCGAATCTGACGCAACACTTCTCCCTTTTTTTTCATTTTTCATCATCTTTATTTATCTTTTCTACCTTTTCAGAGAGGAATTTCTGTATCCGAAATAGAATGTCTCCTCTGATCTCAAATGTCATTCCATGTGATATGTCACTTTTTTCGTAACAAAAAGCTCGGCTGCCTAGCACATGCCTTCGGAATGCACGCTGCTCATTGGTGGATTCAGATTTATACGTGTCGCTTTCAAGGGTAGAGTTGCAAAACCGTCCCTTCATCTAGACGAGGGGGTATTTTCTTATCGTTTATCATATACCTTATCAACTAGCAACTGTATATTTTGTGTTTTATCTAGTTTGGATCTTATCCTCAGTTTTAATCTATTGGGATGGAACTGGATTTTCCTTATAGGTGACAAATAACGTAATTTGATGCAAAAATCAACTAATAAGAAAGTTTGTTATTAATTTGTTTATTTTTTATGAAAAAAAATTACTGTAAAAACTATTTGAGAATTTTTAATTTTTTAATGAAGCAATTTTTTACTTTTTTCCCTAAATATAACAATACGCAAGTGTACAAATGATCGTAATAATCATATACTAACCGTTCAAATATTTTTACAGTTACCAATACTTTTAACACTAAAAATCATTGTAAAATTTTGCAATTAAATTTAAAGTATCGAAATATACTAAAAAAAAATTATTAAACACGCGCGTAATAGAAAGCTACTGTCAAGCAGAATTCGACAGCAAAATATTTAGAATTTCTAAAAAATTAAGATATTGAACAAACTTAAAAACTTAACTAGGACAAACTGTTAATTTAGCAGACAAAACTTTCAATCGCTTTGTTTATTAACTTGTGTATGTGTAACGTCAAATGGATTAAGTTATAACGTAACGCTACAAATAAATAAAAAAGGTTACATTCCAAATATTTCAAACTTGTTCAATTTATATGATAAAAGTAAAAATTTTGTATTAAGTACATTATTTTAGATACAGGTCTTAATTAACGAAAAAAAATATTTCTTTTATTGGATGGCCAACAACAAGCATCTATCCTTTTTAGTAGATAATTTGGTAAAGATAATGCAACCAAAAACGAGTTTTAACAAACATGAGAGATAATCAAACGCCTTCTCCCCTCCCTCTTTTCTATAGTTATCTCTTTAATCTCTGCTACCTTACCTATCCTGGGTTGCCGACTGTTCATATTTTAAAAAAATCGCCAAATTTAAGAAAAAACCCGCGAGTTTTTAAAAACGAATTTTTGAAATATTTTTATTGATGCATACGGTATAAAGAAAAAAATAAGGTAATAATGTTTAAGATAAAGTATATTTTTATATGTAACTTTTTTTTCAATTAGCTTGTTTCATGATGTAGTTCTTTCCAGCTTTCGTTCCTGCATTTCCTTCAATCGTGCTTCCGATTGATGATCTGTTTCCACTTGAAATCGATTCACCGATCGAAGGTAGAGAAAGAAATTATTTTCATTCGGCATTTCTGTTGTCACTCAAGACCTATAGTATGCCCATTTGACTTTTATTATTTAAATAGTTAAATAAATATATATTTTAAAGTAAATTCAGGCAACTATGGAGCAAAATTGAACAAAATGGTTTATAAGGATTTCTAGATTGATGCCACTCAAATTTTGTAGTTTTTAGACCTTCAATGTAAGCTTCCGAAAATAATTCGAATGAAAAAGGGCAAATTCACCTGTCTTAATACTTAATTAAAAATAAACCAGTATTTTCCGAGTAAATGAAATTTTTATTTCTCGTTCTGTAGAGTTCGCCAAATATGACTCTTATAAGACATTTTAACCGTAGTTGAACGTGGTTCTAGTTGTAATTTAAATTGCAATTGATAGTTAACGTCGCACAAGAATGGTGAATTGACTAATTTTGTGAAATTATGTCCTGCAAACCCGGAAATGTTTTAGTAAACAGTGGAACAAGAAAGAGTTAAACTATTTTGAATGCTTACCTTCTAATTTTTAAGCTGAATATTGGATTAAACGTTAATTTAGTCAAATTGGCATATTACAATCACACTTGTTTATTGTGTTAAACTGAGATATATACAGAATTTCCTATTTTTACATTATAAATGTAGATTTTAACAACAGCAAAAGTCGACAAAAACTCATAAATAAATAAAGTCAAATTAAAGATTATCCCGCCTAATTGGTAAACTTGACATCAAAAAGAGAACGGATAGACGTGGGGTACACAAATTCATCAATGTTTTCGGTGCAGATGTGGAGGTAGAGGGAATGTGCGTGGAAAAGTGGCATTTCTGCTTTTGTAACTCAATGGGAGATAGGCCGCTTTTCTAGTTCAGTGCTATGCACATCGTCTTATCACGTGAAGATGGGAATAGCAGCCATAAACACGGAAATAAGCTCAGGTACACGTGCTCAGCATGCGACAGTGTCGAAACCTGTTGATATTTTCTTTTTAAATACTTTGTGATGTTGTTTTAGTCCAACGGATGGATTTTTCGAAGCGGTAGTAGTTTTAATTGCATATTGAAGCTTCAATGACCAGGATTTATGAGATCAAATACTTTTATGTGCTTGAGAATAGTTATAGTACCGTTCAGGAAAAAGATTTATAAAAATAAAATATTGGATATTCCAAAAGTTATTTTTACTGGAAACTTCCTTTAAAAATTAATTCTTACGTCTAAGGTATAGAGATCCCGGATTTATGGGCATGTTTCAAGTCTTGAGTGGCAAAAGAAGTGCTGAATGAAAATAAATTATATCTTGACCCTCGATTGGTGAATCAGCGTCACGTGAGACAAAAAACACTAATTCAAGGGAGCAGCAGAAAAGAAATCTTGAAGGTTTTACTTCACCTATAACAAGCCAAATTCTACAAAAAAAAAAATTTTATGTGTGTATGCGTGTTTAAATTTTCTCTGTATATATCACAAAAGTAAACGGAGTAAGCCCTACAGTATCTCTATTAGGCTTTCAAACATTTAATTGTTCCACTTATTTTCAAAACAGTCCAATAGAAATATATTACCATCTCTTTTCAGTTTTTCTTCATTAGTGAAATTTTATTTACAAGAATGTTCATCTTATTACAGTCCTATTTTCAAAACCATTTTCCCTCAAATGTTTCATTTGATGCCTGAGTGGTTCCTACAATAACAAGATTATGACAAGTAAAAGTTTTTAAAAATATATAAAATAGCCCCGATATTTCAGCAGAATTCGTGTGTGTGTGTGTTCAATTACCTGAATCCCACTGGTACCTCCCGCCGTGATTACAGGTGCATGATATCATCAGACTTGCGAAACCACATCACTTTTTGAGAAAGCTGTATCTTACATCTGAGATATTGTGTAATGTGTTGAATGTTTTTAAAAGTAAGAATTATAATTTTGGTATATGGAGAAACGTAAAAATCTAATCCATTGCATTCCACATTTTTACAAAAATATAATTAATAAAGTTGGCATTGCTAAAAAAGGATATTTTAGAGAAGGAACATATAGAACGTGTATCTTTAAATAAGCTATTTTTCAAAGTTCAAATTTCCATCAAACAATTCTATTGAGAGATAAAAATTTCCTTTTATGAATTACTAATGATAGATTTAAAATTTATGATAAATAACTCCTCCATCCTTTATAATAAATAACTCCTCCATCCTTTAAATTTTAAAATTTAGTATAACTATAAAATTTATATATATATTTTTAATTACGTGTGTTGCTGGTAAAAATCACAGTCAGGTGTCGGAGTTATCCTTCTGTCTCCATCATTGGGTTAACAACATTAAAATTTGAATTACGTTTGTGTCAAACTACCAGAGTGGGTAATATCTAGCTAGAGGAAGTACCTCGATTGCGACAAACGTTTTGATGACCTACAAAAAAAAATTGGTAGAGGATATCCAAGTAGAGTGGTCATCCCTATCCTCTCCCTCTTTAGGACGAAATATGTCGTGACATTACTAACATTTTTGATTTGATTCATTGCATCGGGTGACAGACATTTGGAAATATGGTATCTTGTTTTTGTATTGACGTTTATGTTGCACAATGTTACGTACAAAAGTATAGTATTTGTATAAGGGATTTTTGTAAAACGAATGTTTGGTAAAAAAAAATAAAAGGTTTGTTAACTGTAATATAATAAATAAAATTATTTTTTTGTAGCATATTTATTTAATAGATCATTTTTTATTGTTGCTTAAATTTTCAATGCAATTACATGATACGTAGATTAAAAAGAACATCTGTTCTGTAATTCGAGTTCTATAATGCTTCAGCTTCAAATGTATAGTATTTGTATAATGGATTTTTGTATAAAGACTGTTTGGTAAAAAAAAGTGTTGCTAACAACAATATAATAAATATAATGATTTCGCAGCATAGTTTTTTGATAAAATATTTTTCATTGTTGCTTAATTTTTTTCAATGCTTTTTACATAATACGTAGATTTAAAATACCGTTTGTTATACTATACTTGTTCGAACAACGAACAATGTAAGTACTAAACATGGAACAATATTATAAATATATTATAATAAACAAGCTAAAGTTGGATGTCAGATATTGTTCATGTAATTGGCAAATTTGTTAAAAGTAAAATTCTACATGCTATATATCATTCATAGGCTCGTATGTACAAAAGAAGTATGAAATTGAAAACCTCCTTTATTTAAATCACAACATTAATTTTCTTAAAGCAAAGGTAGGCGTTAATGAATTAGCAAATTAATTCAGTTTTTCATATTTAAATTCTTTTTTATGTAATATTTGATACCTTTCGTAATACAACCACAAGTTGGGTAACTTGTAATTATGCAACACACCTTTCCAAATTCACTTGAACACTCTTAATATGTGATTCAAATAAACAATTCGTAGCTGTGAAAATGTGCTATTTCTAAGCAAACGACGACAGCAGGGATACTCACGATTTTTAATTATCAACTTCTCACGTGTTTCACAACCATCTTTTTATTATTGAGGTTGAGCATCTTTGGTTCTCAACCTACTTTTAATCGTCCACTTATTACTATTCCAACGTGTTAAAATCTGGAACATGTGGAGTAAGGATTAGAGATGATGGAAGATGGGTATGTAAATGAATTGGATTTTGACTTCTAGCTAGAAGGGCGTGATTGTAAAGTGTTTTTTTAAACAGTAAATAATCAAATGTTGAGTATTTTTCAATACATCTATAGTTTTGTTTAAATATACAGAACAAGTTAGGGACTACCGTGATCCCTTGGATTAAAAATTGGTTGATCAATAGAAAACAAAGGGTTCACATTAATGGTAAGTACTCTGATTGGAATGTAGTAAGTGGAGTGCCTCAGGACTCTGTACTAGGGCCAATTTTATTTATTATGATTATTGATATATCAGCTGGGGGTTGAATAGCAAGTTAAGTATTTTTGCAGATGACTTAAAAGTGATGAGAACAGTAAATTCTGTTGAGAAAATTGAGCAATTACAAAATGATCTTACGAAAATTACTGAATGGGCTACAAGGTGGGGCATGTCGTTCAGTGTTAACAAATGCAAAACCTTGCATTTGGGTAAGAACAATGTTAATTATTCTTATGTTTTACAGGGAGAAAGTATCCAAGATAGTGAGTTTGTTAAATATTTAGGAGTTATGGTAAGCAATGATTTTAAAATGAGTAAACAATGTGTTGAAGCAAGTAGGAAAGCCAATCGAATGTTGGGATATATTAAAAAAAAGTACCACTTTCAAATCTAAGGAGTTTATTTTGTCATTGTATAGGGGATTGGTAAGGCTACATCTGGAATATGCTGTTCAGTTTTGGTCTCCTTTCCTCAGAAGAGATATAGAGTTGCTTGAAAAAGTTCAGCATAGGGCTATAAAAGTGATTAAGGGTTTATCGGGTATCGATTATGATAATAGATTAAGATCTTTAAACATGTATTCCCTGGATAATAGGAGAACAAGGGATGATTTAATTCAGTTATTCAAATTCATAAAACAGGGAGACATGGAGGGCTTAGGTTTTACATTAAATAGTCGGACCAGAGGACATGATCAGAAATTGATTAAATCATGCTTTAGAAGGGAGGTAGGAAAACATTATTTTTACAATAGAGTCGTCAAAGAGTGGAATGCTTTGCCAGATTATGTTATACATTCGAAGAGAGTGGAAGATTCTAAGAAGAATCTCGATAGTTATTGGAAACTGGTAAAGAATTAGGTATATTTTGGACCAACCTTGCTGGGCCTTTGGCCGTTGTTGGTCGACAATTTTTGTATTTGTATTTGTAAATTAAGTTCATGAGACATTAAAAAGGTTTTTTTTAAAAATAATAGTTTCAAAAACAGCATTGATTAACAAATTTGCAACAATTCTGTGAGGAATTGAGACAATTTTCTTTTTCGATTTTCGTTCCGTTTCAAAATGAAAGACACTTAAAAAAATCCATTTACCACATACTTAGGAAGACAATCAGGTCACCAAGAAAAATGCTTTTAATGACCGTCTAGGATGGGACGCTTTAGGCCAAATTACATCAAAACATGTTTGGAATAAGCTGAAAAACAACGTTAAAGATTAATATACTCTATTAATTACAGTTGCTTACTTGAAATGGGCGTTCCGCGTTTTGTGTATTTCCAAAGTTGGGCAAGGGGAATTCTTTCGTTATGAACTTTTTTATGAATATGAACCTCATAAAAACGTAACAGACCTAGAAACACTTTAATTAGTCAAACAAATAATAATTATTATTATATATTTTTTTAATACTTCTGAATTTTTCCATATTCTTTGTCTCACTGGTTTTTACTTAGTGGATATTAATTTGAGCTGTTATGACTTCTGAATTAAACTTACTGGTTTGAATGATATGATTTTTTTGACCTGACCATAGTAGAGTAAATGAGGTTTAACTGATCAAAAGCAGTTATGAATAATCATGTGACGAAGCAAGGAAATATTGCCTAGTACAAAACCGATACATATGATTGTAATAATCATTTAAATGTTTCATATAGAGTATTGGGTTGTCCCTATCATGTTCGAGAGCAAAAAAAAACAGCGTTTATTTTAATTTACACAAGATATATACAAATTAATTAAAAACTTACTTTTTTTTATTACTGTATTGTATACCCTAAAAGGCATAATATTATGTAAAATTAAATACATTTAGTCTTTACACTCTTAAAACAAACGAGCGGTTTTAACTCAGTCTGAGTTAATTTCCACTCCTTTCCGTGCCGAAAATGCACTTCCCCTATAGGAGTTGATTTCATGCTTTTTGCGGAGTGGGTAAAAGAAATAAAAGAAAACAATATACGCCCTACACTCTTAAAACGAGCGGTTTTAACTCAGTCTGAGTTAATTTCCACTCCTTTCCGGTGCCGAAAATGCACTTCCCCTATAGGAGTGGATTTCACTCCTTTATTTTTAAGAGTGTACGTGCATAAAAGAGATAGTTAACAGGTTTATAAGTAATTTTTATTTGTTCTAAGTCCATATCTACAATTCCAAAAGAGCAACTTTAAAGTATCAATAACTGAAAATATAATACAAGCTACCAAACGGCACAGTCTTACTCTTTCGAATTAGTTGCCGCCGACCGACACGACTAGAACTAAATTTTTTCACATCTCAATAATAGCACCTAAAATATTAACATCAAGATGGGAATGGAGTAATGGTGTAAGGGAATAATAGAGTAAAAAAGCTTTAGAAATAGCTTTATTGTTCCATCGATTCTTTTGCGGTGAAGGCATGTTTTACTGCATTTACTGGAGAACCACATTGGGATTCATGTTTATTTTTCGCGCAAGGACAAACCATGGGAAAATGTAACGAATAATTACATAATATTTTAGGATTCGTTGAATGTGGGTCAGAAGAAGTGTTCTTGTTAGAATTTTTTAGAAATAATGGATTAATGGATAATACAGGATTATTCATAAAGAATAATCCTGTAAAAATAAAAATGATTTCGACTGTTAATTAATTTATTTACATTACCATTCATTTTAAAGAGCAGATTATCTACATATTACCCTATATGTCATATTATTTTTACTATTTCCCAACAATTTGATTTTCAAAAAACACTATTTCTTAGAAATTCTAAAAAGAACACTTCTTCTGACCCACATTCAACGCATCCTAAAATATTATGTAATTATTCGTTACATTTTCCCATGGTTTGTCCTTGCGCAAAAAATAAACATGAATCCTAATGTGGTTATCCAGTAAATGCGGTAAAACATGTCTTCAACGATGCATACCATTCCGCGTGTTAACATTCACCCATTTTCATTGTTTTTGCCAAAGGATGTACCTTCTTACCAGAAATAAAAGGAAACAATTTGAACCATTGACCGAATATCCGTTTTGCAAAAAATGGAGGATTTAAAAAGTTTGGACGCAACTTTGTGTTATTCATGTTTAGTAGTCCTCATCTGTTTCTGTATAGGGCCCAAGATTTATCAGGCATATAGGTCAATGTTTATTAAGTGTGGGGTTTTCTATAGTAAATTTAGAAAAATTAAGTTATCTTAGAAATAATAATATAAGGCTTTGAGATATTTTGAATGTATTATTTTTTTTTAACTGAAGCGGTTTATTTTCCTTAGAAAGTAACTTTTTAAGGGGGTATCACACGAGCGTTTTCCTCCAACCCAACTCCCAACGCAATTTCTCCCCCCTTTCGGCCCCCACAAAGTTGTTAAAGGGTTGCCAGAGTATGAGAAGATTTCTCTTTTCAGACTGTCATAACTAAAACGATATCTCTACAGTAGGCGACAATTTATTAAAAATCGGACCTTTGGATTGATTTGAGTTTTATTTTATCGCATGCTTAGGATTTCTCTTATAATTATTAATTTTTCTTTCACCTTATTTTGTAATAAAACAAATAAACACTGAGAGATATAAGTTAAAAAGTTTTATTTTCCCAACTATAGATTGTTAAATTGCGTTGAGAGATATTTTGAAGGCTATAAAATTGTTGGATTTTTGCTTAAAATTTCAAATATTTTTTTTACAAATTTTAAATTAAAGCTGATATACAGTATAGCTTTCACATTTAGAACAAAAGGGGCAATTTTACCCATCTACTTTACATATTATAGCAAATGATATATAAAATTATTGAATTAACGTAAGAAAGTCCTCAAAAAGTAGCTTTTTTCTTACAATTAAAGTTGAACTAAAAGCTGTGCTAAGGATTTTTTTCTAATATATATAAATAAATCTTGTGTGGAATTGGCCCTAAATAACAATTTCCGTTTAAAAAAAAACCCTCTACTTTTCAAAATTTTTTATCGAAAAAATAAGAAGATATGTCAAATCAAAGAGTTTTATTTCCTCTTTGTGTCAAATAGCTTATTATACTTCAGATTGAAAATCAAAATATCGTGCATGTAAAATAAATAAACAACAGCTTGGCAATTTGGCGCAATATGACCTGAAGATTTGGCTTCAACCAAAACAGAGCCGTGACGTCAGTGTAGCGACAGTCACCGATTCACCTGATTGGTTGTTGGGACCAAGTTGATCAACTCCGTCGCGGTGAAACGACAGAGTTGTAGAAAATTTCTCCAACGCCTACGTCATAGCACGTGGCAATTTGCACCAATCATGGTTCGAACAGAAGTTGGGTTGAGGGTTGGGTTGGGGAAAAATCTCTCGTGTGATATGGCCTTTAGTCCAGATTTTGATTAAAATTTATAATATCAATGAAAATTTTATCTATGTTTCTCTGTCTCCTTTACAATTTTGATTGTTTTCCCTGTTAACGTTGAGATTAACAGAAAATGCGTATTATAATCTAAGTTTTAATATATCAAATTACGCAAAGTATTCATAGCTGTTTTGCATATAGCCGATGTCAACATTTTGCTGACACAGTATTATACAATAGTAGTTCCATCTCTGATAACGACCCTTATTTTCTACTTAACTTCCACACCGTTAAGTTGAGAGAGGGGAGGGCCCTTAAGTGTAGGGTCAATCCATTACAAATCACCCAGACCTGTTGCTCAACATTTTTGATTTTCCTAATTTTTTTTACCAGATATTTCCTAATACTAGGTGAGTTCAAATTTTTTGGCGGCCATTTTAACTTTGCTTCAAAGCCGATTTTCGGCTGAAAACTACTTTCACTTAAATGCATATAACTCTGTTGATTTTATAGATATCGAGACGAAATAAAAAAAGAAAATGATCAGAATGATGCTATAAATAGTTTGCTAGCTCATAATATTACCAAATTAGTAAGGTAGCGAGAGATAAAAAATCACAACAACTGAAAAATGAAAATTCGCTTAAAACGGGAGTTTTAGCGCTGAAAATTTGGTAAAAGGAAAAGAAACTCGCCTTAAATATTTTTTTCCTGTATAGACAAATTATAGAACTACTTGCTGTAGAAGTTTAAAGCTTGATCAATTTTCTTTATTTTTTTACAATTTTTCAAAACTGCTGAAAATCGTATTTTCGCCATTTTTAACGTAAAATATCTCAAAAGGGACTGAGTGAAAAATTTGAAATTAATGCAGGTAGAACCTCTTTATGACATAAACGTGTGACAAAATTTTGTATTGTATTTTGAACTGGTTCCAGAGATACAGTGCATCAAAGTTGGGCAAAAACTGCACAACAGACCACTCAGAATGTAACAGTTTTCAATGTAAAATTCCATGAATTGAATATGAATATTTAACTGAAATATTAAACGAAATGTTCTAATAATTTAATAAATTTAATTTGGGCAAGACAAATTTACAAAAAACATTTTTCCTAAGTTTAAATTTGTCTTGCCTAAATTAAATTTATTAAATTATTAGAACATTTCGTTTAATATTTCAGTTAAATACTCATATTTAATTCATGGAATTTTACCACTCAGTCCCTTTTGAGATATTTTACGTTAAAAAATTAAAATACGATTATAAAATTAAATTAAAATACGCTTTTCAGCAATTTTGAAAAATTGTAAAAAAATAAATAAAAATTCCTCAAGCTTTAAACTTCTACAGCAAGTAGTTCTATAACTTGTCTATACAGGAAAAAAATATTTAAGGCGGGTCTTTTTTCTTTTTTCCAAATTTTCAGCGCTAAAACTCCCTTTCCAAGCGAATTTTCATTTTTAAGTTGTGATTTTTTATCTCCCGCTTCCTCACTAATTTGGTAATATTATGCGCTGGCAAACTATTTGTAGAATCATTCTGATCATTTTCTTTTTTATTTCGTCTTGATATTTATAAAATCAACAGAGTTATATGCATTTAAGTGAAAGTAGTTTTCAGTCGAAAATCTGTTTTGAAGTAAAGTTAAAATGGGCACCAAAAAAAATTATGAGCTCCAAAAATTTTTTTACTTTGGCTTTGAACTCACCTAGTATTAGGAAATATATGGTAAAAAAATTAGGAAAATCAAAAATGTTAAGCAACAGGTCTGGGTGATTTGTAATGGATTGACCCTAAAGAGAAGTTTTCTTTACAAAATATTTAAAGTCTCAAAGTAAAAAAAAGGCTCTATCTTGCAAAGGTGTCACTAAAAGGCGCCAACATTCAATTTGGTTTTAAACAGTGTGTTTAATTATGTAAAAATATGTGAAATTTCTGTATTGTTTTAACACAACTTGAAATAGCTGTGAAAACACCATTTTTTGTATGGAAATTCAACACAAGTTTTTTCTGAGTGAAATAGGGAAGATATTGGTATCCTGGTTTTTCATAAAAGATAAAAATAAAAAATATATACAAGTAAAAAGAAACAAGAAACATAACTGGAAAACTAGCCTCGGTTTATCAAATTAGTGAGATATTAAATACAGTCTGCGAATTCTCATCAGTAGTTTCTTACACATGTCACTTCAGTGAAAAAGGCATGGTCGACCTGTTGATTCTTTGAAACCGACAGACTGTAAACGGCAACTCTCGAAGAGTCTCTTAAAAAGCTTTGGCTTTTACCCTTTATCTTCTTCCCGCCATTTTCTCTTTATTTAATTTCCGTCGTGTGGCGGACAATGGCTGCCGTTTTCCTCGTGCATGCCGTTGCATCACACAAAAAAACCATTGTGTACCACGGAAAATATAAATAAAAAAAAACCAAAAGGGAAATTCGAATGCAACGTCAAAGGTACAAAATGGAATGCCTTTCCTCCCTATAGTTCAAGGTTGGCGTTTTAATTTAGGTGGAATTTGCAAATGAAACGTGAAAAGAACTTTTTTTGTTTGTTTTGAAAACTTTTGATAATTCGAACAAATGCAAATATTCAAATAATGTAGATTCCAACAAAGGATTGCAATATTTACCTTGTGGATACCGTGTGAGTTAAATTCAATGGAAGATGCAATTTGATTGTACAAATGTTGGATATAACTATTCACACAATACGAAATTCTAAAGTAGATTGTACAATGCATAATAATAGTGTAATTCGAATGTTACTAAATAAGGTTTAACAAAAACGAATGTCAAAAAGTGGATAATTAAATTTTGAAATGAAACACCGTATTACATAATACAATTATTACAAATTAATAACAATTCAAAATAATAGTGCTTGAATACATTTTATACAAAAATAATTATATATAACATTTTTACAAATTAATAATGTATGAAATATATTTTATACAAATTAATACATATGATCATTTAAAGCTGTAATTAAATATAATTAAATAAAAAAAATTATAATTAAAATATAATGTACTAATATAATTTAATATGCATTTACAATCAATAGTCAATGAGATATATATTTTATTATTATATAATTTTTATATAAATTTTTATATATTATTTAATAAAAATATAATGATAATAGTATTATGATTTATAAAAAATATATATACTAATATTATTTTATATTAATATAATATAATATATTATAACCTATAAATATTAATATATATATAATACACATATTAAACTAAAATAATAATAATTTATTATTATATATAAAATATACATACTACTAATTTAAAATAATATTGAGTTAAAATTAATGACGTGAAAAATATTGTGTATTAATGATTAATTACTTCAATATAAAATAAATTTTCTATGGAAATATTAAAATGTCAAAAGTATATAATTTATATATAATTATATATATAATATTATTTTATATTATAATTGGTGGAATTCACTTACTCATTTACCTATTTTTCAAATCATTTTTTTTTGTATACCCCCCCCACCACCCTTAAAAAGAAACAAGCGACTTTTTCGAAATTTTCACCTAAATGTATTTCATCATTGCATTTCAATAGTCTGCATATGTGAAGTATTTAACTTATTTTATAGGCACATTTTTTAAAGAGACTTGTAAAAAATAGTTATGATACTAGAAAAATAAAAAAATTTGATAAAAGTATCTTAATTTGTAAACAGATATATTTAATGCTACTTCATATTTATTAAGATTATATTAAAAATATAATAATTGTAGAATTATTCTTACATAAAAAGTTAAATTTCATTTATAATAATTGATTATTATTTTAAAATACGATGACGAACTAATTGTCCTTTTAAAGTAGCTATTACGAATCGTAAATGAATCACCAATTAAGAATTCGTTATTCGGTTCTTAAAGTTGATACAGTATAAACAGAATTTAAATACTGTTTTTTGTACATTTACCACTACACTGTATTCATTTCCTTTGTTTCATTTTACAAAGAGAAACAATAACTACTTATTGTTATATTTTTCGGTTTTAGATAATAATGAAAATGCTTTCGTCTGGTCATATACACGCGATTGTTTATTAGTTTTAGATTAGTTGTTGATGTTTCAAAGTATTAAAAATAAGAATAAAGCGTAGCTTTGACTGTTTTGAGCAGGTATAAAAGCACTATTTAAGTCTAACGAAGTATTTAACTAAAATTGAAAACTATATTTTTATTAAATTTTATACAATATTATACATTACGTTTATTAAATAATTAGTTTTTTGTACCAAGATTTAAATTAAATTAAATAAGTTTAAAAGGTAGAAATTATAACTTAAAATGATCTTTTACAAGTTAAACTTAGTAATTCGTTTTTTTTTCAAAAATGCTTATTTTTTCGTGATTTTCACTTTATTCCTTAATTATGGATTCCTAAGGTTTGTAAAAGACATTCATTTAGCTTACTCCTTCCAACCTGATACAGTACATGCCATCTGTTAATAGGAATATGGAACATAGAATCTATCGTGAGCATTTAGTTGAATAACAAATAAGTATTATAAATTATCCGAAATAATTCTTTAACTTATAAAAATATATTTTAAAAATAATTATATCTTGTGATACTTTTATTATTTAAATTTATAATTGGTAACTTTAATAAACTGAAAATTTATTTAAATATAATATTTTTACTTGTATGAAAGTTTTATAACAAATTAATTTCGCCGTTAAGAAAGAAATATTCGTGAAGTAAAGTACATTTGTACTTTTTGTAAAGCTGAAAGAGATTTTGCTGTTTTGTTGAATTACGACACTGTCGGTTGACAGTTACCGAATTTAGCTTTAAACACTCAAAAAACTACTTAATGTTTTATTAAAATGATTTCATAGCATTTTCAAAAGTTTTGTCTGATGTCGAATAACAGAAAAAAAGTAAGAAAAGAGATTATAAGAGATTTTAGTACTGTTTAGTTTTGTAAACACTAAATAGTTTTAAACATAAATGCCATTTTATTAAACATAACGATGTTATCATAAAATAAAATCAATTAAATTTAATTCAATTATATCTCAAAAAATATCATAATGATCTTTACGCAAACATTGGTTTTTTAAACATTAATTTTTTCGTGATTTCATAAATGTTCCGTTATGGATCTATGGGTTTGGTGTAAAGACGTTTATTTTTAGCTTGAACGGTCTCACAACAACTAGCGCGAATAGGAATTAGAATAAACAAGGGGAACATATTAAGTGAAAATCAACGGAAAAATTAATGTATTTAAAAAATCAGCAGAAACTAATTTTTAACTTATAAAAGATAAATTTTAGTTATAATTTTATTTGTAGATACTCTTATGTATTATTTAAATTTATAATTTAGGTACAAAAAACTTTAAATTTATTTTAAATAAACTATATTTATAACTTCGTATGAAAGTTTTAATAAAAATATATTCGGCCGCTTAAGCTAAGAATATATTGGGAATTGTAGAATGACCATATTCCGACTTTCAATTGTAAAAGCTCGAAAAAGAATTGTTGCTTTATTGTTGCAATTGAATGTCCGGAAGTCGGATCAGCTTTAACATTCGCCAAATTTTGGGTCTTTAAAAACCATCTCTAAATAAATCTACCTTAATTGTTATCTGAACATAAAAATGAGTTTTCATAGTTTAAATACACAGGAGAGCTGTTTGTACATCGAGTCGAAAACTAGAAAAGAACTAGAAACTAGACCAGAAAAATGGCATGATGTAAAGAAATGAATTTTAGCTTCACCAACTTGTTTAAGTTTTGAACAACTAAGGTACGTTTTAAACATCAAGCTCACGTTTTATTTCATAATCGTTGTTATCATTAAATAAGCAATCAATTAAATTTCAACTTCAATTATATGAAAAATGTGTTTTAATTTATGGAATAACTAGTTAAATGGTGAGAGGAGTTTAAAATTGGATGACAAGGTCAGGTCACGGTTGGAGGCCATCGGTGAAAGACTCCCACGAGAAAGCAGGTTCTCCACTTTGTAGTAATTCATGGAAGTTTAAAGAAAACTCTCCAATTTGTAACAAGTACCCAGTGTTTGATAGCTTTAAAAAAGTAGATAATAATAGACAATGATGAAACAAATGGGTAATCAATGGTCACTTTGTATAGAATGTTTCTTTTTAAAATCGACTTAGAATGTTGTTAATCAACTGTACAACAAAAACTAGTCATATAGGATTAATTAAGGCTGATATACTAAGAGTAATGACTTTTACCCCGCTAATGTTAATAATAAAGTCTTCTGAATCAACGAAACTTAAGATTGTTAAAAACGGCTATTCAAATGGTCAGTCTGTCCCGAAGTTTTTAAGGTACTATTAAAAATTTTAAAAATATTTGAACTAAATAAAGTTAACCCTTCACTGCATGATTATTTTTTTCATCTAGATCGCAAGCTAGGATTTAATATTTTCAGTTATTTTTAAAATTATTTAATAAAATTCCTCGTTTATCCCCCCCTATCCCTCTCTAAAAATAGATTATTTATTGAAACGTATTAAACTGAAAATGCCTCAAACAATTTACAAAGGTAACCATATACTTACTTTTTTAATAGATACACTGGCTTAAGGTAATTACACAAACATATTAAATTTTTTTTACAAAATTCACCCTCAATACATATAAAATATGCTAATTAGAAATAAGATCCCAGTCAATCAAAAAATCCAAAATGATTAAAACTTAATTAGCCTATTTTTTGGGGTTGGTTTCATCAATTGAATTTTTCAATTAATTCATCAGTTGTAGCACCGATTGACATTTCTAAATATATTATGTCGACCTTGAACAATAGATTTACTTGTCATGCAATGTTTCATGCTATACTATGAAATATTGCATGACAAGTAAAACTATTGTTTTGTAGGTATTAATATAGGTCAGTGCCACATACGGCACACGCTGCAGTGAAAGGTTGAATTAACCTAAAATTAAAAATTTAGGTTCTGAACTTTCCAAAAATTTTAGAAAATAAAATTACACATAAATATTTTAACATAACTCTTACCCCATTTTTCATTTTTCTTCTAAATCCAATGAAACAATCCGTATTATGATACAACTAAACTTTTTTGAGATATTGGGTTTTCCCCGCTTTATAGCCGATTTGCCCCACTGTGCGTCAAACGGTGGCGTCATGAATTTGGACCATGATCGATTCGATTTAAAGTGCACCAGTCCCGTATATACGGCCTTATTTGTTAACTATCGTTATTGTATGGTAATTTTTTCACCAGTACGATTCGTTTATAGAATGGGGAGGGGCCCGGGTGTCCTAGTGGGTTTGATCACAGCCCATTACGCTAACAGTCTGTTCAATGTAAAGGGTGCGGGTTCGATTCCCGCCTTCGCCCTGGGTGTACTTTCTCTCTCTGTGTCAGTAAAATTATGTCTGTGTTTGTCTTTATTGACGAATGTTTATAAGCGGGTCACTGATCAGGCACATAAACCGGAAAATACATGTGCCAACCTACCTACCTAGAATGGCTCAGACTAAGACACTACCCGCTAAGGCGTCCTCCGTGACATGACGCCTTGATTCACTCACTACAACAGCTCTTACTCTTAAATTATTATGAAGAATATTCAACGCAACTTTTAACTTAAATTAACAAAATTAAAACTATGAAAAAGCAACATCACATAATAATAATAACAAAATAAATTCAGGCTAAGAAAATAAATTCTTTCCTCCATAACCTACAAGTGCAACCTCAGATTATCGGGTTAAGAGCACCTACATGAATTAAACTTACACACAAGGAGCCCAAATGAACTCTTCCTTCAAGGTAATGTCTGAATTCAAGCTGCGAATTGAATGTTATTTGCTTGGTGAATTGAAGAGCTTAGTGGAAGAACGTGCTAAGGGACAAAAAGCTGAAGAGCTTCACAGATGAGCTTCACAGTTTTTCGTTTGCATTTAGATACATTAAAAATGGCACTTACGAAAGGTAAAAAAATGCACTTAACTTAAGGGGACACAGTACCTCAAAAATGGCAAAAATTGCGATTTTTTTTATTTGGGTGCTAACATTAAATTTTTAAATCTTTTAAATAAGTCTACCAAGTTTTAAAAGTCTAGCTTTATTTTAAAAAAGTTATTCCACTTTTTATGAGGAAAGGTAGGATAAAAATGCAAACGAATGAAAAATTTAAATGTGGTTTTCTCGGTGTTCATTACATTCCTCGATGACAAGTTTTTCAAAATGCTAATGCTTTTTTAATTATTGATAAAAGTCTAAGGAATTTTGTATGCAGTCTGTCAAATATGTTAACATTAAGAATTGGTATTAAAATTGTTTTCAAAAGTAATACTTTTTTATAAAAAAATACTAAAGTCGAAATTTTTCAAATATGCTAAAATAATTTGGGATTTTCTAGATAAATATTTTTTATAAAACAACTACTGAAGATAAATCAAATTTGGATACCAATTCTTATTTAAAGTACATGAGAAAAAAAATAGGGTTAAAATATTTGTATTTATAAAAGCCTTAGCATTTTAAAAAGTTCAAAAAACATAATTTTTTTAATAACTTAAAAAATTAAATTATTTTTTAATTTTTCTTGTCGTACATTGTTTTTAAATACAGATTGAAGTAATAAAACATCAATTTTATAGTGAATATGTCAAAATTAAAGACTTTTTTGAAAGTGGTACCGTGTCCCCTTAAAGTTTATAAAACAGGATAAATTTTTTTTCTTTAAAGAAGGGAATAACGTGTTCTTTGATATAAAAATCTCAATTTTTTCAAAAATGTCACTTACCACGGTCTTCCACTAAGCTCTTCAATTTATTTTTTCTACTCCTCCACCTTTATTGTTTTATCTGCTGCTTGCGGGGGAAATGTGTGTTAAGGTGGTAGTGTGAACTTTTAGAGTTTAATCGCATGTGCGTAACTTTTTAAACTGGTAATTGGATGTAGGTTTTAGATTCGCGATACCGTTAACCTCTAACGTGTATTAGTAAACTGAAATTGTTTGAATCAATAAGCATTTTATGTTAGGATTTTTTTTTCAGAAACATTTTCGTTTCACTGATATATAGCACTCTAGCACTCTTGTAGCTCTAGTGTGATTCGGCGCTCATTCAACCAAACAAAAAAAGATAATTTATACATGAATTTTACTTTTATAGAATAGTAACACGAATGAGTTAACTTGATTAATCTTTTAAGCCTTACGCATATTAGTGAAATTATGTATCTAACGCAGATTAGTAAAATTATGTTAATTGATAAGAAAACTATGTTGCCCATTCTTGTCATAAACAAACATTTTAATTTCAATGGTATTGAAAACATGATTTTCTTTACTTTTACAGAATATTAACACGAATAAGTAACCTTGATTAATATGTAAGTCTTACATTTTTAAAATATACCGTTTGTTGAAAATCATGTTGAGCATTCGCTTCATAAACGGACATTTTAGTTTCAATTGTAGTGGGCACATGATTGATTTTCTGTAATACCAATACTCATTAATGAACTAAATTGGCTTTAAATTCATATTAAAAATCGATAAAATATATATGTAAATTTTATTAAATGATAAAAAAATATTACGTATTCCTGTCATGGACAAGCATTTAATCTCAAGGATAAAGTATACATGATTTAAAGTATTTTGAGATAATGTGAACATAACGTTTATCAACTTCATAGATATTATTATTCTAATTATAAATTTTTCTTTCGAAGTTATCTACATTTTTCCACGTCTGGTTAGAAGGTGATTAAAAGGTCAACAAACTACTGATTTATGAAAGTTTAATTAGAGCCTTTCTTTTCCCCTTTTGCACGATATCCTATGGAATGCAAATATTGTGAGGTTCGCCGTGTACGTTCCAGCCACTTAACTGCTTCAAATGTATACCGTTCGTATTCGTACAAACCTATTATCGCTTCATTTGTTTGTTGTTTGAGTTTGTTGTTTGTTTTTGTTGGAGTTTAGGTTGTTGATTTACCGCGGTTTCAAACCACAAGGTTTTCCCAGTTGTTTCGTCTAAAATCTAAAGAATAACTAAACTTAAAACCAGACTTTCTTGGTCGATTGATACAAAAATGTTTACCTTCAATTATACACTGCCAAATCAATACCCAGGGCCGTAGTGAGCCTAGTGGTCAGCGTCTCGGTCTCGGAATCGGAAGGTCCTGCGATCGAGTCCCGGTACCACTGAAGACCTACCGAGTATATGCGGAGTACGTGCTCGTTAAATCTGTTGGGTCCGAAAGTCCTCTAAGTTCCCATACCAAATCAATACCTCTGGGGGTGACAAGCCAATTCTGGGGATCCTCTAGTTGGCCTCTGTCTCTAAAAATTAGATGGATCCACTTATGTGTGTGTTGTCTGTTGTGTCTGTCTTACTTGACGAAGGTTTATAAGCGGGTCGCTGACCAAGCACACAAACCTGAACATATATGTCTACCAACCAACCAACCAATCAATACCCTCAAATTTACAGTTTTAAACTGTCTGAAAAATTCCTTCAGACAATTTGCTAGAAAAAATCGTTTAAAAATACGGAATGTTTCAGTTTTACATTCGGTTAAATCCACTTGTAATACGTTTTTTCCCGTTGAACATTCATACTTTTTAAAAATGAAAAATAACTTTGCGTCAGGTTCTATTCGAACCGTAAGATTTGATCTTTAAGATACAAGTCAAGTGTCATAAGAACTCGGCCATAAAATCTCCTGACAGATTGAAGCCAAATGCAGTACATTTTTTGACGTTCATCACGGTTCAAAGTGACGTCAAGTTTTGGAAATAACGGTTTTTTAAAAGTTTACTAAAACGATTCAAGACCACTAAACGTTTCTTTGCATTTTATATTTCAGACAATTGTTTTTTCAATAATTAACATTGTTGGCATGACTAAAAATTTAATTTGTATAATTTCTTATTGGATTTTATTAATTTTTAATATTTGCTTAACAAGTTTTTTATTAATTTCTTCAGCAAACACAATTTATTTTCCGATAATTTTCATTTCAACCTATCACTTCCAATGATTCCCTGTGGAATCATCAAACTTGCGAGTTTTTTCTCACTAAGTTAAACTCGCACTTATTTCAAATAAATTTTATTAAATTCTCCATACATATTTCTTTAAAGTTATATTTTCTTTTTGTATTTTTAGATGGAAGAATCATGTATTTTGAATAATTAAATAATGATTTTTTTAGTTAAATAAAAACATGAAAAATATGGTAAGAATAAAATTCATTCTTAAACAATTTTATTACATGAATTGGCCCCAAACTCTTCATGCTTGCATTTTTAAATGTTTTAAAATTTAATTTCAACTATTTTTAACAAATAAAGTTTCGAAAATATACTGTTATAATTTATTCAAAAATTCTAATTTTTTCCTTAAATTTTAGTTTAAAAATTAGAATTTTGTTCCGTATTTTCACCATTTTATTCTCGATGCATTATGATAATATTTCACAAATTTTAGATTTTTAGAAAAAAAATTAAAAGTTGGGATTGAAAGGGTTATAGATAATTTATTTAAAGTACAATTAAGCTTGCATATTGCAAAGTAAACTTCTCATGCAATGTAAAAAATATATGCAAGCAATCTTTTCTTTAAGTATTCGTAATGTAATCAAGAAATCGTTTAAATAGAAGACAAATTTAATCTTTAAAATGCTATAAGGAAAATTTTATCGTTTCTAATTTGGACTTGTATGAGCAAGTGCAAGTTTACTTTGCCACATTCAATAGGTAAGGTAAGGTAATCGTTTCCGGCTGCCTATTTCTAGCCTCCTTCAGGAGCTTTAACACAGCCAATAACGCCTCGTAATTTAGAACCCTGGTCAAGTGACGAGGTCGACACCTGAGCGGGCACCCAACGGAACTTCGAGCGACATCGTACGCTAACGCCGTCGGGACTTTGGACTCCACAGATTTAACGAGCACGTCTGTCCCTGTGTACTCGGGCCCATCCGTGATGAGGATTTTTCTGCTATTTCCAGCACGGGTCCGATTTATAGGATGACTGGCAGTAGGTGGGATTCGAACCCCCGCACTCCTGAGAAGGTTGAATCTCTAGGCTGATGCCCTAACCACTCGGCCACGGACGGGCCCACATTCAATAGAAATAAACTGCGTTATTTTATGCTAACGCCCTATTCTCAGTATGGGTTCCAGAATCTTTTAAACAACCATGACAAATGCAAATCCCTTAGACATGCCTTGACTTTCAAACATGCACAATTTGTTACAGTTTGCAATAAGTGATACTCTGTAATACCTTCTCTTCGTCTTACGAGTTAAATAATAAATATCTAATAAGGATTTTATTCATAGTCAAGAGCCAACTGCAAATAACACATGATGGTAATTGATGTTTTAGTAGCGGCGGTTCTTTTTTATGTGCGTGACAAATCAAGATTATTTTTTGTAAGTTGAAGTATCGCAATGAGAGAAATAATGGTGATGGATTAGAAAAATTATGCTTTTCGTTTTATTTTCGCTTCTATATCCTTTTGTGGAATTTGTAAAATGTCTACTAATTATTTCCAATCTCCAGCCATACGCAGAACAGAAAATTGAGTTTACTGTGAGGAGTTTCTAATCATAATTTGGAAAAGTTTGTGTGTTGAGCAAAGTCATTCAAAGTAACGGATAAAAATTCCGTATAACACCGTAAATCAAAAGAAATTTTGGAGGTTTTAAAGCTTTAAATACATAGGACCTTTTGGATTAAAATAAATGTTAGAATTTATTATTAATCACAAAAAACTGACAGAGCTTTTTCGCAGCACACAAAAAAATATGCAGTTTTATCGCACAACGCTTCAAATTTCACTAAATTGACGAGACTTTCAGCAAATAGTAAGCGCTATTTTTTAAAAAATTACTTGCAAAACATACTTTAAAACATACAATCATTCGAAAAATATTCTTCTCTAAAAATATCTGAGTAGGATTTTGTTTTGGGGAGTGAAGAGGTTATAGTGGTCAAATGGTTATTAATCATTTTCAATAAACATTATAAAAGGACCACTTTGCCTACAATACAAAATATTTTATGCTTTGAAAATTGTCCTAATACATCAAGTGGCGTTCTTTGACCTACGATGACCTGACAAAATTGGCCTCAAAACTGCCTTGATATACTTTATTGCATGCCAACACACGGGTATTACGTAACACCTGCGAAATTTACATAACAAGTAAAAGGAAAACCCACAGCTTGGAGAGTGCGTGGTTGAAATTAATATCTTTTAGATTCCGATGGCGTCTGAGATTCATATCGATATAATTCTACTCTCCGGAGTTATAAGCTGTTAAGGAAGACATCGGCACTTTATGTATATCTTCTTAACTTCATAGGGGGCGTCCATAAATTAGGTGACTTTTTTAGGGGGAGGCGGGAAGGTGGTCCAGCGGAATATCACCAAATCTAACATGGGGAGGAGGGGTCGCTTCAGATATCACATGTTTTTTTCCTGCGAAAAATCAACGTAATATTGCAAGAAAATGGAGTTGAATTCCAGTACAATTTGTTTCTGGACTTGGCAAAATCTTACATGATAACATTTATACATTTATCCGTGGCTTTCCGAACCATAATCAAAAGTGTTATGGGGGGCGGGGGATTTCATTTTTTAAAATATAGATTCGATTGGCATTCGTTTATTTCTGAATTTATTCTGTATTTATATTGTATTAGTTTCAATTCAGACCAAAGGACACATGTTCAAAGTATTTTCACACTTCACAAAGGAAAAGTAGACAAAATGTGCATCGTATGTGATTTTTAAGTACTTTTCCACAATCATCAGATGATGCAGATGCTGTTTGGACTACCCAAGTTTGGGGCAGTGTTGGGCAAATTTTAATTGCAAGAACAATTAAAGAATAACAATTAATTAATTGGTAAATGTAACCACAACAACTAACAATTAATCAATTGTAATTGTGGAAAATTACAATTAAAAATTATTTAATTGTTAACTGCAGTAGTAACAATTAACAATTATTTAATTCTTAACTGTAGTAATAAAAGCACTGTTGTATAATATAAAGCCGGTATATATAAATATACAATATACCCGTGTGGCTCCGGGTAGTAGAATAGTGTCCCCCTCCCCATCTTTTCCTGCGGTTAAATAAATATGTTGGCAACAAATAAAAGACCGATCCAAATAATCATCAATATCTTTAATTAAACATGATTATACATAAAATAACAATTTAAAATTTCTTGTATGAATTTAAATTTCAATTCAGTACCACTCTCTTTTTGAACATGCTCTCTGACAGTTTGTGACTCTTGGGCAGATTTGTCATTGTATTGTCACATCTTAATTTTCCTAAATCTTTACTCATTTCGTTTTAATACATAAAGTAATTGTTATTTTTAATTGTTTATAAAACAACTAAAAAAGTTAATTGCAATTATTTTAATTGTGAGTTACAATTGACATACGTTAATAAAATTAATTTAATTGCAAGGTGCAATCAATTAAAAGTTTAATTGCGATTAATTTAATTGTAATTACTTTTTTAGCCAATTAACAAGATAATTGACACATTAATTGATTAATGCCCAACACTGGTTTGAGGTTGAACGTCGCGTCTATTAGTATGTGTTTTGAAGTTTTCCCCGGGTATCAAACGTCCAAATCAAAACTTTCAAATAAAAATAAGAATTTTGAAAAATGTCACGTGAGGTTATAGGGAGGGGAGGGTGTCAAAAAATCGTCAAAACAGCATCACGTAATTTATGGAAGCCCCCTTAAGGAAAACGTTGGCACTTTATGTATCTCTAACTCCATACGGATAATTCATGATGAATTGTATTTTAGGTTCTCGAGTAATTTATACATGGTGTTTTGTTGTTGTTGATTTGTACCTACCAGATATCGATCTCTGAAATTGGAATAGAATGGAAAGTTCTACAGCGCTCTGGAATGATGTTTTTATCCAAAGGACATCAAGAACAGATTGTAGAAGGCGTCTGAAATTATGTGTGTTTTAAACTGACGTTTCAGAACCTAGCTTTATGCATTAAACGTGCACTTGAAATACTCATGTTGATTCATCAGTTTTTCAATACAAAAGGGCCAAAGAACGAAATGATAACGTTACCCATAGGCCTTTTTTTCTAATAAGGTATAGATATAGTGGCTGCACGAAATATAAGTAAGTTAAACAGTAAATGAAATGAAAATGGTGTTTTAATCGAAAACATAAAAGACTTTTAGTAGGCGTAGAATAGATTCTTATACCAGTGTTACATATATGATAAACAATCATAAATATAAATTAAAGTAGTAGATAAATATATGTATTCTTAATTAATAATTTCGTTAGCTTTTTAATGTCCATCAAGTAACTGACAAAAACTTTAGAACTTTTAACTTAACTAGTATAGTCAGCCATTTTTTAAGACAAGCATTTCTTAATTCATAGACTATGAACTTAAAATTGTTAAATTTTGTCTTCGAAAATTCATAAAAAATAATGTAGTTTAAGATGAACAGTTTAATTTAAGTGTAACTAAAAAATAAGAGAACTTCATGGGAGTGCCCCCTTAAATAATTAAAGAACACCATCAGACATTAAATAGTCACCAGGCATTAACAAATTTTAAAAAGGAAGAGGTTTTTTAGTTTAAAAACCGTTCAAAATACGATTGTAGAAACTCGACAAAACTTTTGAAGTCTTTACAAAAACGTTTATTCCACTACTTTTAACCGAATGGACTTTAATTTGAATAATACGTGAAAGGGAAGCACTTTCTAAGAAATTAGTGTATAAATATTAGCGCATATAAGTTAAAATAAATACAAAATTTTGCAGTTCATCAATATTTATGAAGTTTAAAATATTGATAAAATAAATCTATATGAAGTTTTACGGTTCATGCCGACTTTTCAAATAAACCAAGTACTTTTCGAATAATCAGTAGAAAAACTCATTTATTTTCAGGAAAAGAAAAAAGAACTCCAACCCATGGCCCTTACTTGAACAGGTCATGGGTCTTTTTCGAAGTATGGGCCACCGGATAGGAATGAAAAAAAAACCTGCAATGACGTCACGGGTCCCGCCCCTCCCGATACAAGTGATTAATTAATAGAGGCGCGTAAGTACTCATAGTTGTAATGCTGGAATCCAATCAGAACTGGGGGTAAACAAACTCGTGTGGGTTGGAATAAGGTATAAAGTGGCTTGGCGCAAAAGATAGTGCCAAATCCGCATGAAAGTCACCCAAGACAATGAAATATGTCCAAGAAACCAACATTTTTTAAAAATGATAATAATCATTTTTATTGCACACAAACAACAACTTGAAGAAAAATAAACAAATAAAATAATAATAAAGTATTCAAAAAACCAAGGGTCAGAAGGACCAAATAGTAGAAAATTCTCATTGGTATTTTAATAAAAAAAATGTCGCGTTTCGCTTTTAATATTGGTGAATAAAGACAGTGGGGATTCTAAGGGTTATTTCAACAAAAAATTGCTACTTTTATTCTTTAAAATTCGGTAATAACATCTTAAAAATTGTTATCTTTTCAGTTATAGTCTGTACAACGGTATTCAAATTAATGCAGATTCCAACATTTCACTCATACGCACGATTAACATGATTTTATATCAATTTTAGGATCTTTCCCATTTCGCGGGCGCAGCGATGAAGTCGCCAAAAACGTACAACAGCCGCCAAAAGAAATATTTACAACTAGGGGGCACCTGCTCGCTTTCGCTCGCCAACCCCCGGGGAACTGCTTGCGCAATTCCCTTTGGATCCCTTCGCGATACAGGCTCACTTCGCTCGCTCACCGTACATTGAAATATTTTAGTCTGTCTAGCCTTTTAGTATCATTTTTAAAATAAAATTCGGTTAATCTTAAGAAGCATATCCGCCAATTTTTCTCCAAATATGGTAACCCCACCAAATCAGTATTATGGCAACATCTGGCGACAAAAATCAGACAGAATCCCAATAGATCGTATTTTAAGCGAAATTTGCCAAATATTACTACCCTGCCATTTCTTAAACCCACAGCAAACCTGAATTAAGTTATGGCAACCTTGATCTTTTTTTGTTATTTTTATATTAGGTTAAACTTTAAACGACGATCGCGCTCTCGCGTTGCATTGCTAATTTTTAAATGTTAATCCAATTTAATCTTAACTGCATATATTTTAATCCGAATCTATTTTATTCTAATTTTTCATTAATTATATGCTTTATGATTGTAAATAATTAGTTTTTAATTTTAAATAAATTATTCGGCATTTTAATGTTCTACGTTTTTATTAAATCTGTTAGAGAATTCTCTCTGGTACGTTTAAGTTTATTAAGTTTAAATTTACTAAAATACTCGAAATCATTTCTTAAAATATTATTGTGCACGTTGTTTTGTGCAGCAAACTGTTGAGTTCTGATTTTATTATTTTAAAATATCTACGATCGCAAATGTCACGATAATTTTTAGTAAAGAAATCTTTTATGTTCAATTCAGCAGACATTTTTAGTTTTGAGCATTTTGAGTAAGTATTTGTTGTCATTTCAAGATGACAATAGACTTGGCAAACACTCGGTTTGTTGTCACTTTGACTTGGCGACTTTTTTCGACTCGGTGAAAAATCAGGACATAATCCTTTAGGTTAACCTAAAATTCGAGTGTTTGCTTACTCCGGAGTTTCACTTCTTCTTGCGATTCCCCTGCGAAGATTATTGCGAAAATATTTCGCTGCTTGACTAAGATCCATTTTTAACTAAATTGGAAACCGTGGTAGCCGGTAACGCTAAGAAACTATGTTTAAAAACAATTTGAATTTTGTTTTTCAACTATGAAATAACGTGAACAAATATATTGACGTAACTGGATTTTAGCAAACCACGTGAATTCCACGCGTTTTTCAGTCGATCGAGATTATAATTTAAGTGTTCATACATTAAACGTTGTAATTTTACGCCATATCTGGTTACCCCGACAAATTGGTATTATGGCTACCTTTGGCGAAATTAGCAATTATATTCCCAATTGTTTAATGTTAATCCATTTAAATCTTAAATGCATATAATTTATTATGAAGGTTTTTTTTTGTATACCAATCTTTTATTAATTATATTCTTAGAGATTTCAAATAATTATTTACTTTTTTAAATCAATTCTTCGGCTTTTTAACGTTCCACTTTTTTTTATAAATCGTTGTGTTTTTATTCAAAAATCTGTTTTACTGCCGTATCGAACATGCACATAATATTTATGGTTGTTTTTCATTTTTTGGCCACATTGCAGCCACACACATTCCCGAAATTATCAATCCTTGTATTATTTCGTAGTGCTTTTCTCAAAAAAATACATTCAATGTTTTTCTGCCGCATCGAACTATGTTTTGTGCATAATATTTATAGTTATTTTTCCCTTTTTCAAGCCATTCCCGAAGAAACGCTTTTTTGTTGTTTTCAGTCTGCCATTTTAAAATTAGTAGTATTTTTGTTCATTTCGATTGTTGCCATTCCAGAGATAGAAATATAAGGGAATTTGGGCACCGTATAAGAGTATTATATATAGATGGTAACCAATAACTGGGTATACTGCAATCCTTTAGCAGTGTAAATTGTCGCCAACAAATTCCGTTTGGCGAGATTTGCATCTGCGAAATGGAAAACGAACTAATTTTATTTTATAAGCCCTAACTTGGTTGGTTTATCGCAGCTCGGTTATATGTAAAAATAGGGCCAAAAGCGCTTGTTTGGGCTTATTATGAAAGGAATCAATGGCTTCACTTGACACAACAGACAACACCTCCGCCTTGTATCAACCTCCACAAAACAATCTGCAATGGGGTAAACAACCTCGAAGAAAAAGTTTTTTGATGTTCATTTTCAGAAAAATGAATGATAATTTAAGGGTGGACGCCCGGTATTTCCGATG
The DNA here is from genome assembly GCA_019343175.1 of Oedothorax gibbosus. Lineage (NCBI taxonomy): Eukaryota > Metazoa > Arthropoda > Arachnida > Araneae > Linyphiidae > Oedothorax > Oedothorax gibbosus. The sequence continues at coordinate 14,305,814 of CM033273.1, forward strand.
TTTATTTTTATACTATCTAATCATGGCTTTGAAATTGACTAAACACGCCTTGTTGTGTTTTGTGAAGAATAGTTTCTTTTGATCGAGCGATAGCATTAACGTTGTTCGGAAGATGTGAAAACCGCAGAAAATTATGTATTAAATACATTTTTCTTTGGGATTCTTTGAATTGAACTAATGAGGTGAAGTGGTTGTTTAGTTTGATTTGTTTTCTTAGAAAATAATTAAGTAATTTTATTTAAAAGAATTGAAGTTAGTGTCTTGATGTCTTATATGTTACTTCTGTATATTAACTAATATATTTTGTGCTTCTTATTTATAGAAGTGTGTTTCTATGTATAACTTTAATCTATTTTTGATTCCGTTGTGTACTTTTCACAAAGTAAATTCATCGATCTTTGATAGAGGTAAATGACTATATAGATTTAAATTAAATGTTGTATTTTTATTTTTTATAAAAGTCAAAACAAATTAAAGGTTAAGAAGGGGCGAAGTTAATAAAAAAAAATTATTCTTAGTAGGGGTGTAAGAAACTTTACTAAATCTTTAAAATTGAAATTTGTTCTATCTCTAGTATAATTACTTTTACAAATGGAATGCTATGAATATTTCAAAAATTAATTTCTTGAACTTTTTATTTATTAAACGGGTTATGGAAACTAATAACGCTACTTTTAAATTTTGTTATCATACAAATAATTCTAGTTGTAGAAAACACGAGAGAGGAATACTGTGTTGTGTAATACAAACTATCCGTATAATATATAATTGTTATCTTGTCTAATAAAGTATTACGATATCTTCTTAAATCTACAATTTTGAATGATTTGTAAATTCATGTTCATTTATTTGTGGATTTGCATCATGTCTATTAAATCTAAATGTCTGCCCAAACCTACTCACTCATGAGGTGATGTCCATCTACAAATTCGCATTATTTGATCTTGATATTAGACTAGTGATTGTTTATGCATAGGGCCTAAAGTTGGTGATTGATCCCCTTATTAAATTTTATAAAAAAAAAACTTGAATATTTATGATCCTTTGACAGATATTTCCTGAAAGCTTAGAGAACTCGACAATGCTAAAATGCATTGAAACACAATCGTAGCTGGGATTAACCAGGAACAAAAACGTTCTTGGCTTTCCCAAGTTTACATATTTTTTTAAGGTTTTCAGATATGTTCCAGAAACACAAATAAAATAATTTAACATGAGTCCTTTGGGACATTTCATTATAATGCATCGTTGTTAACAAGAAACCATAGCCGCGACGTATGGCGCGCAGTTACGAAGTGGTTTAGTGAATGAACCCAAAGTTGGTAGATTGATTCCTGACAAATACCAATCCAAGCAGCACGTAGTTGGGAAAGAAGTTAAATGAATAGTGGCACCTTCTCGTTCGTTTCATCCAAATGGAAATTTTTTGACATTTACAGAAAAGTGACTGGCTTTATGTGGGATTGTTTCTAAATGTTTAGGACAAGTTACTGATATATTTTAGGAACTTACTGGTAAAATTGGACATTTCAGCTGCCCAAAATTTCCCAGTAACGTTCCTGATTTTTGTACAGTGTGTAGGTTCTCTTCGGTGCAAAAGGCCACAGGTTTCGTTTGACAAATTCAATTTTTGCAGTTATTTCATAGCACTGACTATATTTTTTCCCAACAGAACTGCTTTATTGGTAGTTAAGCCTTTGAAAACTCTGCATATTCCCCAGAACTGAGCGCAATTTTTTGTGGCACCATCTAGGTGACTCTATGTACCAATTTTGATCCTCAGATTACAATAAATATAAGAACTCTGAGGATGTGTTAAAGTAATGCCAAGATGTAATTTTGTCGAGAGAACCCGAGCCAAATGGATTCTCAAGGGATCTTTTAGGTGCCACATATTCATATGACAAGCGTGCCCATGATTTTCACATCCAGACAATTTGACGACTCAGCCGGGGCTTGAACCCGAAAACTTGGGCTTATGAGGCGGACACGTAATACCTCAAAGCTACTGAGCCGCTTAGCACTGACTATATATTAACATGATCATTGAAATCTCTTACGTATTCCCAAAATGCAACGGCTCCAGAAACTGACCTCTCACTAAAAAAATGCATCACAATAACTCTTCCTTATGGATATTTTCAACGCAACTTCAGCAACGCTAACAACCAACAAAGAACCGTTACCATTCCTGTTACGGACATCCCACAACAATCAACTACCACGTTCTGTAGTCATAAAAAAATCGTTTTCCAACAACAACAATCAACTTCTTAAAATCATTTCTGTTTGAAATCGTCAGTTGGGTTCGTTCTAAATCGCATTCCACGGATGGAAGCAGACGATTTTTCCCTCCGTTAAGGGTCACGATTATTTTGGGTGGTTGGGCCATCGGGGTCAGGGGATGGCTTTACGGAGGCCATAAGGGCTGTTTTACTGTCTCCCAAAAGTGAGTTTGATATGGAATGTGTAATGTGTGGGTTATTTTCAGTGAATGGTTGGTATATTGACTTTGTTATTTTGTGAAGAAGTTTGAATTGTTAATTTTGTGGTTTAGTAAGCAAGAAATTCTACTTAAAGAGCTAAAAGAGCATTTTTGTTTTGTGACTATACTCTCTTAGCTTAAATTAATTAATTTTATTTTTATAATTAGGTGTAACAGGTAAGTATCTGATATATGAAGGGTCGAGTTACAAAACTCATTTTCTCCAAAGTATTACTAAGACATAGAATCCGGTCCGTTCGTTGTTGCATTATGCATATATTTAAATTAATTTATAGCGCATAAATAATTTTTGTATTTCTATATTTCTTCTTTAGTGCATTGTATGAGCATTATTTTTATTTTATATTTTACAAGTAAGTCTTCTTAACGTAGTTAAACGTTAGATGACTAGTACCGAAGAGTGATACTACATAAAATTTTGTTTTGTGTTGAAGTCGCAGTAAAGAGAACATCCATATCATTATATCGTAGCTGTACCGAGAACAGTTAAAAGTTTGTAAAAGTAAGTTTAAAGTTTTTTTTTGCTTAAAAGTTTATAATTTCCATAAACCTTGAATATAGTCATTACGAAGACGAAAAATATCGAAATAGAATTTCATTTAAAAAAATTCCAATGGCGTTAAACGTGTGTAAGATAAATTCGAATTTAATAAAATCAACATATTCACAAGAATTGGTAAAGAGAAACAATATTATCTTTCACATCTTGACATCGTGGGAACTTAGTGAAATTGATTTTGAGAAAGTTATTATTAAGGACTCGTTTCCGATGACTCTGAAAGGGTTCGATTACTTTCAGAAGGATCAAAAAGGCAAGGACGAGATTAAAGGTGAATCGCTTTATTTATTTTCAATTTGATTCTCTGACTTTAGGATTTATTGTATTGAGTATTGAAACTGAAGGGTCAGGTGGCAAAACTAACATTTTCCAAAGTATCACAAAAACATCTATTTTCAGCATACAGTGCGAAGCGGCTCTTGTTAATAAAAAGATTTCTATGGCACCTGCAGTGTAAGTGTAAGCTGAAAATAATGATAATGATAATGATATAATAATAATATAATATAATAATAATAATAATAATAATAATAATAATAATAATAATAATATAATAATAATAATAATAATATAATAATAATAATAATTAATAATAATAATAATAATAATAATTAATAATAATAAATAAAATAATAATAATAATAATAATAATAATAATAATAATAATAATAATAATAATAATAATAATAATAATAAAAATATAATAATATAATTTAATAATAATAATAATAATAATAATAATAATAATAATAATAATAATAATAATAATAATAATAATAATAATAATAATAATAATAATAATAATAATAATAATAATAATAAAATAAAGTTAACCTGCAAAACTAAGAGATCCGTCACTTGGTATATTTTATGGAGGAGTCAGACGATTTCCTTATAAAATGGACTGAAAATTTGTTAAGTGTATGCGTAATTTTTAAAATAAATAGAGCACTTATACATTTAAATTTTAAAAAAAAGAGTATACTGTAAATTATTTCTTGGGATCTTTTTTGGAAAAGTTTGTTGAATTGAATATACATCAGTGCTGCTATCTGTTGATGTTTTATGCAAATAGAAGATGACCCGAGAAGGATAGCGAAACATGCCATTTTTCTCACACCTAGGTTAATTCAATATAGAAAATCTTCAATGTTTTTTTTTTAATCTTTATTTCCCAATTAAATTTTTTTAAACATAAGTACAAAATGAAAATGTTGTTATTTAATTTCAAGATATTTGAATATGAATACACATTTTTTCAAATCAAACTTAGACTTTCTTATAAGTAAGTTACCTGTAGTTCCCTTAATATATACGGAGTATTTTGCATTTATTTAAGTTAATTAAATGAAAAAACAAAAATATACATATTTAAAAAATAATAAATATTTTTAAAAATATTTTATTTAATCAAATATTTTAGAAATAAATCTGTCATCTATAATAATAAAAAGTGGGTTTGTAAGAGAATCTGTCACTCAGACCGCTTCCACACAACATTTGTGTTCAACAGGGAAAAAGTCGCCGAACACAGTATTAATTTTATTATAAACATTTACACGATATATATGGATAGTTTCATGTATTTTATTTCGAAAATTCAATAATTTTTCTTCAAAAATTATTATCGTTTGCAAAAATTAAATTATATTTCAAAGAATAAATTTGTAATATTCCTCTTTTTTTAAAAATAGAAAAAAAAATTTCAAATCAGCATACAAACAAAGAATCTCTTAGTTAAATATATTTGACGTCATTTCAAACTGAGTGATGTCGTAAAAATAAATCTCTTTAAATTTATTATTTAAAAGAATTAAAGTTTCTCGAGTGATTGTTGCGAATGGCAATAATGATTTAATTCTAACAAAAATGGCTTCTTATACTTTTTAAATGAGCATTAAATTTTGCAGTTTTTTTTAAATAATTGAAGTACTTCGAATTCGAATTTTTTTCTGAAATTTTCAATGTCTACTAATTTCGATGTGCTGAATTTTTTGACGTATCACACTTGCCTGTAGCTTTTGCAGTTTGGGCTATGGAAGTGGGTGACAGACGGACAGATGGACGGACTGAAGGATTATATTACCTTCCACTTTTTACGTTATAGACGTAGTGTGGAAGCTAAAATAAAGTTTCGAGTGTTTGTTTGTGGGTATCTTCCACATAGACTCTTAAAATAGACGTCTGTTTGACTCGTAACTTGGCACAAATACGTGGTTCATACTTAGGTTCTGGTTTTTGAACTTTCAGGTTTCAAAATGTTCTATTTTTAGAGAAAATTCGAATTTTCTGAAAAAAGTACACCACTGTGTTTTAAAAATCCGATCATTTTTTTTATTTTCCTGATGCCATCTGCTGAAAAAAAAAACTTTTAACGAAAATCATTAAAATTTAAAATGTTTATTTTGTTCTGTTGTTATTAGCTTCAGAAACTAAATTCATTATTTGAAAAAAAATTTACATGTTTCAAGTGACGTAATTCCGTCCATTGCAGGATTTTATTATGGGTTTAGGTGATGATTTCTTCATTGATGGTTCTGTTAATTGCAAATATGCATATTTAAGCTGTTTCCGTGAATTATAACTATGATGGTTGTTAACTAGGGATAACTATGATGGTAAAAAAGCCGTCGTACTAGAACTACTTATTAGGGTTTTCTTTTCAGTTCTCGCCAAATACGTTGCCAAACTCGCCAAATTCTTACCTAAACGCGTTAAATAATATATTTTTTTTAATTTATAAGCTGGTTTGTTGTTCGAAAGCCAGTGTTTGTAGCTATACTTCTTTTCTCGCCAAATTCTTATCAAAAACGCGCCAAATGAGCTACAAGGTTTTATATGTTTATGAGGGAAATTACGATGACTTTTATGCGTGGATTTTATAGCGTATTTTTTTATTTAGGATTTTTTAAGGTAGTATAAGTAACAGTATTTTATACTTTATAATGAGCGGAAACAATAACATAAGTTTATTATCCTAGAATAGATTAAATGGTACATATACTTGGATCGATTACAACTTTTTGTTAGACCGTGCTCTGAACGGGTATTTATTTGCTAGTAGTAAATAAAAAACCTATAATCGTAAAGTTTGTTTTCGAATATCAAAACAAAAGTAATTCCAGGCAACGATCGAAAACAAGACCACTGGAGCTGTAGCCATTCATAACGTGAAACAACTCCATTGTGCAATTTTAAAGCGAATGATTGACATTTTTTTTAATAATTTTAAAATAGCATCTTGAATAACGCCTATTAATCATAACCGTAACTGAACGGGTTATTTTCAAAATCATGATATTTGTAAAGAAACAAAATAACAACATTCAATCATCTAACAACCCGTTAAACATTTTATATAAATTCGATGATAAATACATTAATTAAATTTCTCATTTTCATACAAATGTTTAAAGTACCAATATGGCATTCTTTTTGAAAAGTGGTAAATATAGTTATATTAATCATAAATTAGAATATAATTGTTATTTGGAAATTAATATTTGTATTTGCATTTTTATGGTAAAATGATATTTAATTTTTTTTTAATTGTTACGAACTAAACCATGATGATACTTTTAATTTCGAAGTTCAAAGATTTATCTCAATCCAGAATGTAAATAAATCTTAATAATGGAATTGATTGCGGTTAATTTGTTAATCATTTAAAATATACTTGCCAAATATTTGAAAGTTTATAAAATAACTTTAGAAACTTTGGTTAACCTAAAGAAACTTTACCTTCCTTCGGTTAACTACCGAAACTTTTGACTTATATTATTACTTTCAAAATAAACACTAGGTTTGTGATAATTATGTAGTACCAATAAATTAACTTAAATGTTTCATCATAACTATTAAAAAGAATAGAAAAAATTAATGCTTTATAACTTTTATTTTATCGGAATTTTTTCTACGCCAAGCTTCAAGTTCGTCGCCAATAACCAAATAATAACATCCGACCAAATGCTTGATCGCCAATTACTATATTATGAAATAATGGACGTTCTGTTCACTGGCAACTTTTGGCGAGTTTGAAAAATTAGCGTAGGGTTTCTATGCCTATTGAGTTGTATGTAATATGAAGTGGAATTTTTACTATATTGGGCATTTTTGTTACCTGGCAACTTACGCAAATCGCCAAATTGAGACCGGTCATTATATTATCACTGTTCTAACGTTTAATCAGCCCTCAAGTAAAATTTACTCTACGTTACGTACAAAGGTTGAACCAAAAAGCAAACGGTAATGCCGATATGTAATTAACAATATTGGCTCATTGAAATACTTTTTTTATTGGGTATCAAAGTACAAGATAAAATTTTGATATCAAGAATTTTTTTTTAAACATTTAGACATGTAGTAGTTGGTAGAAAGACCGGAACAACTTTAATATAATGACTTTATTTGACAATGTGCGTTACGTTGCCAAGCAACGGAAATGGCTAAACGTTGTAAACATTACACTTCTTTTCATACAACTCGATTGGTATAGCAACCCTACGTTAAATTTTCAAGCTTGTCAATCAACAGACCGGGCCAATATATTATAGCTGTATACCACAAGACTTAACTAATTGAGAAACTAATGTATTCCTATACTACCATACTTTACTTTAAACTGTACTGTTAAGTTTTTAAAAATCTCTGTTGTATGCATTTTAATAATAGGTGTATGGAAAGGCTTGGACCTTATTCGTTTTATAAACACAAATTACAATCCTTTCATAAAATTCAAACGACAACCACTTGTAGTCCCACTACAGTCAACACAAGATAAAATAGAAAAAGAGTCATCTGAAATATGGATATGTTTATTAAGTCTTCTATTGCTACTTTTTGTATTGCATGTTATCACAGGTAATTCTACAAATTTATTTATTCCCTTTTCTTTTGAAAATATTCATGTAACATTTACCGCCCTTCACGGTTCATAAGTTATTTTAAATAATTATTTTTTTTGTCTCTATCCATTTCAAGTGGCAATTCTTGATAGTGGCTATGTGAATGTTTCAGATGATGTAACGCTAACGTTTTAATTTTTATCCGTACTGCGATTTCATTGGATGCTTCGGTTTCACTCTCAAAATGACCGATATAGATGAAAAGAATTTTTTTTCTTTCCATGCAAGCTTTCTTTAACAAATGTTTTGAACAACCAACCATCACAGCAAGAAGTTGGCATTGAACGAATTTTATAAGTAAAATATTCTCAGAAAACTCATTTTCGAATACCAAAACATAAGTAATTCCAGGCAACAAAGGAAAACTAACCGTGGGAGCAGTTGCCATCCACGACGTGATGCAACCCCACTGTCAGTAATTTCTTTTATCCGCTACTTTTTCATCAGATATTCAACAGTATGCTAACAATAAATGTTTTCTCAGATTTATAATGTCTTCGTAAATAAAAGTTATTTCACGTTTTTTTTATTTTTAGTGTATTTATCATATAAATGGAGGCATAAGAAAACAAAAGTAGAGATTTTTCGACCAAATACTAGTGTAAGTAATTTATTTGATCTTTTATAACGAACTGTGAAAAGTTTAGCAATTCTCATAGTTTTAGCCTCTATTTATTTGTCTGTAGTTAGTATAAAGATACTATTTTTAAAAATAAGTTTCAAGATTTCTAATGAAACATCTTGTGTTTATTGTTTACATTTTCATTCATACTCTCACGGGTCACTTAAAAGTTTGTATAACAACCTGCAGATGGCGCTTCTAACTGTACAATAAATTTTGCTACTCCCCATTTTATAGTATATTAGCTGTCCGTTAGATAGCAGCACTACAACGAGTTTTGTAAATGACCTGTTAGTGTTCCACTAGGAAGAATGTGTTAGTTAAATAGATCAATCTTTGAATTGAGAAGAACGGCTCCTACTTTTATCGGTTCATAGCTACCCTTTGCTAAAACAATATCAGGTTAAACGACCGTATAAAATTATGCTTGAAAGTTATGTCAGTAATATGCAATGACTTTGATACCCAAAAAATTGCATACCAAATTTTATGAAAATATAAGTAAACCAAAACTATCCAAGTATTTTCATCATTTAGTTTAGAAAAAAGCCAACTTGTTGCACCAATCACTTTAGTACTGTACTCAGTTGTAGTCGTGATAGGTAGATATAGATTTATCAATGTTTACTGTTCAGTCTAGACATTTAAGAATTTTTTTATTTAATATTATTAGCTATAATACAATGGCCGGTCTCGATTTGGCGAATTTGAAAATTTAACTTAGGATTGCTATACCTATCAAGTTGTATAAATATGAAGTGGTAGGATTTTTTAAAACACGTTTGGGTGTTCTTATAGTTACTTGACAACGTTTTGCAAATCGCCAAAAAGAGACCGGCCATTATATAACAGCTGTTTCCTCTAATCAGAAACACGTGATTCTAATTTTTATAAAATATTTTTATGAACCATAACTTAAATATAAATACAAAATTTTTAAAATTGTTTTTTGGTGTATCAAGGGTAACTGTGATACCACACACAAGAGAAAATACTAACAGGGGAAGAAATCTATATATTCTCAGTCTAGGATTAGTATAAAATGCTGAGAAAATCATTTAATAAGATAACCAACATACTCAAAATCTAGTTAGTGGAATTACTTGTCCAACAAAATGAGTTTCAAAAACTTTTTAAATGCTCAAATTAATTCAAATTTTCTACAAATTTGAGGAATTCTTCATTTTGTTCTAGTATCTTCAATTCTCGCCAGTACTTCCTAATCCAAGCCTTGCAGGAAAACCAGACGTTTTGGTCAGGAAGCTCCAGCGAATTAAATCCCTTATTTCGACGACACTCTTAGATTCGAATACAAATTCTGAGTTGAGAGAAGATGACTTGTTGGATGAACTCAATTTGAAAGAACTCGCGGAATTGTTTATGGAAGTCCTGGAACTTATCGAGCATGAGAATAATGAAGCACGTGAAAAGGTTGAAAAGGGAAAGCGAGGAACGGATGTAATGTGTCAAGATAATGTTGAAGAGGATAATAATGTAGAAGAAAGTTGTGAAAGGACTCCTAAGAGTCAGTTACAATATGAGGTATGCGATTTTAATTTTGCAATCGGTCCTATGTCCTATTGTACTGCCCTGTTATAATTTTATCTCATTTAAGGTAACGCTTAAAAGTACGTTTTTCCTAACAGAGTTTTTTTAATCGACTCTAATTGATTACAAAAACAGACAATATATTAAAACTTTTTGTTTAATGTCACGTGTCTCTGTCTGTCTGTTTGAAATCACTCTACAGTCCGAACTAAGTTTAAGACACGGTTTATTCTTCCCATTTACAATAATGAAGTAACAGTTTTCACGGAAATTATGTACTTTTCCTTCATACTTTTGTCACTCCTCGAAAATATAGTGAAACGTACTTTCACCACATAGCCGTTGCAGCTATTTGGTCCCATTTTTCTTCTTTTTTGGGGGGGGGGGGGGGGGGGGGGAACTAAGAGCGAAATCTTCTACAGTATTTAAAAGAGGACCCAAAACGATATCGATTAATCGTTTATCCTTTTTTTATAAGTGCCACATTGTATATTGCAAGGCGTAAATTACAATTGTATCTGTAGTTCTTTCAAATTGAATTCATCCAACAAGTCTCTTCAAATTGAATTCATCCAACAATAATCTAACTGATAATATCTATCTAATAATAAAATCTTCTAATCTGTCCTTCTACGTATGCTAAGATTGTTTACAATTCTGCAAAATAACTTCTATGTTATTTGTAAAAATCTTCATGTTGTCACTAATAACATACATACCAAGCATTACCAGGTAATACAAATTAAGTGAATCAGTGAAGTGCATATGTTTCAATCAATGAAGCGTGATTACTGTTTGGTGTCGCAAAACAATTAACAACTCTTAGAGGTACAAGCAATCGCGAATGGAAATAAGATTTTCGAAAGAGCAATTATTTCAATAATGACCCAACAAACATTGATGACTGAAATTATGAGAACCTTATAGGTCAAGGGATAAAAAATCTCTCTGGTCAGAACTAAAATCCTAAATATTTCAAATTTAATATCTTGGTCATAATCTGATGAATTTAAATAACGTAAAAAAAGTTTTAATGTACATATACTGGAATATTGTGTCAAAATTAAATGTAATAATTATCAAAGAGTTATTTTATCTTTTTCTTTTCAGGTACCTTCTGAATCTTTGTCTAGCAACATTTGAAGGGTCTAGTTTCAAAACTGACATTCTCCTAAGCACAATTACTGTCCTAAGATGTAGGGTCCTGTTCCGTACATCAGAAACTTTTGACAATCGTAAATTAATTTGGATGAAGTCGCCAATAACCCGGGCTCTATGTCTTAGTTATACTTTGTTGAATGTGAGTTTTGCAACTGGACCCTTAATATGTCAAATGCTTATTTATTGTGCGTAATTATCAATATGCTAAAATAAAATTCATTTAACCTAACTCTTTCTTTCAGTTACCATCCAAATCTTCGTCTAGCATCGATTCTGTCAAAGAAGATCATTCAAGTATAAGTGAGGGACTGAAAGCCGAAGATGTAACCAATTCTTTCAAAGATCAGGATAATATAAGTGAGGGACCGGCCGAAAATCTAAACAATACTTTCGAAGAAGATCATGACAGTATAAGTGAGGGACCGACAGCCGATGATCTAAACAATTTTAGAGTAGAAGATCGGGACAATATAAGTGAAGGACCTGAAGCCGAAGATAAAATCGATTCTTTCGAGGAAGATCATGACAGTATAAATGAGGAATCGAAAGCGAAAGATTCTTTCAAAGAAGATCCTGATAGTATAAGTGAGGTACCGACAGCCGAAGATATAACAAATTCTTTCGACGAAGATGATGAGATTGTAAGTGAGGAACTGAAAACCGAAAATACAGCCAATTCTTTTGAAGAAGATCATGATAGTATAAGTAAAGAATCGAATGCCGAAGATATAAATTTAAAGAACCATATTCCGGTACACTATATCGATACTTCAATTTCTGACTTGATTAAAGACTCTCCAATTCAAAGCTCACTTGATGCGAATTTAAAAGAAACCAACGGAAGAACTCTAATTATTCAAATAGATTTCAATAGAAGATTGAAGCTTGCAGACAACTAGATGGATTTGCGTAAAGATTTTATATTCAATTATGGTTCTTCTGCCAACACTATGTAAAGAGATTAACCCGGTACAAAAATAAACTACTTTTAGACCACATCCCACTTATAACTAGTACTACCTACTATGTACTATGTTGCCATCAGCAAATGATTTATATTATTATTATTGTGGTAGGCACCCGAAAAATAATCTTGATATTTAAAAAAAAGTAAGGCCTTTTAAAACGTCTCCAGCCCTAACAGGATGAAATATTGATATTAGAACTCCATTCTTTTTCTGGAATTTGTATCTCGCCTGTATCTCGGGAGGGAATTTTTTTTTTAATTTCTAATTAGTTTTTTAATAAAAAATTAAAATTAGGCCTATAAGTGTGGGAATAGTAGGTGTCCTTTCTGAGAGAGGGCGCCACGACACATTGCGGCGTGCAAGATCTAGGATATTCATAGTTTTGTAAAACGGTAATTTAAGTTCACATTTTTTTTCAAATTTCCAATTAGTTTTTTAATTAAAATTTAAGCCGAATTAATTAATTAAAACCCAACCTTCCAAGAGGCGGTACAAGTTGAAAAATCGGACTCTTTGTCGTTATTTGGTGGGTTTTTTGTTAGTTGTTTGACCAGGGTGGGATTTATCAGTGTAGGCCGAGTGTGTGGTTATGTTGCGCCATCTGTTGAAGCTATTAAAAAAAAACTATTTAAAAATTAATAAACTCTCTCTTGATAAGAATATTAATAAATTTGATAAGAATTTAAAAAATGAAGATAGTTAAATATGATTCAAGTATAGAGTCTTTGAGTATTGTAATATAAAACTAGGGGTGTGTAACACTACACGACTTTTAATAACCGCTCAATAAATCAAAACACACATTCAGAGGAAAATTATTTAAAAGATAATTAATGTTTTTTTAAATAAAAATGTAGTGTAATAAATATGAAAAAAATCCGTTATCGAATGTTTTTATTTAAAATGTAACTACTTAGATAATTTACGTAATAAGATGGAGAATTTCTGTTTAAGCTTTTAGTGGGATAATGGACAGTTCCCACATTCATTTTTTTTTATTCGACGTAAATAGGTGAGACAAAATACGTGCCGAAAAATTTTTTGCTCTCCGATGCGTAGTTATTTTTTTATTTGAATTAAAAGTTAGGCTTTTAAAAAGCGCGCGAAAATCAGTACGTTCCGCGGGGAATCTACTGTGACGTACGTCTACATAACACGTGAACAAAACTCCTCAGTTGCATATAGCGATGGGCGGGATATTTCACAAATCGTTTCGCAAAACTTTCGATTTTCGTTTTTTTTAATGCAGTAAATTTATATTTGTTATTTAATAATGGCATATTGCTACTGCATAGTTCCCGAGTGTCGTTATGCGACTACAACTACTCCAGAAAAGATAATATTTTCACTTACCAACAGAATCGGTACAGCGAAAACGATGGATTTCAGCCATGCGACGCACGTGATCCAAAAATGAACCAGCCGATCTCTGATTAAGTTAAGTTTGAATTATCGTCGCACTAGAGCTACACAAATGCTATTGGCGATGGGCGTCGTATATTAGAACCACAGTCAAGTGACGATTTCTGACAAATCGACTATTTACGTTTGTCAGGATCATTTTCAAGTAAGTATTGAAATGCATCTAAAAAAAGCGCCCAAAAACACATTTAGTTGAGTTCTATAACTTTTAAACGTCAAATTATCTATTTTCATTTATTTTCCTTCAAAAATTCAATAATTATTCCTTCACTCTCAAAAACGAATACTTAAAAAAAGACGAAATTTTCTTTAATTTCGACGAAACCGTTTACTTGCAAATGTTCCGAGTTTTCCTTTCCTCAAAGTGCGGAAATTTGATTCGTCATTTTTAAGAGGATTCGAATTTCGTCGAATCTAAAAAAATATTTCGTCATTCTAGTTTCGTTAAATTGATGATTATTATTCTTGATTTGAGAATTCGGTATCGTCATTTTTGAGCATATGAATTTTGTTGTTTTGATAGTTCTAGTTTCGTTAAATTGAGGGTGATTATTGTTCATTCGAGAGTTTAGCATCGTCAGTTTTGAGCATATATATTTTGTTGTTTGGACAGTTCTAGTTTCGTCGTATTCGGTTCTTGAACATACCCTATGGCATTGTCGCCATAAGAATCTTTTTTGGATATAAAAAGAATTTGTACAAATAAATTAAAGAAGATATCACAATAAAAGACTATTATGAATTATAATTTATATATTTAATAGGATTATGGATTGTCTTAATTATTCTTTAAAAGTACAAATTTACATGTAACGCAGGGAAAAAAAGCACATCCATAAAGGTACAATAGTTAGATTAATTTTTTTTTTAAAGTAGTCTACCTGCGGATAACATGTCAAATGTAGCAACTTGGGATAGCTCAAAACACATTGTTAATAATGTTTACTTATAGACTTACGCGTTTATAGTGTTACTACTTTGGAAAAGTTCAGTATTTTTTCATTTTTTCCCTTTTATTCCGATGGTTAAAAGTTGCGCAAACAAAATATGTCACGCTTTTTACACATTCAGACGACATGTTCTAAATTTTCCGAAAATCGCTTGGTGTCGCGACACCATGCGATTTTCGGAAAATTTAGAACGCTGACTTTTTGCTTTCTACAGTAGTACAGATGGGGGGAAAAACGAATCACCCTTTGTTTTTCGGCTGCTATTGGTCAAGGAATTTTGTGAAAGGTGTTATTTTTCAGGAAATAGTGTAAGGAATTGAGAACTGGCAACCAAAATTGTATAAGGGGTCGTCTACATATTAAAATGAGTACCAACTTTGAAAATTCCAACGGCAATACCCAATTTTTTTATATACACATTTTTTATTATCTTCAAAATACCCCAGATCCAAAAGAAAATTAATTAATTTGCATTATTTGTTGAGATATAAGCATTCAAAGTTGAACGCCATAATGTTAAAAAAGTTTCACAAACTTTTATTCATTTCTCCACAAATAAAATTAAACTAAGAATTTTAAATAAGAAAAAATAAAAAACATGAATAGAAACCCCAAATTTTTTGTACATAAATCGATAAAGTAAATCAAGTAAAACTGAAATCCCGAATTTTTTAAATTCAACAACAATTATTTGCTGAGTTATTGTAAAAATACTGAAAAAAAACGAATTTTAGGGACCGGGTAAAAAATTACTTAGCAAATTGGATCCTAACTTGCATTATCGTTTGGTGGTTGAAAAGCGATTTTGGTAAATGTTTATTCAAATTATTGATGTCTGTCAAATGTCTAAAAATCTTTTTTGTTTCAAGTGCATACAATGTATTTTTTTTGTATAATTAACATTATATTATATCGATTATTATGTTTTTGAATGTATGTTATTTCCAATACAATTTCAAAAAGTGTGTTTTATATTACAAATTAAATACCCTAAAATGTTATTGGAATTCGGTGTTTAGTATATTTCATTGTTACCACATTAATTATTTAAAATTAGTGCCCACTGCCTTGGTTAAAAATCATTGCCAAATCATTCTGCGTAATTTTATTTTGCTTTCCTTAAATATCGTGTTAGGGTCGTAACTCTCGTTTTGTAATATGTGGTTTATATTACCGATAAAGTGCGCCGAATTTTAAACAAACTTTTTGTAGCAATATGAATGAAACAAAAATTTGCATAAAATGTAAAACATAAATGTAAAAATCATGTTTGTCTATCTGATTGTAACTAATCGCATTTGAAAATCTGTTCGTTATAAATAATCGTATATGTGACTTAATTTAAAATTAAAACTTTTTCTTGTCTACCTTTTATTTTATTTCTGAATTTTAAAATCCAAAATTAAAAAAAAAAAAACATTAAAAAAATCACAATATTAGTGAAGAAGGTTTATTCTAGCATCCTTTGGCGAGATTATTAGTTTAGTTAAAATTCAACTAAATTCCTCTATATGCTGGAAAAAGGCATAGCACAGTCGGATACAGTTAATAGATCTTTTGTTTTCCTATAAGGAAATTCAGTTTAATATGTATGAAGTGTAGTAAAAATCCAACAATAAACATCTTTGACTATCTAAATATTTATTTTCTAAATAGGAGCCATTTCCAAATCATTGGGTTTGCAATAACCTGTAACATAACTACAACAGCATATAAAATCTTATTTATAATAATAAATTACTCAACTACACAATTAGGAAGATTAATTTTTATTTCCTCGCTCATAATATGCCCTCTTTGCCCTTAGCATAAGGACCTTTTCCTCCATTACCGCCATCCTCAGTTCATGCTCCTTCTTGGCATGCGCCATTCGCTGAAGCGTCTCCCTTTCTACTGCAGTCTTCCTTGAAAGGGTATCTGCGCTCAGTGCATCTGCAGAGCGGACAGAGGCATTTGGCTGGCGCTTCCGTTTCAGCCAATTAGCTGATAGGCCCGATGATGGTGGTGGCTCCACATTTTCAGTAGGGCAGGAGACTAGTAGAGGGGATGAGGGAAGCCGGAACTGGCTAAGGCGTGAGGAGCCAGCCTCATCTCTTGATGGAGAATTAATCTCCAGTGGTGTTCCAACTGGAGAGGGCAGCTGGTGCGGGGTGGAGGGGGAGAGTGTAGTAGTGGGATCCTGTAAGATATGAGCTATATAGTAAAACCCATTGAAATATAATAAATCACTGGTGATTTATTTGCAGAATTAAGATGTATTATAGTCAAACGCTGTTAACTATAATTCAAAAGGTTGGCATATATATTTTAAATGAACTTAATTTCAAATTAACCATAGTAAAGAGTTTCTAAATTCCATAAGCAAATGCTAAAAATATTTTTTGAACTACCCGAGAGCAATACAATTTCACAAATTATGGAAGGGCAGATCATTTTTACACTGGCAAACACAACTATTGTATAGTAGGTAAATACTATAACTTAACTGCCTTTTTTAAAACATAATTATATAAACCACTCCAAAAATTTACTCTTTAAACAATAAAAATATTAAAAATTTGGTTAAGGTACCCGACTACGTTCGGAGGGAATTTGTTTTAAATCAGTCTTAGTACAATTCAAGAGCTTAGTGGAAGAACATGCCAAGTGATATTTTTTTAAAAATTAAGATTTTTGTGTCAATGAACATGCTATTTCCTCCTTTATAGATAACAAATTCCTCATTTTCCATAAACCTATTGTTAGGTACATTTTTTTAGCCTACTTTTCTTTTTTTAATTCGAAAGAATTAAAAAAATGAAAAAGTAGGTATTGACATGCGGTCGACGTCCGTCTGTCTGTCCGTACCCCCTTCCAAAATCGGTTCTATCCATCGGATCTTAAAAATTCTTTTTTGTTAGAAAGCTATGACTTCAGATACCCAACTTTCATACTTTTTGTCCGTCTGTCTGTACGTCCGGACGGACATAAATCTACTATCTGTTGGTGAATTTCCCTTTGAATTAGCATTGAAATTCAATTTTGAGTCATTTAAATCACTGTTGCCAAATCAACAATGGCATGAGAAACTTTATTTAAATATATTTGAAGCAAAATAATATTTTCATGAATCAGTTTGGAATGACGTCATAAAATGTAGCACAATTTGATTCTTTGATTTTTCATTAATTGTTTACCAAGAAAGCAGCAAGGCATATTTTTGCATACAATTATGCTTAGTTTTAATTTACATTTCTTATTTTTTTAATGCAGTTTGGAGTAGTTTCATTACTTTTGTTGTAAATAAATATTTAATTATTCTTCTAACTACAAATAAATCGAGCAGACGATAAATAATATTAAGTTAATTTGCGAAAGAATATTAAGGATAATAGTTGATTTTGGCTTTTAGAAGTTTAAATTATAGCTGTATGCTGTGTTTCGATTTTTTTTTCTGATGTGTATAAATCTAGTGTAGAAACGGTTGTTGATGATATTTACTGTTAGGAACCTAGTTTTCCCCGATTAGAACTTCAGTAAGTATTTAAGTAACAGGAAAGTAGGCTATTTTAGTTCTTTATGAACTTCTTGTTACTGTTTGCAAGTAGCGTTTTTAACAGATCTAGTGCAAACCGAAAAATTTAAAGCTTATTTTCTAGTTTAGTTCTCATAGTCTTAAAATGAATGTTAATAGCAAGAGTCAAGTCTTCGGTTCATTACACTCCTGAAGCGATTGAGGAAAAAATTTAAAAAGCTACTCCCAAAACTTTTTAAGAAATACCACTATTCGTATGAAAGTTTTATGCTGAGAAAAAGGGTAATATGCTATACCATATTATTGTTAAATTACAGTCTATTTTTGTCTGTATAAAATCAATGTGTCTGATGCCGACATGCATGGGCAGTATTTTTTATTACTGCCTTTGCAATAGGGTGGAGCTTTTAAAAAGATGTCCCAAACGTTACTTTTTCCGTGTTGGGGCCCCTTTTAAAAGTGCCACCCTGTATATATAAAGGCCATTGAAACATAATTTGTGACATAATTTTTACTTAAACAAATCTTGAATGTATTAATTTGCGTGAGACTGAAATATGATAAACTTACACAAACACGATCGTCCACCAATTCGAGAGAAACCTCAAATTCTTTAGGAATTTCCTGCTCCGGGGCTGGGGGTGAAAAAAAGTTAGAAGGCACAATAGGCAGTTGAAAAAAAAATTGCACCAGACTGTCAATATAGTATTGATACTTACTATTATAGCAAGAAAAATTATCATTAAAAATGTTATAGGCGCTTAAAACGTTATAATGATGCAATCACTGATATTGGAATTTTAAAACGTTAGAGCACTTGTATTAGTACTAAGAACTAAGCTTAATAGTAGCAAATAATTGTAAAGCTCATAATAACAATTTATAAAAAAATTTACATATTTTTATACAAACATTAATCATTATTGTGAAAGATCGTGCAGTGATATAAAGCAAAAAAGCTCATACTAAGCACTAAGCAGTGCTTATTATCCTCCGATTTGAGCAGAAATTTAATATTTATCTACTGAAAAAGAGTAAATGCACAGCAAAGAGTGATGTACACTGACAAATAAATTGCTGAGAATTGAAGTTTCAACGAGTTCAGTACTCAAAACTTATGTACAACAAATTTGCTGATGTGCGAAATCTTAATTTCTATATTAAAATAATGATAAATATTTGGACTGGTGAATACGGGTGTTTAATGTTCCACATTGGATTTAAAAAATATGGCCAACCAATTTGGCAAAATCTTTTTTAAAAAAAGGAGACATGCTGTAGGTACCTATTTAATTGGAATTATAATGTTATATACTATATAACCTGTAGCTGTGTACTGTTTGATACATTTTTTAAATATTAGTACATAAAAAAAAGCTAGAAACAATTTTTTTACTACTCACCACAGCTTTTCTTTTTTAACCCTTGATCATATTTGATCTTTGGACTAGTGCTATCCTTTGATCCATAGATTCTGTTCAATTCTTCGTAGAAGGGGCAAGATATTATGTTTCTGTCGCTTATTTGGTTAGAATCATGGGCGCGCTTGTAACTTTTCTTTAATAGCTTGATCTTGTCTTTGATTTGCTGTACCTCCCGCACTATTCCTTTAGCGGCCAGAGAGTGCTGAACTCTTTTATACAATTCAGCATCTCGGACAGTTCCATCAAAAAGATGGAACTGCTCCGAGTATGCTGCTAATAAATCTCTGGTATCTTTTTCGATCCAAAAACATTTAGCAGATTTAGATTTTTTTTCTGACATTTTTTATAAGCAATTAAGCAAGGCACGCATCACAACCACGCTCAAAAATATAAGAACGATCTTCCCCAGAGGTAAAGTAGAATGTGAACATTGCGCTCTATTGGTTCTTTCTTTTCCCTGGCTCCGCCCAAACATGTTTTGCTTCTCGTAAGCTGAGTTGAATTGTTTATTTCTGAGTAAGCGGTTGGGTTGAATTTAAGTCGCACTAGAATTACAAGCAAACGAGGGCTTCTAGCGACAGACCTTTTATTTTTGAACCACGGTCCGAGTTTAGTTTGAATTATCGTCGCACTAGAGCTACACTAAGGCTATTGGCGACGGGCATCGTATTTTAGAACCACAGTCAAGTGACGAGCCGACACCTGAGTAGGCACCTAACGCAACCGTTAAGGGCGACATCGTACGCAGCGTTAGGACTTTGAAGGATACTTTGACGTGCACTCCCTCCACACGGGGTATTAGTCGTCGGACATTTTCGGCTGCACGGGCCGTTTATAGGTCGGCAGTTATTTTGGCTATGCCCGGACCCGAACCTGGGACCTTCCGCATGCTAGACGAATGCCTAACCGACTGGACTCCCCAGCCCGAACCACGGTCCGAAATAATCTGAAAAAATGTGATTAGTAGTAATTAAATGTGTGTAAATAGTTTTTTAGGAAACAAACGTTTCTTTTATTTTAAAACTTAATTTTTTTGTTTAAAAAATTACATCAACATGACATATTTTAAAGCTAGATCGCCTACTTCAAGAGCTACCCTAGGAAGCGTTTGTAGAATATTTGTCCTAGGTTTAAATATTCTTAATAATCAAGAGCGACAAAATCAAGTTTTCAGTAATTAACTAAGAATTATTCATTATTGCCTCCTGCGTTCAGAGACTAAAACCGATGGCAGATTTGAAGGTACAGCTGGAAAAAAATGATCCACCCTTTGTTTTTCGGCTGTTATTGGTCAAGGAATTTTGGAAAAGGTGTCGTTTTTCCGGAAATAGCGTAAGAAATTGAGAACTGGCAACAGAAATTGTATAAGGGGTCGTCTACATATTAAAATGAGTACCAACTTTTAAGTATTATTTAAAAAACTAATACAACTTAAAATTTTTAGAATAATTTATGAAAAAAATATTTACAATCTTCAGATACCGCTCACACCCTTAAAAATACAGCGAGTAGTAACTGAGAAAAAATTGAAAGATAGAACACCAAATGCTTCTGCATAACAACATGAGTGGGAGGGGAGGCGCGAGGAATTTTGGACATATGCATTTTTGTGTTCGTATTGACATGTACTTTAAGGTTTTACGTGTTTGCCACCTGAGACTTACAGCGTATGCCGGAAAAAGCCAAAAAAACACTAGGAGTGTGTAACACATCATGACTTTTAATTACCACTCAAAAAATCAATACATTAAAAAGTAATTATATGCCCTGAATGGTAATTTAAATAATTTTAAAACCTAAAAAGTTCTGTAATAGGTTCCATGTTCTCTATTTGCTCATGCGCGATTTTCTCAAAAACCTTATTATGACATCCTCCAGGTACTTGGAACTTGTGTACCAAATTTAAAGTCCACATTTTTTTTTACATTTTACAGCAATACCTTTAAAACCAAAAACGTTCTATGGCAGCTACCCTTTGCGCATGCGCGATTTTCTCGAAAACCTTATAGAGCGGAGGCTAGCATGTACCCCCACCTAGGTGGGAAATTTCGACACAAAAACACATTTTTGTGTTTGTATTGACATGTACTTTAAGGTTTTAGGTGTTTGCCACTTGTGAATTACAGCATATTCCGGAAAAAACATGACATGAAACCAAAAATAAGGATTTCTACTAAAAATGTTTTTTTGGGGGGATTGCGCTGCTTTTTGGGATTACTGGTTAATCGAACAACCGCTGAATTGGAATAAATTACGTAAAAAAGAACATAATCAGTTTTTACATTGTAAAGCTGTCGCTAATTTGAATCAAACCACCGTTTTACCGTCATTTATTGGCTTTAAAATTCCAAAGCAATACACCAACAATACGCCAGCCGTTTCAACCAGTTTTCAACAGTCACACAGTCTAAGTAGGACCGTAGTTTGTTTATATTTGTGTATTCCTTATTGCTGTACAAATAACAAACAAATTTCTCCAGGTCTGTCACCCTAACGTGTCTGTAATTGTGGGTGATGCTCCTTAATGTAAGGATCGGAGCAAACTTTGAAAACTTTTCCAATTTAGATTTTACAGACAACTTTCCATAACAAACAAAGGAACTGGTGGTGTCGCATCCGGACAGAGCATGCACATTTAGCAGAGCATGGATTATTTCTACATTTAAATTTTGAAAAATGGCGGTGTCATTTATGGCCCTACGCTTGTTCCCAGTTCCTGTATTAAACAAAACTATGAATTCATGTTGCTGGCATACCTTATTAGCAACAGAAAAACATCTCTGTCCGGGGATCTAGCTCTGATTTGAAGTTATCTTGACAAGATTGTGAAGCTTGGGTGTAGTGTAATATAATTTTAGTATCCGTTTCTTCTTGTGAAGAGCATAGGTCCTCTTATATTAAATGTTTGATGGTTAAACTGTCTTCGCTAGTGAACCAAGTGCACTTAGCACTATGTGACAAGTAAAGATTTTTTTCCATGTACTTAGTGGGCATATTTGTTCTGAGCCCATTCACTATGTAGCAGGTTGACTAGTTGTTCCTTATTTTTCCCTTTCGCAAGGAATTTTTTCCAATCTCCCGTAATATTAGTCTTAAGCCCTCTTATTAAAAAAGTATCTCCACAAGCCTCACGTAGTCTTTCAATGTTTTTAATATATACATCTAGGTAAATATCCGTAAAACGAAATCTATTCTGCGGCATTTTGGAAAGCGGCTCAAGACAATCTCTGTTAGTTCCCCAAAGGTTTCTGGAATATTAGTGAGAGACTGAAAATACGCCATACCGTCAATTACATATATACATTTTTCAATCTTAGGAGGTTCGTTTACTATACCCTTGACCTCCAAAGCATGGTGTAGTTAGGACTTTTTTTTGTTCATTTCATGTTTTTTCCGGGATATGCTGCAATTCGCAAGTGGCACACAAACACCTAAAACCTTAAAGTACATGTCAATACAAACACAAAAATGTGTTTTTGTGTCGAAATTTCCCACGAGGAGGGGGGTGCTAGCCTCCAGCTCTATAAGGTTTTCGAGAAAATCGCGCATGCGCAAAGGGTAGCTGCCATAGAACGTTTTTGGTTTGAAAGGTATTGCTGAAAAATGAAAAAAAAATATGTGGACTTTAAATTTGATACACAAGTTCCAAGTATCTGGAGGATGTCATAATAAGGTTTTTGAGAAAATCGCGCATGCGCAAATAGAGAACATAGAACCTATCATAGAACTTTTTAGGTTTTAAAATTATTTAAATTACCATACAGGGTATATAATTATTTTTGAATGTATTGATTTATTGAGTGGTAATTAAAAGTCATGAAGTGTTACACACCCCTAGTGTTTTTGGGCTTTTTCTGGTATACGCTGTAATTCTCAGGTGCCACAAACACCTAAAACCTTAAAGTACATGTCAATACGAACACAAAAATGTATATGTCCAAAATTCCCCCGGGAGGGGGAGGGTTTCATATTGCTGGCCCACGCTCTAAATGGGAGGAAATTATAATATACCGATGGAGTGCTGACCAGTGGAGAAGGGATCAATTGGTATGAAATAAATGTTTACATAAAAAGAAACAATCACCGTTATTAAGGGTACACCCGTGCAACGCCGGGTTTATAAAGCTAGTAATCTATAAGAACGTATGAAAGATGGATTATTTCAGGGCAAAATTGGTGCAATTATTCGTTGTAAAAATTGCAGTTTACCTGCCTACGTCAGAATAAACCTTTAGTTTAGAAATATATTCGTTAGAAAATTAAGTGCAAGATTGGAGAGAGAATTTACAGTAAATATTTTTTCTGGTTGTTTCCAGTGAAACTGGTTGACAGCTAAAATATACTATGTCTGAGCTTTTAAACTTAAATGATATTTCTATCTCTATTTAGATAAGAAGTTCTAAAATGAGATAAGCGCCATTCCCCAAAAACATGTTTTTTGCGAAATTTAACTTTCATTTTTATCTTAGTAAAATAGAGATAGTAACAAAAAAGTATTAGGGAATATTCTTAAATAAAGCCATATTGAAGATAAAAACACTTTATTCTGAAAATAGATTTCCTTTTTAGAAAACAAGTTTCTAGTTATTTTTTTTTATCATTTCAATTTCAACATCTTTATCAATGAATTTTTATTTTAAATGGACAGGGGAAGGTTGGATTGATGATCAGTATTATAAAATTGTATAAGAAGCTAAAAAGTTGCACTAAAAAATATATTTTATATAATACATATTCTATATAAATATAGAAATATGTTTCAAAATTCCTATTTATTTCTATTTATATTAAAAAGAAAATACCATTTGTTTTTTCAACAGTGATATATATAGTAATACACCATTGATTTAAAATAAACAAGCACAACAAAGCAAATAATAAAAAGTGATGTATTTATTTACATGGCAATGTACAAAAGTCATTAGAAAATGCTAGAACTGCATTGTTATTAAAAGCCGGGCTTGATCAACAAGTCCTGCCAATTATTAAAAAAAAATGATGCTCGTCCGGTTGTGCAAATGCATCTTAGAATGTGATGGCAGAAAATGCGGGGACATTTTTCATGGCTTGAATCACATTATCACTCGTTCAAACAAACCTGGAATAATAATAATAAAATTGTTAGCCGTGCAGACAAAATACAAAGTTTTTGAGAAGGGAAGCATTTTATTTAGTATCATTGAAACTATTTAAATTGGGTGAAGATTGTATTTGAACATTTAGGGGCGATTTACTGGACCGTTGTAAATACTAGGTCCCGCCATTAGAGGAGCTAACAAGCGTTGCTCGTGCTATCAAAAAGTAAAGTGATGAGTGTTGACCGAAGCGCAGTTCGGTTGAAGGATGTACTGAGGGATACAGGAACGGAGCAGTTTATAGTTCTGCAGTAGGGGACAGACAAATTATTGGGGATTTCCTACAAAAATACTCCATTATAGCGTATTTTTAAAACAAAAGTTAATGTGTTTCATGGATATAAAATTCACTTTGGAGAGTAAATGCGATAATAACTTTCAAATAGTTTCTAGAACTTCCGGAGCTCTCTGTCCTTGCCTTAGCGACCCTAATATGAACGGATCATATTGAGCAAAAAAACAATCCTGCGAATAAAATAGCGCCGTGTATATGAGACTGGTGCATGTCATATCATTCGTGGTCCTAAGTACAGACGCCGCGTATGATGATGTCATAAGGTTTTTTTGGTTCTAAGTTAGGTTTCGGTCTCCGAGACCTGTCGTCAATAGACCTTAGGTAGTTGAAGTGTGATGTTTGTTGTTGTTGTTGACTTATTCCTCTTGGTCCAGCCGCAGGTTATACCAAGTTCATGAGCTCGAAAGTATTCAAGAAATCAAAGACTAGAAGAGGACTAGAGTAGAGATAAATTTTTTTCCAGACCAAGACAGTTTAAAATGTGTTCGGGAGTAGCTGGTGCAGAGTTACACTTTGTTCCCCTTAAAAAGGTATTTCTCCCATGTTCAAAAGAGAGAAACCTTATGTGTCCACTTATGAGCCTACTTATGGTGGACTGTATGTCTCTATTAGCTCTTATGGTAAGCGCACCACCAGGAACCCATCTATTATAGTGTGAGGTAAATCAACCCAACCAAATCCAACTCGCATATGTACCTCAGTTAATAGCGGATAATTTACCATTACAAGTCAAATAAAGACATCATCTCTCACCTCTTCAGCTACTGAACTTGTCCTGTGCTTCTGCCAGCGTCCTCAGGGTCCTGTCTTCTTCCTCCAGGGACCTCCTCTTGCGACCGGCACCCGCTGGGGCACCCGTCCCAGCAAGAGTCGAGCTGAAGCGATCACGCATCCTGGCACATAAAACAAAAGCATTAGTGTCACTCAATAACGACATATACTGATACACTAATAAGCACGACAACCCGTTATTTTAAGATTTGACAGAATTTTAGGAATACCTTCTTAAAATTATTGTTATCAACTACTGAAATGAATAAAAATGACAAAATAATGCATATGTGAATGAACTTTGATCTTGACTCAAGTATAAAAAATCGGAGAAACAAATGTTTCATGTATTTGAAAGGTACAAAGGAAAAAATATTTTTTATGTTCATTTATTTTACAAAATCAAATTATTACTGTTACTAATTAGGTTTCATTTTATCATTTTAGTACAGTGGTAAACTCATATTGACAACACACTCTTTTGGATGGCATAATGACTCACTCATAATATTTTTATAACGAACGCGGATTCACATAATTTAATAAAATGTAGAACTTCGTTTTTTACTACATTGCTATACCAGGTATATACGAATTAGCCTGACTATAATATATAAGTAAAATCTATAATGTTTTTTATTTGGTGACTAAGAATATAGCTATTTATAGTTACTACTTAAAAGCATTACTACACTATCCTTAGGGTTCCATGCATGAATATTTTGAACGATTAATAATATATTTCATCTGCTAATTTTCAATGATTAGCAATAGACCAAAAAAAGAGCCTCAATACAACATATTTTACCACTGAACCATTATTAAGCTAGTCGTTCTTTATTTGATCTGAACTTAAATAAATGTAAGAAAAAACTCTCAAATTTGTACTCATTTTTCCTTATGTGCTATAAACTTTATTCATGGCAGTTTGACATAGTGTGACAGCGTCGCACAGTGGTCGGAAAAGGCTGAAAAACGGTCAAAATTCATTTATTTTTTTGTGGTTTGACAAAAATGTATAAAAATTCGGTTTTGTAGGTTTTTGACCCATCTGAGTCGATATAGGACACAATCAAGTTTGTAAAACCTATGTATTTTAAGTTACAGTCAATGCAAAAAATAGTATGTGAAGATGTAATGTGAAAATTGCGTATAAAGAACTGTGCGTCGTTAAATGTCTTTAAGAGACTTTCAAAAATGATGACTAATCCTTTTATCCGTCACATGCATCCGGTTTTCCGTCTCACCGGAAATGGGCCAAAAGCAGGTTAGTCACACACTTAACTTCGCAGATTAAATTTTAAAACAAATATTTGAAATCAAACATAATTCTTTTCTTTGAATACATATAGTTTTGGAGTCTTAATGGAATAATAACTTCCATGTTTTTAGGTCTATGAATGTTGGGGGCAGTATCATAAAAGGTAAATCTTTTACAAACATAACCTTGTCAAGAAATAATGTTAGGTTCAAAAGTTAATGTATGTTTGACAGGAAATCTTAAACTTGGAAATGGCTATAAGGTACGCTTGAAAGAACGTTTTACTTTAGGTTAGTAAATACTTTAGCATTTAAAATATTGAAAATGTTTGATAGTTTATATTTATTTTATGTTCGTAGTCGTCCATGAAACTGGCTGTGTCATAACTTTTTTTCTTGTGAGGCTCATAAGGATACTTCTCTAATAAAACCATTGAACCTCTTTATAATAAATTTTACAATTCCTAATATGTTGAAGGACATGGGTATCCTTCTAATAAAATAGGTAGCCAAGACATTGCTTTTTATTTTAATGCTCATAGTAAAGTTTAGTAAAACCAATTAATCACAAAAGCTTTTTTATATAAAACTTTGAACTAGCTCATCTGTTAAAAAACTATGCGTATCCTCTCCTCATGAAGTAGTTAGCCATGACATTACTTTACGTTTTAGTGCTATATTAAAGCTAGTAAAACAATGGTCAATAAACTATACAACTTACTTTCTCCTTGTTGAAGAACATGTATATACTTTCTATGAAGTAGTGAGCCTGACATTACTTTACGTTAGTGCCTATATTAAAGCCTAGTAACAATGTCAATAACTTACAACACTTTGCACTTTCTCCCTTGTTGAAGAACATGTATATACTTTCTATGAAGTAGTTAGCCTTGACATTACTTTACGTTTTAGTGCCTATAGTAAAGCCTAGTAAAATAAATTAGTCAATAAACCTATACAACACTTTGCACTTTCTCCCTTGTTGAAGAACAGGTATATCCTTTCTATGAAGTAGTTAGCCATGACATTATATTTTATTGTAAGGCTTATAGTATAGTCTAGTAAAATCAATTGGTCGTTAAAACTTTCCATACAACACTTTCCACTTGCTCACCCGTTGAAGAACATGGGTATCCTCCCCATTAAGTAATTAGTCATGGCATGACTTTTTCTTTTGATGTTCATAGTAAGTCTACTAAACAATTGCTCATTAACATTTCTATGTAAATTTCCATTTTTCCCCTGTTGAAAAACATGAGTATCTGCCATGAAGTCACTCTTAACAAAAAGGATTCACTCTATAGAAAGCATTTCGGCAACCGAAAGATGAAATTAACTCGACTGATTAAACTTTTTGATTAGTAAATTTCCATTTTCTCCCCTGAAAAAGATGAATCACTCCATGAAGTATTTTCCGGAGGATGAAATTAACCAGCTGAGTTAAAACCCTCGTTGTTTAGAGTAGTTTCTTTTGATGTTCATAGTAAAGTCTACTAAAACCAATTGCTCATTAACATTTTCTATTGTAAATTTCCATTTTCTCCCCTGTTGAAAAACATGAGTATCCTGCCCATGAAGTAGTTTCTTTTGATGCCCATAGTAAAGTCTGGTAAAACTAATTGGTTATTTAACTTTTTCTATAAAACACTTAACACTTGCTGTTGAAGAATGTGTATATCCTCTCCATTGAGTAGTTAGTCATGGCATTACTTTTAATTTTAATTCTCATAGTAAAGTTTAGTAAAGCCAATTAAACCTTTTCTATACTAAAATTTACAGTTGCTCACCTGTTGATGAACATGGGTATCCTTTCCATGAAGTAGGATAGGACCCATTGCATTACTTTTTGATGATCATAGTATAGCAAAGTTCAGTAATACCAATTGGTTACTAAACCTTTTTTATACAAAACCCTGTTTAAAAAAAACATGGGTATCCTCCCCTTAAAGAGGTTAACCATCGCATTACTTTTATTCTGAAACACAAAGTAAACTCTAGTAAAACAAATCGGTCATTAAACAGTTTAAAAACAATACTTTCCACTTTCTCACCTGGTGAAGAACATGGGTATCCTCCCCATGAAGTTGGCCATGCCCACCATGAAGAGAATGGGCTGTATGAAAGCGCCCAAAGTGGACAGGCCTCCGATGAACTGTCGACCTTCCACCTCCGATGCCTGCCTCTTTGACCTTGAGTCACCTTCAGGCCTGCAGCACACCTCCTGCAATACTAGGATAGACACCAGGACACACGCGCACATCTGCCATGGTTTCATGATTGCTGATGAAGATCTGCGAATTGGGAAATTTAAATTATTTTTATTTGCTTATCAAATGTCCTCGTGTTAATAATTATATCATTACATTGGGTTTATAGCGCTGCAATATTTTTTAGGCAGTACAATAAAAATAAGTTAAAGCAGGGTATATTATTTGTTGATATGTTGATGATTTGATGAATTTAATATAATTTTATATGTTTATCAAATGCTAGCCGGTGAACAATTAAAGCATTACATATTAGGCTTCTTGCCCTCTAATATTTTTTGCAGTACAATCAAAAGAAGTTAAAGCAGGGCCTTTGTTGAAATGTAGTTCAGTATAAATATTTATACAATTTACAAAGTTAATACAAAATAGTTTTATAAACTGCGATTGAACCAGAACAAAAAAAATGGTACCAATTCGTATAACATATATTTAACCACACACATTTTATTAATTAAAAAAAAACTAATTAACTGAGACTCGACGACTTTGAGTTCTCTTCAATTAAGCTCTTTATATTGATCAAATACATTCTAGGTTAGCACAACAACTAACCTGTAATGAAGGATTGTTTATTGTTATTTTACTACTTCAGTTTCTATTTCGAAGATATTTAAAAGCAAACATTAAATTAAAGTAGGAAAAAATATGTTAATTAAAGCTTTTGTTAAGATCTTAAGGGCACGCAAAACATTAAAAAATACATTTTGACCATTAAAAATGTTTATTTTAAAGTTCCTAGAAAAATATCTATTTTTCCCTTACAATGCAATTTTCTTCAACTCCATCCTATTAATAAGAAGCTAACCCACTTAGATTTACCCAGAACTCAATAAAACAGGGAAAATACAAACTGTGTTTGTTCTCTAAACACAAACATTGAGGAAATATTTTGCAAAAACTCTTTTTCCCCCATTAAACCATTATATATTTTATGAACAATTCTTGACCCCTCGTGCCATTCCGCAAACAAATGGAATCCCATAATAATCATTTGCTATAATCGAAATGATGAGCTTAGTGGAAGAACGTGCTAAGTGTCATTTTTGAAAAAATTGAGTTTTTTGTGTCAATGACCATATTACTAACTTTTTTAACAATATAAATTTTCAATTTTGTTATAAATTTTACGTTTGGTATATTTTTTTACGATTTGCAAGTTCCGTTTTTAACAGATTGAGTACAAACTAAAAACTTTTCAGCTCATTTTCTCGTTTTTACCTTTTTGTCACTTAGCACGTTCTTCCACTAATCTCTTGAAATGACAAAAAGGCCTTGACCATGGTCTTTATCGAGTGGCCGTTGACTTCGTCATGTGACGTCATCCCAACTAGGTCGATTCATCCACTTTCTTTCCACCCCCTCTGGGGGGTTCGACAACCCAGGTTTGAAGGAAAGTAAAAACTGGGTCGGAAAATGTGTGTTTCGCTTTCAGGATCCAATTTTAGGTGATGCTTTCACTACGTGATGGGGAAAATGTGAGGGCGGGAGGTTTGTTCGGCCATCTTTTTTTTCTTCTCAATGCCTCAAAATTAATTGTTATGTAGATTAATTGCGACAAGCAGATTTGCTACAGAAGATTAAAAAGTAGATCGTTAGATTTAAATATTTTTTCGTTTTTGTGACGGGTCAGGATGCAAGAGAACCGTTTCCTTGAATTTAGCATATATTGATATTTGGTATGCAGGGATAGTAACTATTCAAAAGATTACATTTTGTACGCGGTGTCTTATATTGTTAACCTTTATTTTAATTTTAAAATTCCTATTGTTCTGTAAAGATTCATAAAAGAATAACTTCAGCATATTAATATTTGGTATGCATAGATAGTAACTATTTAAAAGACTAGGGTTTGTCAGCAGTTTTTTATGTGTTAACCTTAAATTATTTTTTAAACACTTTTTGTTCTGTAAATATAAGTGTAAAACCTACGAACCTTTTCGTTTTAGATTGTGAGGCTTTTGTCTCGGATTTTAAATTGTGAGGACAATACTATAACACAATTTTTTTTAAAAAAATTTCATTTTAATTAGTTTTAAATAGCTTTATTACTTTTCTGTCTTTGTACTCCTTGTTTAAAATTTAGGTGAAAAGGTCTTTGAAGCTAATTGAGTAATCCCGAAGTAATTCATTGAGTAAATTCTGAATGAAAAATAAATTTGCGTCGCACAGAATTAGAATTTCAAATATTTTTAACTTTTTGGGATAGTTTTATTCTATCCAATTATTTATAACTAATTTAATTAAAAAATACTGGATAATTGTTCTCCATTCGGCATTTTCATTTTGACCTACACTTATATATTTAAATTTTGTATACTTTAGTTTAACAATGACCAATCTTTTAAAAACCCAAAGTTTCAATGAAAAGCATAGTCTTCATTTTAAATTTCTGTGAAGATTTATTAAAGGAAATAAAATAACTTTATAATTAGTGATTAAAACTGTATCACATTAAATTCAGTACAATACATTTTTGGAATTCCGTCTATAAACTCCACTAAAATCTTTGAACTATCGATTAAAAAAAGTTCTAAAATTATCCAAGGCTCTAAATTACTCCTTGGTTCACCTTTTCCGTCACCCTGCAGGTATCCAAAACCATTCTAGATTGCCCTCCCCCCTCGACATTCCAAAAACCAATCACAGAATTAGTTTTTATTTGAAAGCATTCTTGCCCTGCGACCTAATTCTACGTCCAGTAGAGAAGATAATTTATCTTCTACCGTAAGGTGTGTAAGCAAAGTTACATTTGGGGAATAGTTTTAAGGAGTTTCAGTTAGAAGAAAGAGTACAAATGGACAATCAGCAACAGGACAGAACTCTCCGAGATTGGCGAGATTTATTAACTGCAGTTCCATTCGATTCGTAATTTCCGTAGGGGGATATTTTAGGTGTAGGGGTTTCCGTATAGGTATCGATGATGTATTTAATTGTACTTTAGTAAAGTACTTCTACTTGTTCAAGTACTTTGTAAAGTACTTGATGTACTTTTTTTTGTCTCAAAGATATAAGATGTACTAAAATACTTATAAGTAACGTCTTTTTGAAATAATAAATGTCAACTATAAATAATGGTATAGAAATTCTAACATCTAAAAACATCACCATTTGCAGCAGTGGTGAATCCCGAAAGCGATTTTGGGGAAGGGTTAAGACATATTTCTAACTTTTTTAATTAATTGAGCCAATTAATTATCCATTAAAACTAATTAAAATTCATTTATAATTTCTATAAAATCTACTAATTATCCATTTTAATGAATTAAATCTTTAACCTAAAATCTTGAAAAACTTCATAAAAGCCAAAGTAGGCCATTTCCATTAATTTTCTTTCGCAAATTAAACCAATATTCTTTATCGGTTACTAAATTTCTTTGCACTTCGAAGAATAATTAAGTAAAATTGCTTGGGTCAAATCTTAGCATCGGTTTCAGTGATATCGCCACGATTAGAAAATGTACAGAAATTCTAATTAGAACGCCTTCTTATTAATATTCTTAATATTTTTAAACATGTATTGATATAAAAAATTAAAACGACAATATTTTCTAAATACATATTTAGTTATAACAAAACATGAAACAACTTCAAATTGCATTATTGAATGACGAAATAAATCTATCCAGCTTTTTATGAAAAAAAAACGAATGCTGTGTCGCTTTCTTTTATTTACAAATAATGAGCAATCAAAGAATCCCATTGCGATATAGAACTTTTAAGAACAAAATAAAAAAAATTACGTTTCCCACCATGTACTCGGCGGGTCTTTAGAAACAGCGCAAATCGAACCAGAAACCCTTTGATCCCAATTCCGATGTGTTTACCACTGGGTAACACAACGGTTCCCCCAAAAGCGAAGCTGTTACGTGGTTTAAACACAAAACAACACGTTACTGTCCCATCTCTTCAAACAGGTTCAAGAGCAAAATCCAATCAATTTGCACATCCCCAATTTCTGGAGACATGTAGTCGCCAACAATTTTACAGCAGGAAAATCTAAAGGTGCAAAACTCCCCCTAAATAGATATCCGCGTCTAGCTTCGGGCTTAGGGATCGGATGTCCTTGATAAAGGTCGAGGTAAATATAGGTCAAGTGAAAGCTGAATTTCGTTTTTCAGCTCCTTGCCTCACGTTTACCTGAAATGTATATCCTGATTATTCTAGATGTCGACTTCCTTGCACGGAATCTCTGACTTAAAGATGCCTAAAGAGAGATTTATTTTTATGTAGCTCGTTGGGGTGTTCTTTGGGGACGTTTTACGGCAGTGTCTAGGAAACAGAAGCCCATAAAATTTACAGGAGGAAGATTGTTTGAGGTTAGTTCAAATCATGATGATCATTCACAGATACATAATGTTTATGTACTTCTGTAAAATTCCGCATGCATGCAGCACATTTAGCGGATACTTTTTACGGCACAGTGTTGAAATATTTAATAGCAAATTGATGTTTTTCGACGTACAGAGTGACATGAACAACTTATATCCAAGGTTTGTTTTGTTCTAACCAAGATGTAAATTCACAAAAAAGCTGATAGCAGCCCTTTAACCACCACACTGTGGTGGTAAATGAGAGAAGTTTTTTTAAGTGTGATTTATTTGTAATTTTTAAGTTGATTAATATTTTGAATGTAATATGTTAATCATACCAAATAAGTGTTTATGACCAATTGTCAAAAAAGGTAAACATTAAAATTGTTTTGAGTTTTTAAGTTTAAAAATCAATTCGTTTGATTTTTTTGTCTAATTGTTTGAAATTTCTTATAAATTAGAAATAAAGTGCTTTGATTTCGAATAAACTGTGTGGAGAGGAAATATATATTAGGTTAATAAATTTCTTATAAGAAAAAACAATACATTTCTTGTAGGGTTTTTTTAATAGTGAGAATACAGAAAAGTCTAGTGTCTAGTAAATAAATTCCGGAAAAATTGTTATCAAACAGTCAGTTTGAATGTACATGAAACGCAAGCGACGTTCATATTAAAAATAGTTCATCATGCCTTTCTAGATAAGTGCTTACTATTACTAAGAAAAAATAGATAACATTTTAAAAAGAATATTATCCATATGATATATTAAATAATTTACTTATTTTTTATTAGAAATTCAATAAAAATACTTTAATGATTAGCTTACATAATATGTTAACCTTCCTAAAATATAAATAGTATTACCGACACAACTTTAGATAAAATAAATAGACTAAAGTTGAAAAAGCATTTAATAATTTATTTGGATTAATTTATTTAAAATAAAGTATTATTGAATATTATTATTCAATAATTATGCTTTAATTACTAATTTCTAGTCCCTACTTACAATAGATTATATTTGTGAGAAGGTTCTAGTTGTAAAACCCTCATTCTTCAAAGTATAACTTAGATTTAGAGTCCTTTCATGCGACTTTTGATAATGGTAGATTTAACAAGGATGAAATCTCGAATGAAAGCGTCGGACTCTATATCACAGTTATATTTTGGAGAATGTGAGTTTTTGAACTGTACACTTCTTATACGAAGTATCGATATAAAACTAGAGAAATAGAACTCCAGACTTTATAAAAAAAGCAACTTTCACCCAGATTTTAAAAAAAATTACAAAAGTTTCAATTTAGGTTGTCTTTATTATTCTCTTTATATGTACCAGAAAAAAGAACCCACTTTTCCAGCATATTTATCCAATAAATTGATACATTTCTAAAATGCTAAACTATATTCGGTATAATTCGAAGACATCTTTATTGAAAGTCAATTTCAAGAGATTACTTCTTTTCGACGATCCTTATTTTAAATTAACGTAGATGTTTAAAAGATAAAAATGTCATTCTTAGAAAAATGTCATTCTTTTTTATTATCTTGACAACAATCACACGACAAATCTTCTCATACTAACAGATTAAATTTAACTCAGCATCGATTTTAACTATTGTATCAATATTTTGAAACAAATTTAGAACGATTACTGTCAGAACAAAAGTAGATAACCGCTGAAACGAAAAAAAAAGTATTTCTTTAGGTATCAAAATCGTTTGATTTTCTTGTAATATTTATTCTTAGCGTTTTTTCTCGTCAAGGTTTTTCACTTTAGCCACTAACATTTATCATATATGCAAAACAATGTAATTTGCTAAACTGCTCATGCGTAGTTTGTCGCATTTCTTTTTATTGATATAGGAGTTCGATTTTCGAGCTTTTATAGCATCCTTGTGATAAATGGTGCGTGTCGCAAAGGCTAAAATAAGCGGTTAACTTAAATGGTTTGTTTTAGAATTGTGACTATCGATATATTTTTAATACAAATAAAACTCAGGAGAATTTATTAAATGGGGTGGTTTCAAGTCGTGGATGGCAACAGTTGTTTTCTTTTGTTGTCTGGAATTACTTTTGTTTTGGTACTAGAAAATGAAATTTCTAAGAATAATTTTCGTATTAAATATTTTAAATGCCAACTTCTTGCTGTGCTATTGGTTGTTAAAAACATTTGTGAAAGAAAGCTTACACATAAAGAAAAGTTTCTTTTCTTATGTGTATATATCAGCCATTTTGATATTGAAACCGAAGCAATTATAGAAATCGCACTACAAAGAAAAACGAAAAATGGAGCGTTACCTCATCTGAAACATTCCTATTGAATTGAACAAATACTTAAGTTATCAGTTAAAGTTGTGTTTATATAACTGTAAAACTTAAGTATAAAAGTTTTTAAATTATTAATCTTATAACATTATCAAGGTAAAACTAAAAAGTATCAATGGGAAATCTAGGAAAATGTAGTAATCATTACATTTTTGTACACATCTAAAATAAACTAAACTCGGTTGTTGACGTCTATAGAGGGTCAAAGTCTGCTGTGCCCATACAGCTAATAAGAAAGGAAGCAATATGATGCATTCCAACAGATACTGTCAGGAAATTTCATTGTTTAATTCCTAAGCTAGATTGGCCCTTATTTATTATTTATAAAAGATTATAGTCTGAATGAACATCTTTTTATCCAGGATTCGTACCCCTTAGCCTGTAGAATGGTTCTTTCTTTCTTTTCCTATTCCCAAAGTCCAGCGGAGCTAGACAAGGTCCATGGACTTCCCAGTAGATCTTGATGGCTGAGCCCCAAGCAATCCAAGATGTGAGATGGTAAAGCCTGATCAGAAGAGCACTTGGAGCATGTGTCAAATATTCTTGAACCACCCGAGAAGGTCATACTTCTGAGGTGCCCACTGAGGAAACGGGAGATGGCGGTTTGTCTCTGTCACCCCCTCGAGTCCTGCAGGCCGCCTCAAAGTGGCGAGGGGGTGTACCTGGACGGAATGGGTGAAGTACGTCTGGAGCTTGCTCCTGGTAGGGTCACCCAAGGCGTGAAGGCCATTCCATTATGCTCAGCTAAGGCCTGCAGGCAAAAGAGCCGCGTCAGACTTCCACCACCGGTGCTCTAGCCGCAAGGCAACGGAAGCTGCAGTTTTTCCCCATCCATGAAGAGTCCAAAACATAGATTACATGCTGCCCCGGTCGTCGCGCAGTTAAAAAAGGACCGCGGGCATGGCTTAGGCAGAGGGCCTTGCTCGAAAAATGTGTTACAGTCTCCCAAATCGCTAAAGATCTTGCAGTTAAATATTAATGGAATTGCTACAAATGCATCTAGAATAAAATTAGATCAAATTTTAGAGTTGGCTCATAGCAAAGGTGTAGAATGGTGGTGTAGACTTTTGAGACAGTTAGGCAACAGCTCCTATAAGCAAGGTATCTTTACGGCTGGCCCGTCCGTGGCCGAGTGGTTAGGGCTTCTGCCTAGAGATTCAACCTTCTCAGGAGTGCGGGGTTTCGAATCCCACCTACTGCCAGTCATCCTATAAATCGGATATGTGCTAGAAATAGTAGACAAAATCTCAATTCATCACGGATGGGCACGAGTACACTGGGACAGACGTGTTAGTTAAATCAGTGGAGTCCAAAGTCCCGACGGCGTTAGCGTCCGATGTCGCTCGGAGTTCCGTTGGGTGCCCGCTCAGGTGTCGACCTCGCCACTTGACCAGGGCTCTAAATTACGAGGCGTTATTGGCTGTGTTGAAGCTCGTAAAGGAGGCTAGAAATAGGCAGCCGGAAACGATTACCTTATCTTTACGGGTTACCATTTAACGTGTGAAGTAGTGAGTGTAGCCAACTCTGGCCAATCTTTTACCTAAAAAAGTTAGCGAATTATCACGTAACATGCGGCTTTTGGGATTAGATAGATTGGATTACTTTAACCACTACATAGTTTAAGTGTAGAGGCATTCTCTAAAGAAGGCGTTACACTGAGCCCTTATACCCATCTATTTATTAATATAAGTTATATATAAAAGTATATCTTGGGATGAATGTTAATTTTCCACGCCTGATAATATCTAAATTAGCAATTAACTAAAAAGAACACAAAAATGATGTTTTCGGTTTTTGATTCTTTAGACATATTTCGTAGTTCCAACGCATATATCGTATAGAATTTGGTTGAGCTACGTTGAATTATCGTCGCACTGGAGTTACATTAGATCTATTGGCGAATTGGCGAAGGGCATCGTAATTTGGAACCACAGTCAAGGAAGAGAAAGCCAAGAATAGCACCATAAGTCATTATGCAATAGGGTTGTGTGTTTTTACAGGAAGGGACATATAGCTTACTTTAAAGTCAATTACTGACTAATTTAGGGGGCCCGATTTGATTACAGCCCATTACGCTAACAGATCAATTCCCGTCTTCGCCCTGGATGTACTTTCTCTCTCTCCCTGTGTCAGTAAAAATTCTGTCTGTATCTGTCTTACTTGATGAAGGTTTATAAGCGGGTCCCTGATCAAGCACACAAGTCGGAAAATACATGTACCAACCAACCTACCTGACTAATTTTATTCAATTTCTTTTATTGTGAATGATACTGTTCGACGTGTTTCCGAAAGGACTATTGTTTGCAAATGAATTTGAAATTTGTGCAACATCCTCATTTAGAGAAAATAAGATATCAAATTTAACTTAGAATAGTTTTCTTGCTATATTCCTAATCGTTCTAATTCAACTTTCCCTCTAAATGTAACCTAAATTTAGAACAGAGGTTGCTTGTTTCAATCTTGTAAATTGAGGAGGTCGATTGAATTCTATCATTACAAGTTTCTAAACATGCTATCAAGGAAAATGTATTTATAATTAAATGATACACTCTATTGTTTATATAACAAAACGTGTTTTCGTTTGTGATAATTTATTGCATTTTAGGTGTGTCTAAATTTACATAGTGAACTGGCCTAAAACTTTCACTAGTTGTATAATTGATACAAGTAATCATTGTTTCAATTGAAACACCTATTTATAAATCAATTCAGCGAAATAGCAACAATAGGGTATAGTTTGAATAAAACAAGATAAACATAATTATATATAAATGCATAAAAAATACAAGATAGCTAGGGAAAGTAAAATTCAACGAATGTTTTTATTTTACTTATGTTTTTGT
This sequence comes from Oedothorax gibbosus, assembly GCA_019343175.1. Taxonomy (NCBI): domain Eukaryota; kingdom Metazoa; phylum Arthropoda; class Arachnida; order Araneae; family Linyphiidae; genus Oedothorax; species Oedothorax gibbosus. The sequence goes on from CM033273.1 coordinate 14,344,601, forward strand.
GTATTATATAAAATGCATTTTTTTTTAAATCATTTTCGTTTCACAACACTTATGATTGCGGATGCTCTTGCAGTTGGTGAAAGTTCGGCTGATTCTTTTTGGAAGGGTTCTCACAAAACGGAGTGAAGTTGGGAAACTGTAGTATTTGAATGCCGTTAAACACAATAATCCTGGTAAAGGAACATAATTTTTGTCGAGTGCGAAATGCTCAAAACGTTTATACATTTAATATGTCCCCCCTTCAAATGTGTTTTAAATATTCCCTTAAAACTAGATAACAAGACTTTTTAACGTATAACATGTTGATGTATGACAGTAACATCAACAATACCGCTGGAAGTTAGTATGGATATTATACCTTCCGCGAATGGCCTGGAAATAAGCAAAAATATATGGTTGTTTTCAATGAATAAATTTTTTAAATTAAATTTATTTCAAGTAATTTATTTGTTTAAAAAATTTAATTAGTTTTAGCTTCCACACTACGTTTATAACGTAAAAAGTGGAAGGTATTATAATCGTTCAGTCCGTCCGTCTGTCTGTCAGTCCGTCACCCACTTTCATAGCCCAAACTACAAATGCTACAGACAAGTGTGATACGTCAAAAAATTCATCGCGTGGAAATTAGAATACATTGAAAATTTCAGAAAAGAATTCGAATTCAAAGTACTTTATTTAAAAAAAACTACAAAATTTAATGCTCATTTAAAAAGCGTACGAAGTCATTTTTATTAGAATTTAATCACCATTGCCATTCGCACAATCGCTCGAGAAACTTTAATTCTTTTAAACAATAAATTAAAATAAATTTATTTTTGCGACATCGATCAGTTTGAAATGACGTCAAATATATTTCACTACGAGATTCCTTGTACGTTGAGATGAAATATTTTTATTCTATTTAAAAGCGAGGAAATATTACATACTTATTCTTTGAAATATAAATTAATTTTTGCAAACGATAAGTAATAATTGTTGAATTTTCGAAATAAAATAAATGAAACTAGCCAAATTTAGCATGTAAATGTTTTATAAAGAATTAATGCTGTGTTTGCAACTGTTGTGTGGAAGCGGGTTAAGTGACAGATTCTGTTACAAACCTACTTGTTATTTGAAAAATGTTAAATCATCAATGTAAATACACATGATACATTTATTATTAGATAATTTTGAAATTTAGGGTTATTGTAATAAATACTGATGCAAAAAATATGGAAGAAGCCGGGTCTAATGTTTGGGAGGTTATTTAAAGACATTTCTTACTATTTTGCAAGGAAAACAGAACACAAAGCAATATAATTTATATTTATGCATTCCCTAACGAGTAATTTATTTTAATAAATCTACTGTTACATTTATGTACATTATTTGGAGTTCACAACAATGTTTCTTGAAAAGTATATCATAATAATTTTTTTTATTTGTGTCCTTTTCATTTATCATTATTTATTTCCCTCAACTCTAAATTCGTCATTTTCTAATTTCTCGAAACCTATAACAGTATAATATCACAATGAAAATACCATCAGTCATTTTAACTTTTGGTTCAAGGAAGTAAAAAGAAATGAATTCCATATAAAATTAAAAATAATTTAACAAATGGATCATATCACATTAGAAAAAAGTCGGTGCTAGAATTTTTTTTCAATGATGCCTTTTAACTATTATCTACCAGAAATACCGCTTCTCTGTAATTAAAAACTAATTTAAACCATACCACAAAACCTTCAACCTATTTTTTAAACTATTAAAATAATTACATATTTTAAAATAGGTTAAATTTAGGTTTCTAAAGATATAAAAAAATCTATTATTAATGAATAATATATCATAATTCAAATTTAATTTTAAAATTAAATAAATAGCTACTAGGGGATGACCCTTCACCTAAAGAAAATCTAATTAATTTTTAATGAGTTCATAAATTTAGAAAGGGTTTTTAAATAGCTAAGCCACTTTTGGATAATATAAAGAGAACATATTTGCTTTGAGTAAATTTCTGACATACATTTATCTATGAACATATAAATTTTAGAATTAAAATGAAGAAAAGTAGAGAAATTAATGTATTTAAATTGTGTATGAAATTTTTACTAAATATTTTTATTTATGATATCAAAACTACATTAATTATATTTTTATGCTCACATTATCTCTAAAACTAACTGCCCAAGACGTACAAATAGGGATGTGATTTTGATTTTAAAAAAAAGAACTTTAAATTATTAATAAAAAATACATGCACCCTTTTAATTTAAAACACCTAAATAATGCAAATATTGAAAACTTTTGAATTCTTTCTTAAAGAAATTGGTGCATTCTTTGGGGTAAAAAAAAACTTATGCAGCCTGCATTATTCCAAATAAACAATAATTTAAGAAGCAAAATGGAAAATTTCATGTAAAACTGTTTTTGATTCTTCTCGTAATGTGCGTAAGAATATTCTCCTTTTAATATGTAATTGTATGATTACTTTATAATAAAATCTTAGACCCACTAGTGCATACTGTTGCTATTTGGCAAAATACGCATTTATTCACTTTAGCTGTTATGAAATATTGTTGATGTTCGGCGAATTTGGCTATTTTTTATTTGATGGAATTTATATTGCTATTTTAGAATGAAAAAGTTTACTATTTGAAGAACAAACATGGTTTTAAGTTGTATACACTTAAACGGATACAAATTGAATGCCCCATGATCAATGCTAAGTCTTTGGCTATGCCGAATGCTTTTAATAAAAAACCAAAGATCGATTAATATTTTTGTGTAAAATAAAAATATATAATATTGTTAATTAAATGTTTTTACATTTATTATGTTATTTATGCAACTAGTGTGAAAAGTAAGGCTTTTTTTTAAACGAGTTGAATAAATTATTTCACAAGCGAGGTACGAGAGAGTGAAATAATTCACGAGTTTAAAAAAGGCTATTTTCAACGTGTTGTCATACACTATTTTTTATAATAACGTGCAAAATAAGTATTTATTAAATTGGCATTTATTGATTGGCTTGTTAATTATTTTATTACACGTTTAAATGATTAGAAGTTGATTATTTATATTGATGATTATTTTAAAATCACGTGCAAAAAGTATTTCTTAGATTGGCATTGGGAAATAAGACGCCAAATAAAGAATCACGTTCAAATAAAGAATTTTACATCAATCAGATGCTCTTATTTACTTTGTCGCACTAGTGCGTAAAAGTAACTTTGAAACACGATTTCGTTAAAAGCATCACTTTTGCCACGATTATTGATTAGGAAAAGTTAGTTTTTTTGCACGATATTATAAAAACTATATTATATCCATTTTTAAGTAAAACATACACATTTATAAACTTTTAAACTCCCTATTTGCATAAAAAGTGTTAATAATAGCCATGAACTTCAAATTTGTCATCTTTTTGTGGTTCAGCGATTACGCTAATGGAGGTAAGATGCTTACGAACGCTAATTGGGTGTGGACAGAGTAACTGGCTGCGATGAGGGATTAAAAATGAAGTGACGTTTCTTACTTCCTTATTCAAAATGGTGCGTGTTACATTTTTATTCTAAGCAAGGGAGATCGTTGCACTCTTCTTTTATCACCGCGGTCTTTTGTGATCTGTATACACCATCATTAGCTTAGTTGACTGGTTTTTAGGAATTAATTTGAATTTTAATTATTTATTAAAATGGATTAATTTGAATTCCATATAAACCACGAACACTTAGTTTGAATTGCTTATTAAAATTTAAATTCCTTATTCAAAATGGCGCGTGTTACATTTTTATTCTATCCATGAGAGATCGTTGTACTCTTCTTTTATTGCGCGGTATTTTGCGCTCTGTATACGCCATCATTATGTTAGTTATAAGGAATTCATTTAAATTTTAATCACTTACTAAAATGGATTAAAATGAATTCAAAATTAACAGGAAAAATGTACTTTTAAGTACTAATTTTAATTTATATTAATTATTTAAATTGCGTGTGTTGCATTTTTATTCTATCAGAGGGAGAACATTGCACTCTTCTTTCATTGCTTTCTTCATACACCATCATTAGGTAAATTGACCGGTTGTAAAGAATTTAAATTTTAATGACTTATTAAATTGGATTAATTTGAAATCGAAATCAACATGAAAAAATTATTTTGAACTACTTATTCAAATGTATATTCCTTATTCACAATGGCGTGTGTTACATTATTATTCTCACCGAGGTAGATCGTTGCACTCTTCTTTTATTTCAGTCTTTTGCGCTCTGTATACGCACCATCATTAGGTTAGTTGACATGTTGTAAGAAATTAATTTAAATTTTGATTACATATCTAAATAGATTGAATTGAATTCAGTACCAACTAGAAACATTTAGTTTGAACTGCTTGTTCAAATCTGTATTCCTTATTTAAATTGCATGTGTTAAATTTTTTATTCTAATCAATCGAGAGCGTTGCACTCATTTATTCTGGTTCTTTTTGCGCTCTGTATCAAGTTGTACACCATCATTAAGTTAGAGAACGGGTTATGAAGAACAAATTTAAATTATAATTACCTATTAAAATAGTCTTATGATTTCCTAAAAAACTCGTTTCATTCCTTTATTTTGCACTTTCTTTCTACAAAACCATTAGAAGGAATTAAGAAGTGGTTTATAAGGAAATGAATACCTTCTTAATTATTAAAATAAGATATTTAAAATTAATTGAGATTAAAATTTATGTGAATTAGTTAATATTTTTTTAAATGGATATTCTTTAGTCAAAATGGCGTATATTACATTTTTATTCTAACCAAGGGAGACCTTTGTACTCTTCTTTTATTCCGGTATTTTGAACTCTGTATACACCATTAGTAGGTTAGTTGTGACGGATTGTGAGATAGAATTTAATGTAGGTAATGGATATTGAAAATGAAATTGCGTGCTTAGTTTAAATATCTGTCTAGATGGAAATGTGTAATATATATTAAGGGTTAAATTAATGCTAGTAAAGGGAATAATTAAAACAAAATTGCGTTTGTTTAGTTTAAATTATCGTTGCTCTAGAGTGGAAAATGTAGTTAATACTAGTACTTATTTAAATGGTTTTTATAATTTCAATTGCGCGTGTTTTACTTTTTTAGTCTAATCAAAGAAGATCTTTGCATTCTTTTTTTATTCCGGTCTTTTCCCCTCTGTTTGCATCATTATTGAACTAGTTTAAGAGATATTTGAAGGAAATAATTTAATTTATATTGCTTTTTAAATTATTTAATTAAAATTAAATGATTAAATTTATTGAAACTTTAAAATTTATAAATGTTTTTAATGTTTTATTCTAAAGGATATCCTTTATGTAAATGGATATTCCTTATTTAATATTTGTTTATGTTATTATTAATGTTTGTTTATGCTATAATTAAGCTACTTTAAAATTGGTTTTTTGGAAGTCTATTTAATTAACACATACTTATTAAAATGAATTGAGGTAATTAATCAAAATAAATTAATTTAAATTAACAAAAACTAATAATCAATTGATTTAATGATTTTAACTAATCAATTATTTAACCACTATTCGAATGGCGTGTGTTAAATTTTAATTCTTATTGAGTGAGAGAGTAGCAATCTTTTTGTGTGCAATTTTTTGCTTTCTTTGTGTAAACAATGATTAAGTTATTTATAAAGAGAGATTTCAACAAGAATAAAGTTTAACCGTGTAAGGTTAAAAAAGAGAAAAGTAATGGTTGAATACATTGTTATAATCAATTTGATTTTGTAGAAATTTTTGATGATGATAATTTGTAGATAATTGTCTCATTTGCGATTTTTACAATAAATATAGAATTATATAAGCTATACATTTTTCTTTTTTTAATGATTAGTTAGGTTTTTGGTATTTAATTGAATAAAAGCCATATGCCGAAAGTAGAATCAGAATTAATTTAGAGGTTGGCGGGGGGAGCGTTAGCTATACAGAGGTTGTAGCCTCCTAGTTTATATATACTGAATTCATCAAATGTTAATTTAAAAAGAAATAAGTAATTTGTAATAAATACTAGTTAAATACTTTTATAGAACTACAACTTTGAAGAAGAATATTAAATTTATAATGAAATATAATTTTCTTCCTGTTGTTAGAACTATAGAAAAGTTATAAAAAACAAACAACAAAATTTAAAAAATATATATGAATTGATCATTGGACAATAACAAAATAAACTAAATTCACTTATTTATTTAGCTTTATACACAGATTTATTTACCTTAAAGTTCAATCGATTAATCCTAAGAAACATAAATGTAAAAAGTAAGCCCAATTTTAAAGAAACACGTTTATACACAATTTATCCTAAATAATTCCTGTTGTTTTATAAATCATATATTTAAATTAAGGAAAAGCTTTGAGAAATTAAATATTTAAATACATATCAAACGAAAGTAAAATTTAAAACAAGCTATCGATATAAAAAACGTTAACGATGGAACAAAAAGTCATTGCCACCTACCTAAAACAAATTGTCGACCTCTAACTGTCTACTTCTTCTTCGAGTTTAGCGCGCGGTGTGGATCTGAGGCAGCTTTTATAGAAGATCGGCCTACTGACCTAAACTGCTGCCAATTTTAGGGTTTTTTCGTGGTTATACTTTCTTTTTCTCGTAGATTTTACGCGTTTTCGACGATTGAGGAAGCATGAAGGATGCCATCACGCCACGAGTGAAAACGAAAGTTCTCAAAATGGCGTCCTTTATTTCTGGGAAGACATTCGAATTGTTGAATTCCGTTTGTTGTTTGTACATTGTTATGGTAATCATGGAAGGTTATAAAAAGAATGCTTTTTGTTAGTTTTTGGAGCGTTAAATGGTATAAAATAAATGTTTAAAAAATTTGTTGACGATGCTTGCATTTGATACAAATCTCTCAATCAATTCACTGACTAATGCGATTCCGTTGAATTTCCACTCATAATTTTGGCCCAATATATTGAATGCAAAGCAACACTAATACTGTAGTAGAACTCCAATTATCCGAATCAATTTCTAGAAGAAAGAAATAAAAAACATGCGAAACATGTGAAATATTTTTTAATTAACTACTGTATGTTAAAAATGGAAGAAAAAAAAGAAAACGAGATTTTAACTAAATTAAACAGCACTTTAACATGTTACAGTACGGAGCCTAATGATACCTTTTGCGTTTCGAATGGTTGGAGTTTGGATAGTTGGAGTTCAACTGAATTTGTAATATTAAGGCTTGATTCTTCGGCTCGTGTGCGCGTAGACACACGGTAAAAAAACTCCCTCTAATATACCATCGCAGTGGGATGGTAAAAGTGCTGCAATCACCCTGTGCTGTGATTCTATATGTAATGCAACATTTATTGCTTGGTACCGGCAAAAGCATTTGCTTCACTGACAGGGATTAGATGCACCCATCTTCCCTGTTTCCATATCATGGTAAATTGCTTAAGTGGCTCTGTACGTCGTGAAAACACCAATTTGCTGTGAAACTAACATTGCAACACTGCAAAAAGTAACCTCAAAATGGGGCCCGGATGGCCGAGTGGGTTGGACCATTACGCTAGCAGTCTGCGCGCTGTAACGGGTGCGGGTTCGATTCCCGCCTTCGCCCTGGGTGTACTTTCCTTTCTCTGTGACTGTAAAAATTCTTTGTGTGTCTGTCTTACTTGACGAAGGCTTATATAAGCGGGTCTCTGATCAAGCACACAAGCCGGAATATATATGTACCTACCCCCCCCCCCCCCAACCTCAAAATGTGCTGTAGTTTTACAGAAAATTTTTACAATGCACATAGAGCTTTAAGGGGGGCTTATTATTAGTTAACTGTCATGTTTATTCAACAAACAACTAAACTGTCTTCGTGAAAGATGTCTGTGTCTACTCAGGCAGACCAAAGGGGAATCAATAAGCCTTTATTATTTGCAAATTATTAGTATTTTATCGCTTAATCCGTCAAATTATTAAAAATTTCAAAAAGCCAGATGAGCCTTTGACTGTTATCTTACTGTATCAAAACTATTTTGTTCCAAAAGCAATTTTTTTTATTCATAATAACTGATTTATATTATCACTAAGTGACCATATTACCTTATGGACGTAGATATATGGTAATTAGAAAAAATATTTTTTATTTTATCAGTTTTGGTGTGTGGTTAAAGGAACTGTGTTTTTGTTAAATATCAGTTCCAGTTTTTCTAGTAGATCATTATTATTATTAATTTTACTTCACAAACCTGCATCAGTTCTTAAAATTATGTAATTACATTTATTCCCTATTTTAAACAAACTTAACAAAAAATGTAAACTAACAATTAAAAACTAAACAAAAACATTGCACTCTTTGCATTTATTAATTCATGAATTGCTTTAGCAGTTGCAAAAACCATTTGAAGCGATAGAAAAAAAATTGTCTGTATGTTTTTTTTTTCATTCTTTTTGCTCAATTTTTTTTAGAGAATCAGTGTAAACAAGAATGCTGTAAAATGTGTTTCTAAATTATTTCTCTCCTAAATATAATTTGGACTCACATATTCAGTGTGTGTTTTAAAATACATACACATAATATTTATTATAACACTACAAAGAAAACATGAAACAAAGAAAACATCAAAATAATTGTTCCTAATCTCCGACGGGCTATTTTTAACTTTCGAACAGTTAAAGAGCAAAAGTTTTTACATGTTTTATGGTGCAGTTTAGTTCCACTCAGATATTTTTAGAAAACCCATCATTATGTGAAATAAACAACATGTTTCTGACATCGTATATTCATTAATCATACAAAACATATTTACAAATAAATGTTTTAAACTCTTAAACTGTTTACTTCATTTTAAATATTTCGTACTTGACTTTTCTTTGGAATTTTATAAAATTCTAGAGGAATTCTTAAGGGTTATTTCCCCCAAAATGAAACAAATACCCATATTAGTTTCATTTTAAAGACATTTTTTTGCATTTGGACTTCTGTCACTTCAAACATCCATTTATACATACAATAGAGGTTAAAATGAGAAGGAGATACTTGGTGACAAATACTTGGAGAAAAATATTTCATTGCACATCTCTTTGAATCTTCAAATTTATATTATTCTCTTAAACACACACACACACACACCACCACCGTACCTATGTTATTTTAAGACAAAGCATCGAGTTTTATTTTTTAATAATTGGTAAAACACTCTGAGGGACACAGACGTATAAATCCTTCACCTAATTGGCAGATTTTACAGCAACACACAATTTTTTTTAAAAAAATTATAAATTTTATAATTTTACTAAAATTTAGAGAAGAAAAGTTAGTTGTAATTATCTGCTCTAAATATATATTTTTAATTAAAGAAATTAAATTTTAAATCAAATATTTAAACTTTAATGTTTTGCAGGGAAAACAAGTTTCCACTTCAGCCAGTTTGCTTATGCTTATCCTTCAGATGATTCACTCGAAATGTTATTATATTTGCTCGATTATAGACCATATTATGTAAACGAATCTACCAATGCATGTCAATGAGCTTCTCTTCGATGATTTAATTTGTTTTTAATTTTAAGGGGGGCGATACATGTAAAAATCGAATTTTTTTCATTTCATAAATAGTTAAAATAACATCTCAAAAATATGCCTGCAAATTTTTAGAATGAAATTCGCATTATTTATCGATTAAAAACTCATTTAAATGCTTCACTTCAACTCGGCGCTTGAGGGCTTTGTCAAAACTTTAAGCACGTTTATGTCAAAACTACTTCTTTTAAATTGGCGGGCAAGATAACTCAAAAAGTTATCAATAGATCCTCATAAAATTTGGTATACGTCTGCTCTATAGTATTATCTTCTAGTTGAACCTCAAAAATGCCAAAAAAAAATTAAAATTAGTTTTTCTACCAAAAACCTTTGAAAAAAGGGTAAAAAAAATCGAACTCTTATATTCTGAGGCCTGCCGATTTACAATTTTTCAACATTTTTGATTTTTTATTAGTTTAACTAGAAGATGTAAGTTTTATGAACGTTTTCATATCAATTTTTTTTATTTCAGATCAATTTTGGAGTAGCTAGAATTCCCGCCGATTGATACTTTTATCCGTCTCAGGAGATGAGTTACTACGGCGGCCATTTTGAAAAAACTAAAATAAAAAAATCCAATTTTTGTATTTTAATGTATAATGTATAAACATACTGAATTTTAAAACGATACATGTATTTCTTCCTCATAATCTCGATAAAATCAGGTGGTACGTACGCCCCTTAATGATAAATAAACGAAATCAATAAATTTTGTCATTAGATGTGGTATACATGTATACAACATTGACTTTTCTCCACATTACATACATGTATTCTTCCTTCAATACGACTCTGAAAACGATCAAATTCAGGTGGTACATGTATCGCCCCTTAATCATGATAAATAATAGGCGAAATCAATAGCGAAGAACTTATTTGGGTGCATTTCAGAACAAAATAAAGGCTTCACTCGGAAAGCCTATTTTTGCACTGATTTCGACCAGTCAGCATATCAACCTTATTTCATCCTCCACATTTCATACCAACTTTAATCATTCGCTTTTACTCGCAATCCTATTCATAAAAAACGCCGGATACCGTTTACCAACCATTCTAGGATTAGGATGTCGGTCAACAAGAAGTGCTTAGTCCCATAAAACGAAAATATGCACCACCTCAGAAGGAATGACCTTGCTGAACAATAGAAACTTTCAGAAACAAAGAAATATTTAAATCAGAAATGATAGACTTTAGATGTCAGGACGCTTGGTCTCATATTTCGTATAAATGGTTATTAGTGTCGTTTACGATTTATCAGGAATGCCTCCACACTAGGGTGGAGTGAAAAAAAAAATTATTTAACATTTCTAATAGTGGAAAAAAGTTGTTTCGCATCTTACTAAAACATGATATATAATTTTTTTAAAAGTTAAAGTTAAATTATCAGGGTCCACAATGAATTTATAAATACGAATGTGCTTGCTATACAGTAGGGTGGGACGAAAAAATAAATTTTTGAGTACAAACTTCTAATAGGACTCAAAAGTTGCGTTTTGTCATGCTCATTACTGGAAAAATAAGAAAAAAATTCCTAATTAATATTATGTGCTGCCTCAAAGCGGTTGAAGTTAGAAAAAAAATGCAAAAAATCAACTCATTTTAATTTTATCGCCAGAATTTACTGATTACATTTGATACTTTGAAAAAAAATAATATCGTTCAGTTATATATCGTTGTCATAAACAATATTTTACAAATGCTCTTCAAAATTTTAAATTCTCGAAAAAATTGTTAAAAATACGCGATTTTAATGAAAAATTTATAGCTTTTTAAAGTGAACCTGTTTGGAAGTTTAAATTATAGAAAAGTGCTCTTATACACAGGAATGGGTGCTTTACATTATGTTTAACCTATATAAGCAGCAGCATAACAGTTATTAAGAAAAGTCAGGGCCGTAGTGTTTGTAATGGGTAAGTTTGCTCCATTATATTTTAAATTGTAAAATGCATTCTTATTATTACTTTATTTGCCAACTGCATGACAATGAATTGTTTTTAAGGCATTTGTTTGAAAATTTAGATGGAGTAATAAATGGACCCAGGGCACATTCTGGTCCGATAGGAAAGTCTGGTTGGTTGTGAAGAGCTTCCAATGTGCAGGTTTTAAAAAATTGAAGTAGTTTTGCCAAGTCGCTTGTAAAACATTACTAAAGACCTTAGTACAGAGCAAAAGTATTTGATGGATATTTGTAAGGGAATTTCTGCAGGAAAGTGTTCCACTGACCTGTTGCAAAGGAGGCCTGGGAACATTTGTCATTCTAAGTGGATTACAATTGCTAACAGAATATTAAGGCTGTATTTTGGAACACCTGCACCTTCAAAAAGCGTGCAGATATTGACAACGTTTGTTTGCAAAGTGTATGCTCCAAAGGGTTCCAAATCAAGAACAAGTCATCTTAAAAATATGGCGTTTGTCATCTCTTTGACTTCATAAAAAAAAATGTCAATACTTGAATCAAGAACTCAAAAATATTATCCATCCTGTAATCCGACGTAACGGATACTTTGGTCATCCCTAAACATTATCCTCTGCATGATAACTGACGAAATGCCACAAGTGAGGGAATTGGCTTTAAGAAGGATAAAGCAAGCAATGAAGCTAACTAGGAAAATTGTAAGAAGATTTGAGCTTCCCAAGTTTAACTTCGATGCCAAGGAATACATCGACATCATCGACTGTTCCAACACAACTGATGAGCTTAGTGGAAGAACGTGCTAAGTGACATTTTGGAAAAAATTTAGATTTTTGCATAAATGTACATATTACTAACCTCTTTAACGATACCAAGTTACCCCCCCCCCTTTTCATAAACTTTAAGTTTAGTATATTTTTTACGCTTTACAAGTAACGTTTCCAACAGATCTGAGTGAAAACGAAAAACTTTAAAGCTCATTTTTTCTCGTTTTCACCTTTTTGACACTTATCATGTTCTTCTACAAAGCTCTTCAACTGTGGCAGTCACAATATCATTCGTACTTTTCCTGTCGGAAATGCATCCGCCCTTTTTGAAATGTTATGTAAAATACTATATTTTTTTATGAAAAACACACAAAAAATATTTTATTCTCAAGGTTTATATGTCCATTGCTTTTTGTTATTTGTAACCATATTTTGAGGATTTTTTCGTGTGTTTCAAACATTAAACCCGATTGTGGACCCTCAAGACATTAAACCAGAGTTCTAAAGTTTTTACACTTTTTTTCAGTACATCATATTACAACTTTTTCATGCTATTAGATATGGAAAATAGAATATTTATTTTTTAGCCTATGATATCACTCCACCCTACTCCACACTCCTTCTAATTTAATTTGGAGAAAATGTTTCTAGTGTACAGTTGATTTGTTTGCAAGAAATTTTATAATTGCAAAATTACGTGTTTAGCTTATTTTAAAAGACTTTTTGTACTAAAGTGGATAAAGTAAAAATAAAAGCTAAAAAAAGGAATGTTTTTATGTTAATGTAAGCATGCAATTTTATTTCTGAAATAATGGAAAGTTTATTTGTTGGCATTTTAAATTTGAAATCAACCTACTGATATGAATCTATTGATTTAAAAGATATTGTTCAATTTCCAAATGTTTGCAAACCATGCTCAAAATTATGATAATATATGGCACATAATATGTGTATTAAATACTAGTAAGTTCATATAAAATCGTAAAACTGTGAAGTGGGAAACCTAACCTAAATATTTGTATTGTTTATAGTTTCATTAATTTGTTAGAATAAAACTACTGTAGTAATTAGAACTCTACTGTACTGTACTTAGAAGTACTTAGTGGATACAGTGTTAGTTTACAGTGTACCTGTAGGAAGCCTGCAGAAAAACCACCAGCAGGTGGCGCTGTAATCTAGTTAACAATTAATACAGTAGTAAAAGCCGAAATAACCCATCTCTACCTTTGGGATCCTTTTGGTTGGTAAACAATGGGTTGCAAATGGCTAGTAACATTAATGTTAATAGCCTATCTTGCAAAGATGCTAATTTAATTTAAATTTCATATTTTAAGATTAATTTTGATATTTCAATTTTACTAAAATACTTGTTGATTTTATTAAAATAAAAAATTCAAGAATGAATAATATTTTTGGTATAAACATTTTAATTAGAAGAAGGCGAAGAAATTGAATCCAAAAAATTAAAAAGCACATCCTGATTCGTACTCTTTACAAAAACTTTAATCTATAAGTTTATTTAGTGGTCATGATTCATATGAATAAAAAAAATGGATAATAAATTTCACACAAAAAATCTTGTATATTTCGATATTTTCTAAATTTATCAAGGGCTGAATTACATGAATTACAAAAATAGAATATTGCAGCAATAAAAATTATTTTTAACATTAACTGCATCCGTGATCAACCTTAGCTTTTACTTTACATTCGCGATTTCATCTTTCCAATGAATGTTTCCATCCGGTTGTAAAGCGGAAGTGTCCAAGAAAGTTCGGTATTCCCCCACCTGTTTAACGAACTTCTTTACAAACCGTAAAATAAATGGAACTACTTTCCCTCATCCGCAATAGTTTATCTTTATCTAGTGACGTCATATGGTCAGAAAGTCCCGTGTCATCTCATTTATTATTATTCGGAAGTTCCGGAAACAAAGGAACTCGATAGGTTTTGTCATTCTTTTTTTGAATTTTATCAATTATTGTGAACTTTTATCTTGTATCGCTTGTTGTTATTAGTTGAGATAAAAAATTTCGTAATCAAGGTATATCTAAAAGGAATGTTTTGACTTTCGAACAGCTTTTATAATTAAAAAGTTACAGGAAAGTTGATAAGGATTGAGTGTAATTCATAGTATTAATATTAGACTGTATTCTGCGTTTTTTTTAATAGCAATAGAATAGGAAATAACAAAGCATCATTTTGTAGCAACAGGCATTCAACAGCAACTGTCACCTAGAACCACTTCCTTACAACATTTATGCACCTAAGAACAGAATCGCCAAACATAGCCATTGACTATCATGGCCACATTTGCCGTATTTGAAAATGTCTCCTTAAATTTCCTTAAATGAGTACCAACAAAAAATGTGTAAAAACTCAATATTTTGGAAATATTTAGCAATACCAAAAAAAAAACGAAAAGCCTACACAATGCAAACTTTATCGTCCTCCGAAAGTGTCGCCAACTATTGCCGAAAAGGATACTAGAATTTGAACAAAGCAGAAGTTATCATAGCATCATTTTAAATTATATATTTTTATTCAATGATAAAAAAACGAACAATGATAAAAAAAAACATTTTGAAAATACACAATTAAACTTGCAAAAACACTGTAATCTTTAAAAATGTCTCAATGGTGTGCATTTAAAATACTTTTCCAAAAAACAAAATATATTAAAAATACTTTTATCTCAGTGAATAATTTGTGTCTTGTCACCCATATAGAATTAAACATTAATAAACGAATAAATATAATTAAAACTAACTTGCTTTTTATGCAAAAAAGAACGTTACCGCTTTCTTTGTAATTAAATGCTGAGCAATAAAAAATATCCATTGTGTTTCTTTGATTAATATTATGACGTCATTTCAAACGTATTAATATGACAAAAATAAATTTTCCTTCGAATATTCCTTTTAAGTAAATTTATTTTCCCCTTCTATTTTAATACATGTTATTAATTTTTATTTACAACAGCGATTTAAATGAAAAATTTAATTTTAGTGCTATTCAAATTCAATGGGGAAACTAATGATACTTGACAAAAGGCCTTTAACTTGTAATGGGCTTGTTTCAACACTTTGTCAAAGAAAACAAAACAACCAATGAAATCGCAGTATGGAGAGCGTGACATCATAAGAAATATTCCCATTGCAAAAAGTTTTGTAAGTTGAAAGGATAATCACTTTTAAAAATTTACTTTTATTACTTTGAATACCTAATATAAAATTTAAGTTATCAAAAGTATTGCGATGGGATCGAAAAAGAGTTGCTGCCATAGTACTTTTTAGGTTTTAAAGACATTAAAATTTCCTTATAGAGTATATAACAACCTTTAAAAATGTGTATTGATTTATTGAAAGGTAATTGAAAGTCGTATTGCAATACATTCCACAAAATTTTGTTTCAAAGGCATAACATTCGAGACCTATTTTCTCTAATTTCGACTGCCCATCCGTAGTCTAAGAATTTCTTTGAGTATTTAAGTAACAGGAAGGTAAAGTATTTTAGTTCTTTTAGAACTTTTTCCTTTTGGTCAGCTGACCATAAGTAATTTTGTTTTGTTCTGCAAACTCTGATGCTATAAAAGATTTTTTATAAGGAAATACTTTTCTAATTGGTCATTTGTTTTGTCTAAGCTTTTAGCTAAAATAACATTATAATTGTGTTATTGTATTTTTTTGCAAATACTCAATGTGTAATACTCAATTAGGTATAGTTTTTTTTAAACACATCTTTAAGTACAACAAAACAAAAATTAAATCGAAAACTAAAAACCGGGTCAAATATCCTCTACTCAACTTATCCTAACAAAAATTGTTGATGCCTATTATTTTCCAAAATTTTTTAATTTTGTCCTATCCAGGAAAAAAGTGCGCTGGTCACTGGAAATAGTTAAATGTTTTCAAATGTAAGAAATAAATGTCTAAAAGGAGTTAAAAATACTTTCAATGTTTTTGTTAAATAGGGTGTTTTCTCTGTGGTTTTTGCTACCATCTCTTCCTCTAATTTGTATTCAAATTATTTTAACAAAGTTTAGAAAATCGCGACTACACTGAGTTCACAAAAAGGGTCAACCCATGATCCCCTTTAAAATTGGACACATCACTCGTTTCAATCACTTAAAAGTACTATTGTTAAGAAGAAAAAAAACACATTATACTCGGAAAAAGCGTCGTATCTGCATGTTGTTAGACTGGGAATAGCTGAAATTTTCCTTGTATTATATTAAAATATAAGCTGTTAGTGAATACCAGTTTCGGAAAAGCAAAATTTCATTGAGTTAAAACAGGATTGGATAGCTAAAGTACCGAAGTGTCGGAAGATTAGACTTAACGTGCCATATTTAAATTCTAAAAACAAATTAAACAAATGGAAACTTCTTCACGACATAATAGATATAAATATTAATAAATCTTAAACTTTGAATCATTATTTATCAAATCAATACTTTGAATATCATTATTTTATTTCATTTATAGATTTAAAGTTTTTATTTGATATTTAGCCTCTACTTTTCTTTTTTTTAGTTATAACGTAATAAAAAAAGAGGCATTGACATGCTGACGATGAACGTCTGTCTCTCGAAAATTTTTCCACTGAACTAGCATTGAAATTATTTCTTTTGTCACTTAAATCGTTGTTGCCATGTCAAAAATAGCATGCAAATATATTTAAAATATTGATAAATAAAGATTGATATTGTTTAATATTGATAAATAAAGAAAAATTTAATTTTGTTATAAAGTAGTTTGTATTGATATCATAAAATGTAGCATAATGTGATTCTTTGGTTGTTCAGTATTTGTTTACAAAGTGGAAAGGTATATATTTTGCATAAAAATGTTTCGTTTGTTTATTTTAGTTTGAATTATCGTCGCACTAGAGCTACACGAGGGCTATTGGCGACGGGCGTCGTAATTTAGAACCGCAGTCAAGTGAGCCGACACCTGAGTAGGCACCCAACGCAACCGTTAAGAGCGACATCGTACGCAGCGTTAGGACTTTGAAGGATATTTAACGTGCACTCCCTCCACACAGGGTATTATTCGTCGGACATTTTTGGCTGCACGGGCCGTTTATAGGTCGGCAGTTATTTTGGCGATGCCCGGACCCGAACCTGGGACTTGCATAAAAATGAGGTTATCTTTAATTAACATTTCTTATTTTTTGTACAATTTAGAGTAGATTCGTGTTTTTTATTAATAAATATTTAATTATTCTTTAAACTGCAAATACATTAAGTAGGCTATAAATTACATAAATATTAATTTAATTTGCGAAATTAATGAACATATTTGATTCTGGCTTTCAAAAGTTTAAATTACAACAAACTGTTGTGTTTGGCTACTATTTACCGAAAGTGCATAAATCTCTCGTAGGAGCGGTTCTAGTGATAGTTACTAGTACAAATATATTAGTTATTGTATCAGATTTTCAGTGAGTATTTAAGTAAAGTAAAAGTATGCTATTTTAGTTCTTTTAGAATTTCTTATTTTTAACAACATCACCAACAACAAAAAACATCACAAGTTTAAGAAAATATTTTTTAGTTCAGGGGAAATTCGTTAATCGATATTAGTTACACTTTTTTGTGATTGATGTGGTCAAATGAAACTTTATAAAATCATTTAGTAGTATAATAAGCTTCAAAGAGAAAATATTTCTTTAAAAAAACAATTTTTAACAAGCTGATATATTTTTATCAATGACAATTATTTGAAAATTTAAGAATAAATTTCAAGAGAAAATTACGCAAAAGCTTCTTTATGTTATACTCTTTGTTTTTTCTTGGAATAACAATAATGAATCAGAGAAAAGAGCTTTTCCGCATACTCGAACATAGCCACGATTGACAAACCTAGCCACAAACTTAGGTTTCCACCTAACTGACCATATAATTCGGACTCCGTAAACATGGGTTTCTGTGTATAAATGGTATGCTTCAAACTTCCATAAAATACCTTCACTTTGGCTTGTGTTGAAGGAACACCAACCGTGCGTTTGTGTTTGGTTATTTTACTCATATCTACCGAACGCTTATTTAAAACGAAATCGCAATCCGGATCTAGAATGTATCCGAAATCTTCCGAATCCGAAGTAAAATTCGAAATGGCCGATGATAGTTGTAGATTGTAAGTGGTTGAGACACAGGGAAGTGGACAGTCGCACGGTAACCCGTTCTCAACCATCCTGTTCAGGGATTCGTCAAGACATGATACCTGCGTCTCGTTCTTCAGATTGCAGCGGATCATGTCTCGATGCACCAGATGAAATGGATCAACACACCCGCATTCTTGCTGCATAGTTTGTTGCATACAAAGTTGGAAGCAATCGAGCTGACTTCCAGAAGTTATCGTTTCATTGGTTTCGAATCTTTTGTACTCTTTGCACCTGTCTCTGTACGGCGGTGGAAGTCTCGTGACTGAAGTTTTGGTCATCGACACTAGAATTTCATATCCTGGACTTATATTGATGCCATCATCCTCTGGGTTTGGGTTTTCGTCCGGATTGTGTATCACTACTCGAGATCCCGTAGCTTGCGTGGTATCGTGGTAAGTTTCTTCCAAAAAGCCTATGTCTAGTTCTAAACCACTGTTCGGACCAGTTTTGTGCACTTTGAGAAGGTCTTGTTCTATTGAAAGTCTGCGATTAAACGTGAAACAATTCCCGTATTGCATGCTGTTAAAGTACGTGAAATCTTCAATATTGCAGGACACAGAATTGAACGAGCACTTTTTGATTATCTCAGAAAGTTTGTAACCATAGCATTTTCGGGAAGATGCATCTATATTCGTATAATGGTTGAAAAATTCTAGTGATTTCTTTTTGTAATTTATTTTCTTTATCGAATTCTGCACCGAAAGACTCGTATGCGCCTTCCTTTCAGAAAGTATCAATCGTTTAATAGGATACATTCTTGCAAATTGGCAATCAAACCATGCTAAATCTTTTTTGACGCAGTCTTCATATTGGGACTTCATTCGATTTAAACTGCATACAGTCACTGCCGGAAAATCCAAACTTTTGCCATGTTTCACTTCCAAGTCGATAAGCACGGGGTATTGAAAATAAGTCGATAGAAAACTACTGACTTGAAATATACAGCCACAAATGCACAAAATAAGCAACAGAATCCAGAACGTTTTACACCCGTTTGTATTTGCCTGACTAATACGCGATACAGCTTGTATTGAAGATCCTTCACTAAAGACGTTAACTAAATTCAAGCAATTTGAATCGAAAAGACAATCCTTTTTGGTATCACGTTCAGTATTTGAATGCTCGATTGCTTTAGGAACGCTTTCCTCCATCTTACTGATAACTACACATTATTCAATTAAAAAAGGAAACTATTGAAAAAATGTATGTATGCTCTCCACAAGAGGACTACACCAGGAATGAAGTATTTTACGAATGAGATGAAAACCTATTTTTATGGTGCATTCGCATCCTATTAACTTTATTTAATTATTCACGGACAACAGAAATTGACACTTTTACAATGAATAATAAATGTGTTGTTTAGAAATTATATTTCCTGGTAAACATACTTTTAATAAATGAAGGATCACCGAGTATCAACGTAAAAAAGAAATGTTCTATTGGGAATACCTAGGGGAATCCTTTTCTAATAATAAAAATGGTGGCACTAGAAAAACTTCTGAAATAATCATTGCAAAAGCATGCTTCATAGAATATTATCGTGTATGTAATGTTAACGTGGCGTAAAAAACCTACATATGAATATTTTAAAGAATTTACGCTTGTCCCCATGCAATTGTTTTATGAGTTACTACTTCCTACTATTTTAAAAACAAGATTAATCCTGTATTTTTGGTTTCTGAAGTGATAAAATTTCTTTTTTCCCTAAAATCTATTGAATAAAATGAGAATAGACAAAAAAGATATAATTAATATTTTAATTAATATTTTCTTGACCGTTTTATCCTGGTTCAGAAATTGTTTATTTAAATCTGTTTGGAAAATGGATTTAAAACCGTTCAAATTAATATGCCAAAACATTTTTTGATGTTAATTTTTTGAGGTCGCCCCATGAGCAAGAGTTCGTGCATGAGAAAATTGCAATTTAAAACTTTGCATGTTGGCTGAAAATTTGTCAACGTGGTAAAATAAAAAACAATGTTCATTGATGAAAATTATTATATATTGATGAAAATTATTATATATTTACTTTATTTATTTATAAATCTTGTGTAGAAGCTGTTCCATGTGACAGTTGCTGTTTCAAAATTACTGTTTTTTTTCTATAAGAAGTTCAGTGAGTATTTAAGTAACAGGAAAGTAGGCCATTTTAGTTCTTTTTCGAACTTCTTTTTTATGCTGGATCAGATTTCCTTAACTTGATTCTAATTATATTTCCGAATTTAATTTAATCGATGTTGACGAATGGTAATAAATGAAGATATTAGGGAAGATTTAATTGTAAATAAGGTATTTGTACATTTCACTTCACATTTTTTTACAACTCGATAGGTATACCTACCCTGCGTTAAATTTTCACACTCCCCCAAAGTTGCCAATGAACCGACCGGTCCTTATATCATAGCTGTACCCGGTTGTAGGATGTAGCACGAGATCTGAATTTACACAAGAGGGTAGTAATTTCCTGTACAGGTAAAAAAAGTGTGTTGTAAATATAGTTTTTATTCGGGAGTCAGAAATCGCCATGTCGATGTAGTAAGAATATGCAAACTCTACTCTACCACTGAAGACCCACCGAGTATATGCGGAGTACGTTCTTATTAAATATGTGGGTCCGAAAGTCCTGTAGGCGGTCACGGCGCAGTTTCCCACGGGTACAGGTCCCTGGAGACTATTTCCCTCCCCTTCAGGGACATATGTCTAAATGGCGCAGGAGGCGATAAATGGCAGCATCTGTCAGCACGATGCCAAGACGGTTTCCTGCCGTGTAGTCTCTATACGGGCATCTCTCCCCAGGAACCGCACCAATTTGCCTTAATCCTTTCCCGCTCCGCGGGAAGAGCTTGGGTTTCCCAAGTGGTATTAGTAACAACAAAAACAACAACAAACTCTACTATAGAAAAGCGCCAAATGCTTTGACGAAAGCGTTTGTTTAGGCTTACTACAAAGCGATCGATGGCTTTACTTGGTAAACCTGATTTTATATTGGTTTTTGCCCGGAAGCATCTCCAACTTCTTTACACTGTCGGGAAAGCAAACTACTATGACTCAAACTACAGGAAGAGTCTGATTGATACAATCGGACTTCCATGTATTTATTTTTAAAATGTTAGAATATTAAAAATTTTCTTGGCTAAGATTTTTTCCAATTTAGTTTCACTACATTGATTATTACTTTTTAAAGATGTGAGTTTGATATTTAAAAAAAGATTTAGCAGCTAGGAAATTTATGAAGCAAAAACTTTTTCGCAAAATTTTTCGCATTCGACAAGCTAAACCAAGGACTTTTGTGTAAAAATATTAAGAAAAATATACCCTGCATGATATTTAATTGAGAAAAAACACAATTTTAATATTTTCTCGGTAAATTTCATTTAAAATATGTAAAATATTGTATAAGTATTTATTAAAAAACACACACAAATAAAAATTCCTAAAAGCAGCTAATAAGATATTCACGAGTATAGCCGCATTTTTCTTATATAATTTTTAATCCAAGAAAAAATGTTTGCAGATATTAAAGCTGAAAAATCTGTGTTAGTATTTGAAGTTATAAAATTTTTATTAATTATCATCCCGAAGTAAGTATATGGAAATAAGAATTCAGAAAGAAGAAATTATTAATTATGAACAGAAGAATTCGGAAATATTAATGAATTTCTCTTTCCCAGATCATTCTGTTTTAATATACATATTAATTTTACTAATATTTTTCGCGTGACGTAGATCATTCATGCTTTCATTTGTAGTTTGATACTATATTGATTAACCAATCGAGATTCGATTTTTATTCTTGTGAAATTGTTGCCACTAAAAACACTTGAAAAAATGCCAGTTAAAACAAATGTATCATCTTTTTTTTTTTTAGCTCAGTTTGTTCTTTAACCTTTCGACGACACGGTCTATAATGTCAACATACATTTCTCAATGACAATTTTCTTTAGAGGCTTCTTAAGTTTGGTGCTGCCATCTACATTTAATTAAGAACTAAATAAAAAATATTTGAAAAGTTAAATTTTCTTTTTTTGGATTTAATTTTGTTTTACAATGAATTTTAGCAAATTATTTATTTTAATTTTAATTTCATAAGAAATACATAATTTTTAGTAAAAATGACATTATTAATAAATATCGATCCATAATTTAAAAATATCCATTTCACTATTGCTTTTTTTGAAGCGCCATCTATTAATACGTTTTAAAACTATACATTGACCTGAGAATGAGTTTAAAGTTTGATTTGTAATAGAATAATTTTCCAGCTTTAAATAACCTACACATACAAATACAGTATTTTTAGTTGCAATAGCATCGTAATAGAGCTACGATGCGTGTCTTCACTGGTAAAAATGAACTAAATAAATGTCCCATTTTTTTTCTAAAACACCCTTAAGTAAAATTCGTAGTGACCATAAAATACTTTGCCTAAAGTCCATAAGTAAACTTTTGAAATATAAATAACTTCTTGAAGATCCATTTCTAACTAGAATTAGTATGATACCAAAGCCTATTATGTTTGCTTGTTATGTAAATAATAAACGAACAAATATTATGTGTTATCTTTTTATTAAACACTTTTCTATTTATATTAGAGATCATTCTCTAATATCCCGTATGAAATACTTTGAAAAAATAAAACTACGTAAATCTAGTTATGGAGACAGAAGCTATTTAATGTTTTATTTTTATTTTATAATATTTACTTTTGTTTACGTTTGTTGTTACATTGCATTCTTCGTTGTATTCTTTACACTTTTATCGAAAAAATAGCATTACTGGCTAATTCCGTGCAAAATTATCCTTTCTGTGGTGTAAGTCATGTGTCCAAAAAGTTATTATAACTACAATTTTTAACATTAAATGGGAAAGAAATTATCGGAATAGCTGATCTACACTTATTAAAACTAAATAATGTAATTTGCTTTATTAATTTGATTTATTTTTCAAATTTAAAAAAGCTTGTAAGTTCCTCTTAAATTGTGACTTACTCTACAGTTACAAGGAATTAGTCTACTACTTTCCTAAAAAGTAAATATAGTTTTTGGCACCAAGTTGTTTAAATACAAGCATGTTGAGTCAGAAACTGTGCCCCATTTTCCCAGCTTGACAAAAATTCAAGGGGCATTTTTTTCCCTAGCATTCTCAAAAAGATCTAACGCCCGTTAAGAATGCTTTTGTTATTTTTTATGTATATTTTATTGTAAAATAAAATAACCTAGAAGAGTATATACATAAAAATTAACAATATTATCAATAGGTCATTTAATTATACCATAACTTTAAGTTAACGAATTTCAATTAAGATAAGTATCATCTGGATCATTGTAAAAAAATCGGCGTTAAGACATGCGCAAAAGTTTGGTGAGATTGCTCCCCAATTTTCCAACAAGCCAATTGAAATTTTTATGCAACCTGTATTTTTACATTGTAATCATTCACTATATATAAAATGAATATTTTAGGGTTTTTTATATGCTTTTCTGCTTCTACATCCTTTCGGGATAATTACTGAAAGGGCATAAATTGTGAGAAATGTAAGCTCTTCTGTCAGTATTTACTTTTTACTATGTAAACAGCTTTTAATCTGGAAAACTTTTTTAATTTTAAACATTTGGGGTTATATTGCTTGTTACATATGCATTAGAAATAATTACATTTAATGACATTTTAAGCTCAGATTCGAAATATCGGGGAACGTTTTTAAACAAGATATTGTAGTAACTCGTGTCCTGTAAAATTAAATTAAAAAACCTGCAGCATCCTCATATCAGTTTACACATTGCGTTTATAACTTACTTTGAAAAGCTTTTATAAAGGTTATGTTCCCCTGTCTATAACCCACTTTCACAGAACAAACCGCAAGTATCACCAAAAAAAAATGAGGCACGTCATATTGAAGGAAAAAAAATCAGGAAAGGCTAGATCCCAAGTTCCATTAAAATATTTAAATTAGAAGTAAACTTCAAAGTTTAATAACTAAGAAATGTAATCTAGGTTTAAATGACCAGAAAAAATTCCATTGTATCCAATATTTAAACTATTGCCACATATTCAAACTTTCTCTCTATATTAAAAAAAAGTAAGCTCTTTTAAAGTGTCCGGAGCCAGAACATCATGAAATATTGATCTTAGAAATCCAAATTTTTTTGGGAAGGTGTGTCTCCCTAATGCCTCGACCTAAATTTTTTTGTTTTTCAAATTTCCAATTAGTTTTTTAATTAAAAATAAAAATTAATTTTTCTCTATGTTAAAGTATAGGATTTGAAAGTGTCAGCAGCCATAACACGATGAAATATTGATGTCAGAAACCCAAATTTTTTTGGGCATGTGTGTCTCCCTTATGCCTCGATGCCCACTTATTTGTTTTTCAAATTTCCATTAAGTTTTTTAATTAAAACTTACAATAAGTCAGCCACAAAAAAAATCTTATTCCTTTTCTGCAAAACGCCACAGAAATGTGTGATTTTGTTACGTTCTTTTTAAAGAACAGTTGTTTTTTCTGTTCTTTTAAAAAGAACAGTTCTTTAACTTGTTCTTTTTACATTGGTTTTGTGTTTATATATAGAAAAGGTTTACAGATTTTTTTAAAAAATGATTTGGCCTTAAAATATATTATAGCAAGATAGAAGGTTTATAGATTAAAATTATGTAAAAAAAAGATTGTAAAAAATTATGACAAAACTATTTTAAATAAACATTTAACATAACAATTAATCTGAAAAATTTTATTAGGTTAATTCTGCTAAACTGGAATAAAATGTTTAATTTTTTTAAAAAGAACAAAAAGTTTTTTTTTTATTTTCGGAACAGGTTACAACTATCACGTAATTTTATCTTTTTCGTCCAGCTGGCCGAAAAGATCGCGTTGTTCTTCTTTAATCTTTTTTTTCTTCTTCTTCAGCTGGCAGATGTCTTTCTTTTTTTTTATTTAATCTCTTGGTTTTTTTTTTAGTTTTTATTATTCGTTCGCAGCAAAACCGCGGTAAAAGAGTTTATTTTATTTTTTTATTTATCCTAAAAAATGTATTCTTATGCGAATAAAATAAAATTCGTACACTCGTTCGCGACAACATATTCCTTTTTGTTTTTTTAGAAAGTTTTTGAAGATGTTTTAATTATGGAAGTGGAAGTATCAAGATATGAACATGTTAATTACTTTGGCAAATTTAGAAAGAAACGCTTGTTAAACATTGTTTTATGATTTGTTGTATAGCCAACATATTAAGCGAAATGTTTTTTTAGCTTCCACACTACGTTTATAACGTATAAAGTGGAAGGTATTATAATCGTTCAATTCGTCTGTCTGTCACCCACTTTCACAGAACGAACCGCAAGTCGCACAAACGAGTAGGATACATCGTTTTAAAGCAAAAATAATGAGTGAGAGTGATAATGAGTAAACATTAATTTGCGAAAGAAGATTAATGAAAATAGTTAATTTTGGCGTTTAAAAGTTTGAATTAGAAATAAATTATAAGCTGAAGGCCCTGTTTGGCGAATTTCTTTCTGAGGTGTATAAATAGCGCGTTTTTTGTTGAGCACAAATATTGTGTGGAAGCGGTTTAAGTGACAGATTCTGTAACAAACCTACTTTTTAGTTTTATTTTACGTTGTGAGATGCGTTTTTGCAAGGCATCTCCCTACGTGTTACGTTTCACCATTTTTTGTTTACGTAAATGATAGTGTTTTTGTCTTTATGTATCTGTCCATGGTGTACTCAACTTTAAGGTCACAGAAGCTCTTTAGACGTCATGCAATCCGACCGGTCCGAAATGTAAGCAATTCAAAGGAAAAGTACGAAACCTATTTGCGCACGGCCAATTATATATACTTATCTGGTTGCGAACAGGTTTCTTTTCTCTCTTTCGGAACAGCCAACAACCTGAAAAAAATTAATTTGGCGACCAATAGCGAGCAGGGGGCGTAGCCCCCTGCATGCCGCAAAGCGTCCGAAGGTATTATTACTTTAAAAAAAAGTCATACAACTTAAAAATTTTGAGTGAGCCATTGGGTTTTTAAAAAGAACCTAAGAGTAAAAACAGGCAAGGTTAATTCTGCGAAATTAACGGGGGTTGGCCATAAATAACGGGGGATGGCGAGCGATAGCGAGCAGGGAGCGGAGCCCCCTAGTATTTAAAATCAAAATAACACTTTCTTGGATGAATATTTATTTATGTTATATAAATCAGTTTTAAATGATTTCAAAGCATATATTACTCTTTGCATAAATCATCTAGTCCAAAAATGTGAACAAAACAAATGATAAATTAAAGAAGTATCCACTTTAAACTAAAAAATTATAATGTTACAACATAAACAATTTACGTTTGGAGTAGGAAAATGTATTTTGTCTAATACTTTAAAACCGTATGCAATACTTTGATTGCTGTGGGCCACTTCCAATTTTAAAATTGCTTTTAATTATGAAAAAAGGTATTTGGTCAAGTATCCTTATGAGTCAACTACCCTGGTCCCCACTAATAAAGATACAACCTTTCTAAACTAAAATTTTATTTACCTTAAAAATTTGTACTCAAATACAACAAAAATCATACATCACTATAAATGTCACACAGTAATCTGTGTAAACAATGTAAAGAAATGATAAAATGTTACAACATAAACAAGGTGAAAGTTAGCAAAAAGATCTGCCACCATGTTTACGAAGTAACTATAAACCAATTATTTACAATGAAGTTAGACAACAAAAAATTCACATTATTACACTGACATAAAAAAAAAATTGTTGTGTCAAAGCAAAAGTGTAAAATCTAGGGTAAAAATGCCTTAATCTTTGTCAACAGTAATCTACAGGGTAGCGCAAATAAAAGTGGCCCCGTCATGGAGATAAGAATAAGACAGAATTATTGCCAAGTCAATAACCAATGCAAAAACAGGTTTGCTAAGTGAAGCTATTGATCGCTTCAATATGAAGTCCAAACAAACGCTTGGCGAATTATTTGCAGGCAACTATAAAAACGGAATACTATAAAATATAGGAAAATAATGAATATTGACATTTTGTGATTTTACATATTCAAATTTGTATACAATAAGTCCTTATTTTACAAGCACCATTTTCAACAATTCGCTGTGAGTCACGATATCATATTATATCATGTTTTATTGTGATCTAATCTCGTGAGTACAATAAGTAGCGTGACACACAAATGCTAGTAGTTAATATATCGAGTTTAATAAGCGGCAACAACAACAGGTAACGTGATAAACTAGCTAAAAACAATGCTGTTACAGTCTATAATTCTGTGATATATAGCAGATGCATCCAATATTGTACATTAAACAGACATTACAATCTATTCTTAAATTTGCTCATCGCATGAAATTCTGCTTAGCATTTTATTTCTAGCATATTGAGCACTTGAAGTTTTTTTCTCAAGTTTATATGTATATTACACTTGGTACCTTAAAGAATAACAGTTGAATCGTTAGTTAAGTATATAGTAAAATGAGAAAAGTTTTGTTTTGCTAAAACGCAAGGCTCTGTATTTAATGAAATATACAGCGCATACTTAATCACAAACAAAATTCCAAGTGTGTGGAAAATTAACATTACCTTCAAAATTGATTTTTTGTGTTAAGATATGCAAAACTTAGATCATATCAATTAATTCAGTTTTGGAAGCGTTTGATACAACCTAAGATTGAAATAGGATGTTTTACTCTTCCATAATTAAAATGCAATAAAAGCGTAAAACTTCAGACATTCAGAAAAACTTTATTTTTACAAATTCGCCACATTCCCGCGTATAATGCTCTGTTAGCCAATTATACATGGTTATCTTTTAATACAAAAATTACTCGCAATATTCCATAATGTATTTTTCTACTTAAACCTAACGATTCATCTCAAATATTCCAATGCAATTTGGAACAAACCCAATCAACCAAAGTGATTATTCATTACCACTATTTACACCCCCGAAACATGCATTTTCAATAGAACCTCCATCAAAATACACTTATGTGTTAGGTAGAACGTACAATCGTACTCCATGGATCAACATTCTTGTAAGTGCAGACACGCCCACCAAGAACATGACTGGAAAAGTCCAAGAAGACCGACTGGCAGTGAGACGTTGGTAGATGTATCCCAGCGTCCTCCGCTTCTCAGTCTGAATAGCTCCACTGCTGTTGGACTTGAGGGAAGCAGCGTCCGATCCAGATTGAAGGCAGGTCATTGGAAATGTGTCTGAAAAGAGAAATGGTTGGAATAAGAGAATTTGATGTGAGTTATTGGAAAGCTGTCTGAAAAGAGAAATGATCGGAATAAGTGAATTTGATTCGAGTCATTGGAAAGGTGTCTGAAAAGAGAGATGGTAGAATACGAGAATTTGATTTGGTTTATTGGAAATGTGTCTGATTAGAGAAATGTTTGAAATCAGAGAATTTGATTTGAGATATTGGGAATGTGTCTGAAAAGAGAGATGGTATGAATACGAGAATTTGATTTGGGTTATTGGAAATGTGTCTGGAAAGAGAAATATTTGAAATCAGAGAATTTGATTTGTTTTATTGAAAATGTGTCTGAAAAGATAAATGGTTCGAAAGGGAAAATTTGATTTGTGTTAATTGAAATGTGTCTGAAAAGATAATTGGTTCCATCTGGAGAATTGGATTTGGGTTATTTGAAATAAATGGTTTGAATAAGATAATTTGATTTCAGTTATTGTAAAGAGTCGAAAAACAGAAATAGTTGCTCATTAGTAGTTGAATTGGGAATGGTATTTCGTTACTAAAAGGTCATATTGCGTAGATATTTTTTTAATCATTGTGAAACATGTACCCATGAACGTTTACAGTTTTTTTTTATGACAAGTTAGGGTTTTTAGTCATAACTATTTAAAAACCTGTTAAGTGAATGGTAATGCCCCATATGTGTCAATGGGTTCGGAAAGTATTGATTTATATCAATATCAAGTAGCTCATTTTTATATATATAATTACTGAAGTACTCAAATCAAAAATCATAATCTGACACACGGCACTAATTTTTATAATCTATGCTATGCTCGTTTCATTTGTGAAAACCTAAAATTGCTATTTTTTTCATGAAGATTAAAAATAA
The DNA here is from genome assembly GCA_019343175.1 of Oedothorax gibbosus. Lineage (NCBI taxonomy): Eukaryota > Metazoa > Arthropoda > Arachnida > Araneae > Linyphiidae > Oedothorax > Oedothorax gibbosus. The sequence continues at coordinate 14,374,093 of CM033273.1, forward strand.
TTTAATTTTCCATGGAATTTATTGACACAAACAAAAGTAAAATTTTTGGGTCTGCACCCTTTCAAGAGAGCGAAGGTTCAAATCTCACCTAGTCATGCGATAAATCATTAAAATAGTTTTTAAGTGCTCTAAACTGTTTTTAAATTTCATAGAAAGATGTTTCAGAAACGTTTCTGAAAATTACATGCTCTCCGTAGAGAGCTGCCCCATATATTCAGAAACCTTTCTGATTTCCTTTAGTGAGCCATGACTGTTGCAATTTCGCTTTAAGGTAACAGGGAACAAAACAACCACCCAAAATATCGAATTTTCATCTAAACTTTAGTTACTGAATCGTGCTTTTACGAAAAAACTTCTATGACGCACATTTGAATATAGGACTGGAGTTTGCAAATTTGGTAGTTAATTTCAATATAACTTTGTTGCCAGCTTTAAATGTCATTATTCCAAAACACCAATTTTTTGCTTTAAGGTACACTTATCTCTTTTCTATTTTACTAGAAGGGTTGACATTTTCTGTGATGTCGTATACATGTCTATTTAACACAGTGAACCAAAAATATTCCAAAAAATATTAAGTGAGTAAAAAAAAGACGATTTTTCTAATTTAAGAAATGCGCAAAATTTATATTTAGGTTAATAACTTAAAATTATGAATGTTTTATCGTCAAACTTGAGGTTCATTGCGTTGAATGGACTTTTTTTATTTCTATAAAAAAATTATTTTCAGATACACGCAATAGTTGTTGTGGAAAGTGTACCTAAAAGCTAAAAATCGGTGTTTTAAAATAAGGACATATGAAACTGGAAACAAAGTTATATTGAAATTAACTACCAAATTTGCGAACTCTAACCCCATATTCAGATGCGTATTGTATACAATTTTTCGTAAATATTCATTTTATCGATTGAAAGTTCAAATGAAAATTTGATATTTTGAAGCGTCGTTGTATTCCCTGTCCCCTTAATTAAATATATTTAAGCTATTTGCGTATTCTTTTTGAAACAAAATAAACAATACGATTGATTTCAAATAAAGATAACTAAGTAATATCGCTGAAATCTAAGAATAAAACAAAACAAAAAATACGCTGGTCAAATTACTGAAGAATGTATTATTTGTTGTCAGACAACCACTGATGGGTCAATGCCTTAAATATACGGGATTCTTAAAAACGAGTAGGCAGATATAAAATGCTATTGTTAAGAATGTCTATTGTTAGAAATGACAAAAATGATAAACTCTTTCAGGTGAGCTAGTAGAAGCAGAAAGTCCGGTTTTAATATAAAGAGTTTATTTTTTGATTTTTATTTATCTTCGATTTTTTTGGCTAATTTTGAATTCAAGTTTGAATTCAAAAGTGGAATCCATTCAAGTTTGAATAAAGAAAATTATGCATCTGGCCTATGGCATATAGTGGTGTAAGTTTGTTAAAAAAATGTGCATTAACGAAGACTTCAGGCATTAAAATTTAAATAATGTTGAAATGAAAATATGTATTATCGAATATATTTTTGTTTTAGACCAAATACTAACGGCATACCGTTTAAATAATTGCCGAGGTGATCACTAAGTTAAGGTTTATTCCAAATTTCATGTACAAAGTGAGATGACATTTTTGTGCTTGTTTTTCGATAATTATTTCAATGACTATTTAAATAACAGGAAAGTATGCTATTTTAGTTCTTGTAGAACTTTGTAATTAAATGATATTATACTTTAAATGCATGGTTGAATACGTGTTTCTCTGTATTACGCTTCTAGCACTTCTCTATTTATTTGTCACCCATAAAAAAAATCCCAACCCACTTTTCCAATCAGTTGCCGCTCTGCTGAATTAGCAGTTTCTTGGTATAGTTTGCTAACAATGTAACAAACAATCAAATGATTTCGAAAAATTGTAGAAGTTATAAAAAAAAAGTTATTGAACTGTAAATAAAAACAACTATATTTGTGACAGTAATTACCATTTAAATCCTCTCCCGCAGAAATTTTAACACCTCATTCCAAAATTATCTCAAAACAACTTCATTACTACTATCCGATGAAAATCCTTTCAGTGCTGATGAATTAACCGATGAAGTTTTTTTCGATCGCATTTAACCTATTAAATAAGACAAATAAAATGGATGACAGCAATAGGGATGATAATGGTCAGATAGACCATAATTTGTTGAAAAAAATTCTTTCACATTAGTGTAATAACGGCGTGTGAATGCCAATGCTTACACAATCTCTTTTCAAATTCGTTATTTTGCATTTATTCTTGTTTTTCACAAAATATAATACTTAAATTATACAAATACTTAATTAATATTTGATACAGAGACGTTTAAAATTGTTTCAAACTAAAACAGGAAGTTGTCAAAGATTCCCTCACAGTTAAAAAAATAATGAATTAGACAAGTTCGGCTTGACAAAGCAAATGAAAAGTAAAATCCTAAACTCAATGAATGCTCCAGAAATTTTGGGTAAAAAATAGATTTTTATTCCCGTGACTGATTACTAGAAATAGGTTTATGATCTCACGTGCACTAAAAACTGTGCCAATTGTGTGTGGCTTTTTTAGTAACACAGGTAGAACGAACAAAATTGTTAAATATATAGATATTAGTTGATAATCTCTGAGGGATGCGGAAATTAACAAAGTATAAATTTCTTTTACTGCATGAGTTTCAATTACATTGTTACCTGCTTTTTTTAAAAAAAAAATAATTATATAACTGTAGAAGGTGATTTTAACAGTTACCTTCTTGGCAGCATTAAAATTTAATAAAAATTAAAAATTTATTATTTTTTAAAACTCATTAATTTTTAAATTTATTGCTTTTTTTCAATTTATTAATTTGCCCAATTTTTGTTTTTTTTTAATTTATTAATTTTTAGTTTTTAAAATGTATTAATTTTTAGTACTTAAAATTTATTAATTTTTAAAATGTAATAATTCATTAATTTTAATTTAAAAAAAATTAATTTTTTTTTTACAAATTGTATACGTTGCTATAAAACCTGATAGTCAGAGGACGGGTTTATAAATCAGTATCGCTCATATGAATCCTTAAGTCTAAAAAAAATGTCAAGTCTGGAGGAAGATTTACGTACATATAGTTCTTCTTGTACTTAAATAATAAAAAGATAAGCACATGGAAAAATTCCCCAATCAAGTTGATCCGTTTTCATACTTAGCCATTCATTTAGAAGAATGAAAGTGACTTAAGATTTCTAATTCGAACTACTTTTTTAACTACTCTAACTGTGTCTCCGATCAGCAATGAAAGTATTATTGAAAGGAATCTCACCAATCCAGTGACTTACCAAAAAAAAGTGGTTTTGTTTTATGGAATGAAAATTGGTATGGTAATAGCGGCTTAATCTATCTTTGATTACAAGCCAAGCCGATGAAATTAGATCTTTCGTTCCAAATGATCATTACCCGTGAACGGTAAAAGACTAACAGAAAGTGTTAATAAATTTAGTTATTTGAAGTAGGCCGCAGTAAACTAATAAAATTAGCAGTCATACTAATTATAATAGTATTTCTTCTAGTGATTTTAGGACAATTGATTTTCAAATAAATGATTTAATAATTGTGCTATGTTAAATATGAAATATATATAATATAAATGAATTATATAATAATATAAAAACACGCTGTATATTAGAATTTTTTATTGATATTCATAGTTACCAAACGAAATGGACATTATCATCTGTGTGCTTTTACTTCAAATTAAATGATTCAATACGTAAAAAAATATTTTGATGCAAACATAAAAATGAAATAACATTTATTTAATATTATTATGCATTTCTGTGAGAATTGAGAAGTATAAATAATAAGTGATAATGACCTACAAAATTTATAATTCTATAAAAGTTAAATATGTTGAGAAACAACATAAAAACATTTGCTATAGAGGTTGTTTTTGGGTAAAGTTGATTGAGAAAGATATATATTCTGAAGATAATAATACATTTATTTGCTGTCTGACAAACAATTTCAAATTATTTACCATAGATTTTAAGAAAATATAGTTATTAAGTAAAAACTATTTATGAAAATTTTATTAACATTTTTATGCAGTGAAAATAACTAGTTTGATCTCCAATTCACATCCAAAAACATGTACATGTATAAATAATAAAATTTATGTAAAAATCAACTGTTATTTATCTAATTTTTTAGTTCGTTAAAATAGAAACAATATAAACTGTAAAATAAACATTGGTATTCCATTAAGTTTATTGCATACATTATGCAATAAATGACGATTGCTATATTTACTCGATGACTAAGCTATTATGCTAGTATAGTTAAAGATATGTAACTACAGAAGGCACAAAAAAAACTCGCAACTTTGGTGCAGAAAAAACAGTGAAATTCCTATAAAAATGGTTAATACTTTAATTTTTTAAATTTTTGAAAAACAATAAAAAGAAAAAAACAGATTTTCATAGACTAACAAATTCAGAGATAGATTCGCAATTCCATATTGCCCTTCATACTTGGATATACTTTGGAAGCAAAGTGTCCACAAAAAGTTCTAATTTGATTTTTATAGCACTAACAAATTACAAGCATAAATTCAAAATTCTATCATATGATTAAAATTTATTTTATCAAAAACTGTTCAAACAATTCCAATTTAATTTTTACTACACTATCAAATTCCAAAAACAAATTAATTTGAAATTCCCTGTTATTATGTATTAACATTTAAAAAATATATATAAATTTTTAAATGAACTGTAAATAAAAACATAATTTAGTTTTAAAGCACTAGAAAAATTCAAAGATAAATTCAAAATTCTCTTTTACCATTTATATCTGGATATCTTTTTTTTTTTTTTAAATTTCAGCAAACTGTTGAAAAATTTTTAATTTAATTTTTTTGCACTAACAAATTCCAAAGATTAATTCGAAATTCTATTTTACAGTTTATATTCTGATATTTATTCGTGCGCAAACTGCCCGAAAAGTTCCAATATAATTTTTACTAAACTTGCAACTTCCAAAAATTCTTTTAAAAATTCCGCCTTTTCACGTTTTTAATTTTTCAATGAACTATTAAAAACATCCAGATTATTTTTTAAACACTTGAAAATTAAAAACATAATATCGAAATTTCGTCTTACCAAACGATAACAGTAAATCCGTGAAGATGAGAGAGGCGAAAAGGGAGCGAATCGTCTGTTCGAATGCCCTGAAAGTTCTGATCCCTTCGACAGAACTTAGAACTAATCGCCATCTTTCAAGATGGCCGAACACTCTCGGAGTTCCCCAGCCAATAAGGGCACCGTTCTAGTTCCTTGGTCAAGGGCGTTGGATGTCAGTCCTTAAAAAAAATTTGCATGTTTGTGGAGGAAAGGATCACTTTTAGTTATTAAATTGCCATTTTTAAATTTCGAAGAAAAGAACCTTAAGTTTTGTACTGACCTAATTCAGGTTTTTACAGAGTGGTGATAATTGAATTTATGTTTTAAAATTTGTAATGATTACCAATGATGGGAACTATGGAAATGTTTGCAAATGCACTTGCAAAGCGATGGGATTAATTTTATTGAAGAACATTGAAATAAGGCAGTAGTAGCGCGTTCTACCTAACTACAAAAAATAAAACAATGCAAACGACAGAAAAAAAATTCAAACTCAATTGAATATATCTTAAAAGTTTTATCCATTAAATACATCATTTTATTAGAAAAATTTTATGTTTTGCCACGAGGAGTTGAATATAAGCCAATTAAGAAATCTACAGAAAACTTTATCTAATTACAATTCCACTTTCTCTCCCGCATATAATTTTACCGCTACATACCATAAGTAATATGAGTGTTTTATAACATTTATGCTAGACAAATATTACACCTCAATAGACGCATTCTTATCAGCTCATTAATGTCAATTTCATAAATTAATAGCAACGTATCTTTAAGATCTCATAAATTAATTTATCAACACATTAGTATGCTAATGTAGAATGTCTTTTTATGTCGTCTAAAAAAGTTGACAAGCTACACAGATAACTTTAAGAAAAACGGATTGACTTATTATGCAGCCTTATTAATTTTCCAAACGCGTGCAGAATGATGCATGATATTTAGTATAAATAAGAACTTAGTAGAGTATTCTCACAAGTGCTTTTAGGAATGATCTTAAAAAAGAAGTGCAGATGAATAGTAAAAGAGTGTTAATTGATATTAATACTAAATGGCGCCATAATAAAGAATAATTTATATATTTCTTTTAGTTTATACGTTTATAACGGGAATGTGCATTCGATTTTAAAAATAATAGTAATGTTTTTTTTAAATAAAATTAATAAATTAAAAATAATAAACATTGGAACTCGTGAACTGCAAAATTCTAACTGAAAGTGTTAATAGAATCAGTCATTCGAAGTATTTCGCAGCACACCAATAAAATTACCAGTTAAAGCAAAATATATTATAAGCGTGTTATTAAAAAGACTAATTTTAAAACCATACTGTACCACACATAAAACCATAATGTACTAACCATATTTAAAAATGCATGGAAATTTACATACGTAATAATCTACGGACCAAGCATGATTTGAAACATGCTTCACTGTTAAAAATTCACCAAAAATATGGTTCCTAGTAGCTGCTACTGCTGTGTGGTGAAACGTTAAACCATATTTTTGGTACTCGGTTAAACCATTTCTCAGGTTTTTGTTTCTAAATCAAGAAAAATGGTTCAACCAAACACCGAAAAAAAGGTGAAACATTTCACCACACAGCTGTTGCAGCTACTAGGAACCAATATCATGGTGAAACCAAGGAAAAAAAATTTAACAGTGTATGCACTGGAGGTTTACCACCGAAGCTGGACATATTCTTGGCCCAAGAGAAGAAATTGAACTTTATAATATATATATTATTTTTGGTAACTGTGAATGCAAAATTAAAAATGTAATGAATCACATTGAGTATTAAGTATACATTTAAATTACAGTTAAGCAAAATATATTATAAGTGTTATTAAAAGTAATTTAAAACTCATACTTACAACATAAAAATAATTATATATCATATTTAAAATGCTATGTGAAATTTAATAGTAATAATTAGACAAGATGATTTAAAATGCTATATGCACTGATTTAACGATATGGAATATTTAGGCCATATATGATAAAATAATATAATTTATAATATATAATATCTATTAATATAAATATTTTTAATAATAAAAATATATATATATATATATCATATATATATATATATATTATATAATATTCTAATATTATATAATATCTTATTATAATATAATATAAATCTTATATATTATAGATTATATCAATACATCATATATATATGACCTCGTCTCTCAAACATAAATTACACATAAAAAAATATGCAAATGACAGATAATATTTAAAACATGGCTGAACTACTTTATTCAGCAGGGTGTAGATACGAAAAGCCGAATATGGGCAGTTTTGCAGGTCGAAAGACAAAGTTAATTGGGTGACTTTTGTAATTTTGTCGATCCATTACGGATTAATGAAGCAAAAAACAAAGTTATTAGGCTATACACGTGTGTACAATTAAATAAATTTAGCATGATGTTAAAATAATACATTACTTTCATAACCAATGTAATAATAAAATCTGAAAAGTCTATACAAAAACTAACTGGAGCATGATAACATTTTAGACATATTATAAACTATACAATGTTAAATTATATGACGTTAATAGTTTGTATTTACTTCAAATTAATTGAGAAATCTTTTCCTTTTAAATGTGGTGATTAAATTACTTGCAACTACTGCAATTACAAGGTGACATAATAGTCAATTGTTTTCATATAATGCTTTGTTTCTCTCTTGTGCATTTCAAATTGCCCATTATCAACAATAAATAGTTTAATATGAACAAATTAAAATGTATATTTTACTACATATTAAAATAAGCATGAACAAGTCCTTGTTATCCATATTCTTCAATATATTGGCTGTTTAATGTGCATTAGTCTTTTTACATATCCATTGACCAATCCTGTTGTTTATGTCCACAATAAAAAGAGATCAACGTTTCAAGTTCAGTACAGACGCCCGCGTTCTTTTGAACTTATTTTTAAATTAAGCAATGAAATGAAACAAACTTTTTATTTCTCAATTCAACTTGTGATTAATTAACGTGAATAACAATTTCTTGCAGTCGTCTAGTTGATAAATTGATGTAAAATCTGTATATAATAACATTCGGCAGCTAAGTGCGAAAATATCATTACGGAAAAAAAGTGTTCACAGATTTCCATGTTGCAAAGCAATTAGCTTATCTACGTAAAGCGTTCATTCAAACTTCATTCCTGATTCATTGGCTTCAATGATTGTTTTAATGACACGTGAAGCTCACCACTGCACTGATAACCAATCAGACTTATTATTTCGTGACATTGCCACTAAGAGTGAACAGACCATACATTTATATTCACATCCCAGATAATTCAGTAGTTCAGGCTTTGTTAAAAATAAAGGTTTGCAATGACGTGTGGACCGAGACGCATAGAGTTAGGCGCAGCCGCGAATTTACTTTGTAATTTGAAATTTTCTTTCGTAATCAAAGCAGAAAAATCTGTTCTCGATAGGTGTAATCTGTAGCAGTGCTTTCTGATTTTATATGTTTATCTAGAAAATATGTCTTTTGAAAAATTAGGACGTAATTTTACAGTCAACTAAGTAGATTAGAAAAAAGAAATTTTCTGTCGGAAAATAGTAGAAATATTATTTAACTAAAAAATTTTTCCTACAGTGTACCCTCAACACACCGATACATCTGCAATTAATAATTTTTGTGGTATGTAACTGAAGGGTCTAGTTGCAAGAGTCTAGGTCTAGGTCTCTTCATTGGCGATTTCATCTAGTTGAATTGGCAGTTTTCAGAAGTCGCCAATGAATGAGCCGGGCCCTAATCTTAGTTATACTTTGGAGAATGTGAGTTTTGCAACACGACACCATTCAACTATATTCTATTCATGCACATTTTTGTGACCAGTAAATGTAGATACTTCGTTCACATTTTGTCAATTTTGCTTTTTCAAACAAATTGCAACAAAATTAAAATAAACTAAATAAAATTTGGTAGGGGAATTCGTGTTTTATACAATATGGGGAACACAGTTCAAATGATTAAAAAATTTCACAAAGTCAAAGATAATAGTTTTTTTTTTAAAACGGCTTAATAGTGTTTTATTAAGTAAACACGCTTTATCAATAAAAAAATTGAAATAAAATAACAGGTTAATTGGGCAACTATTGACGAAATCAAATCTGCCAGCCCCTATAGAATGCCTCCCATTTTATCCCTCCATTAATCCCTCCCATATAAAGTCAGGTTTGCAAACACGTGACGCCAGAGTCACGTGGACTTTGTGTGTGTGCACTGTGAGAAGAGTGTGGGCCTCCAGAAACTTCTAATTCTTCTAAAATCCGTTTCTCGAACAATACATCCTCACCTGGAATAGCATCACGGTAAACTAGACGACCTCAAATAGCGTCCGTTCGCGTTGGAGATCTATAATGTGGTTTTCAGAAATCGGTTCAGGTTATTTTTTCAGAAAAAATATGGTGAAGTGAGTAGCGTATCGCTGAGGCGTTGTTATTTTTTTTAACAGCATTTCATGTTTGGAATAATAACATATATGCTGATTGTAGTTTAACTGTTTATTGATTCAAAAGTTGTATCAATTGATAGATCTCTTAGTTTTGCATACTTAAACAGTTTAAATCAAAAAGTAAAATGTTTTCAATTTGCGACTTAAAATGGCGGACATTAGCCAATAACCCTCGTGTAGCTCTAGTGCGACGATAATTCACGACTAAACTAAACTAAACTAAAGCGGACGTTGACGTTGATCTATAAAGTTGCTTTTTCACTGAAAAATATCTCGTAACGTGAGTAGCGTATCTGCGAAAATACGATGTTTTATTACACATAGTCTGAATTTTAGCTATTTTTTATTGTGTTTCATGCGTGGAATAATAACAGATAATGCTGATTGTAGTTCAAATGTTTATTGATTCAAAAGTTGTATCAATTGATAGATCTCTTAAATCTTGCATACTAAAACAAGTTTAAATCAAAAATTAAAGTGTTTTCAATTTACGACCTGAAATGGCGGACGTTCGCGTAGAAGATCTATAAGGTCGTTTTTTCACTGAAAAATAAATTGCCATGTGAGTGACGTACTACCTGCAAAATACGATGTTTCATTAGAATTATCAGAAATGTTGCTGTTTTTATTGCATTTCAAATGTGGAATAATAACAAATATGGTTAATGTGGCTCAATCGATTACTGATTCAAAAATTATATCAATAGATAAATCTCTAAGTGTTGCATACTTAAACATTTATTCATTAGAATCGTTTGAAATTTTTTGCTTTTCTTCTGTAATCCATATTTGGAATAATAATAAATATGTTGATTGTAGTTCAAACGTTCATCACTTGAAAAGTGTTATCAATTGATAGATCTCCAAGTTTTGCATACTTAAACAAGTTTAAATCAAAAAGTTAAATATGTCAGTTATGTCGTTTTCCCACGCTCAGTTCGATGTATCGAAATGACCGTGAACTTGACAGCTTTTATATACCAGACTTTACCGCGTTATAAAAAATTTAACTAGGTTCAAATATTTTGATTAATGAATATTAGAATCGACGAGCAATCTGTCAAGGATCATGTCGTATGTTTAACCCTTCTTGGAATGCACCAAAGTAATGTTTCATAGGTGCTTTAGCCAAATTCTTAATAACTTCATGATCTTGAAAAAAAATAAAAGGAAGTATCGATTGAAAGTAAGAGTGTTAATAGATATCAATACTATTTCGAACTATTATAAGAAATAATTTATGTGTATAAAACATTAGATAAAAAGTGTCATGGGTAGAAAATTTAAGAATTTGTATTTCTTGTTAGCTTATGTACTTAAATAATTTGGAAATTTATTCGCACCTTATTTAGTAACTTTAATGTAAGTATAATGAATAATTTTATTGTGCGCAATAGAACTTGGTGAAACTAAAATGATTGAAGTATAAAAATAGAAAAATAAATGTCAATAAAACACAAATTTAAGATAACAAAATGCAAACAGATTTTAGATAGATAGTATATTTAAGGAAACCCAATGTATATTCTATGTTACCTTGTTTTAAAAGTTACATTTAGCATAACATTTCAAAGATGCAACATATTCGCAATCTCCATTAAATATGATATTAACATGTTAGAGAAAGAGTTCACATGAGGTAAAATGATTTTTATGACTCTCATGGCCTATTTAATGCCCCCAAAAGGTTTTAAAATTGTATTATTTGCATAATGATGGAAATATGGTGATATGTAAGTTCAGGTACAAAAATGCTGTTAATATTGTGTTTAATCAAAATATATATGAAGATAAAAAATTATTAAAAATAATTTTAAAACAATAAAAAGAATTGAACAAGAACATTTTATAGTCCTTAAGTCATTCAATTCGTATAAAATTAATTAAAAATGGGTCTATCACTATATTTAAACAAAGTTACATAATAAATTTGTAATTGAAAATAAAACTCCAGCTTATGTATATTTCTAACTTAATATTTATAGCCTACTTAATAATGGGACACTATAAGTTATAATTTCCTCCCGATATTTTATCTTTAACCTATGAACGACGACTTCGTGAATACCATTAGCACCTTCATTTCCGAATAAACACGTGAACTTTAAGTTATTTTTTTTTATTTGTATACGTGTAAGTTCAATTGCCATACATAAATTTTTCATGACCGTGGTCTTTATTTGTCTTATATTTTGTTTATTTAAGGGGACGCGGTACCCAAAATTTAGGTCTGCCCAGAAAATAATTAAACACGCTCGAATGCTGTGAGCTAAGGATATTGCAAAAAAAAGAAGGAATCCTTTATAATGGTAGAACTTTATTGAAAATGATATAGTGGTTTGGTAAAATGGTTTTTGAAATTTTATGTCGATTTTTTGAATTTTTAATTTTTTCGGCTTGTGAATGGTTAAAACCCTAAGGCTTTTAGGTAAATTAATGTAGAGCTCCAGAATTTTTTTCCTGTATTGAGGCATATACCATTAACAAAAGTTGGTATGGGATAAGGTCTAGTGTGAATAGTTATTTTTTTTAAAAATGGTGAAGTCGAAAATTCACAAAAAATCTTATTTTGGGGCAATTTTTATACATAAAGCTACATAACTGTTCTTGTTTAACTGTTAGCTATCCATACCAACTTTTATTAAGAGATGTTGTGGGAACATTTTGCAAAAAAAAATCCATTTAAAAATTCTTTAAATTGTAGGAGGAGTAGCAATTTGAAAAAACGTTAAAATATTTTAATTTTTTATTTTTTTAAAAAAACTTGTTTTTCAATATTTATTATTTTTACGTATATGTTTATTGAATGTTAGTTCTGTGTAAAAATAGTTTAATTTGAATGCTAGCGATAAAAATACTAGATTTATTGTTTTGAGTACCGCGTCCCCTTAAACAAACTTCATAAACCACATTTTCGCTAAGTTAATTTTCTTGCCGATCGTCGTTAATATGTTAAATGGAGGTAGATTACATGTTATCACATCATCATTTTATCACCACTGAAAAATCCACCTCCATATTTTAGTTTACTATAACTATCTACATGAAAAGTCTTGTCAAGGTTTGAAACAATAAATTTTTTCTAAACGTTCAGTGAAACCAAACCCAAACAAGGAAAACCAAAACCATCGTGAACCCATTAACAAGTTTGCTGCGAACCTGTTACATCGTCCAAGTGATTAGAATGGTTTATTATAGCAACTAAAGTATGACTGAAATTGTTTGTAATTATGTGTAAATTGGTTTTAAAAATAAAAAGTAATATTTCGAGGAAAATTAAAGTAGAAAATTAATTTGTTTTAACTAGTTTTTCTACGAATAGACACCAAAGTTGGACAAGTCTAAGAACATTGTAAAACAACTCTGTTCCCCTACAAAATGCCGCTTCATCACCTTACCTACCGAGCGTTAGTCCCAGATTTTTCTTTAAATTATGTAACAGTATTTCCAGCAATAACCATAATTCCAAAATTTTATATATAATATTTTCATTGATATTCCACTTGTTTCATTTGGAAATAATTCCGAGAACGTTTTATCAAAAAATAAACCAAATTCAGATTTTCTAAACGAATATGTTATTTTAATATTAATTTGAAAATTTATACAGGGAAAACATCCCAATATGTTTGCTTATTTTCAGATCGGTACGAAGATTAATTGATAACTTTGTTATTGTAAACATGTCTGACATTTTACAATTAAGCTTAAGCAATGCTTGCTAACGGAAACCGTGTGCAAGCTTTCTGCATAGGAAGTGATGGTTAGTGAGTGACCTTTAAAACACTGATGGATTAGTGATTGGATAAAAAATATCAAATAGTTTTCAACCATTAAGACTTTCACTAAATTTTAAAATAATATTTTGAAAAATATTTTTGAATTAAATTTCTGTAGTTTATAGTTGTTAAATACCCCAGATGTTAAACACTAAAAACAATTATAGAAATAAAAGATTTGTGTCAATTAATAATTAATACATATGGTCATACCTGACCATTCACCGAAACATATAACTAACATAATAAAAATCAATTAAATAGACCTCAATTACTTTATTAGATAATTAATATCTAAGGATATACCTGGCCATTTAACTAAACACATAATGTTTAAATTAAAAACCAATTAAATAAACATCAATCACTTTAATATATTAACTAATGTTTAGGGACCTGACCATTTAACTAAACATATAATTATCAAAATAAAAAATCTATTCACTAAACATCAATTACTATATTTAATAAACTATTGTTGAGAGACCTGGATATTCACCGACACACATAATTATAAAAATAAAAATCAATTAGTAAATAAACATCAATCACTATAATTAACAAACAAATGTTTAGGGTCTTGACCATTCAACTAAACATAGAAATTTAACTCCAACCATCCAATCATAATATTTCCAACCAATATCAATTATTAGAATTAATAATTAATATCTAAGGATACACCTGAAAATTCCCCTGAACATATAATTATAACAATAAAAAAATCAATTAAATAAACACCAATCACTGTAATCAACAAACTAATGTTTAGGTTAGGTTAGTTTGAATATCGTCGCACTAGAGCTACACGAGGGCTATTGGCGACGGGCGTTGTAATTTAGAACCATAATCAGGTGACGAGCCGACACCTGGGTAGGCACCCAACGCAACCGTTAAGGGCTACACCGTACGCATCATTGGGACTTTGGAGCATATTTAACGTGCACTCCTCTACACGGGGTATTATTCGTCGGACAATTTTGACTGAACGGGCCGTTTATAGGTCGGCAGTTATTTTGGCGATGCCCGGACCCGAACCTGAGACCTTCCGCATGCAAGGCGAATGCCTAACCGACTAGGCTCCCCAGCCCCCACTAATGTTTAGGGACCTGACCATTCAACTAATTATACAAACACGTCTCTAACCATCATAGGGGTAAGTTTTAATAAAAAATCCGTCACAAAACACAGCAACAATTACGTCCTAATAGCGAAAGGTGATAGACCCGAGATCGAACCAGCGAGAATAGTTTCGCAACCGCTTGCCCCTCCGGGTACACTATGACCCGTATTTTGCCCGAGAAGCTTCTAGAACAACAAAAGACTCATCAAGGAGGGAGCACGATCGGACATCAAAAGAGGAAGAAAGGAAATATACGATGTTTTTATCTGTTTTTGGATCTTATAGGGAACAAAAGATGTTTTTTTTTACTGGGATATAAATTTTGTCTTCATTAAACCTCTGAGGGATAAGCAAATTGACTGAAATATGAACTTATTTTTAATGCATAATTTTAAAATTAATTTTTAACTATTTTTTTTAAATTTGAATAGTCACAATGTGTAACGTTTAGAGTTTAATTTCTAAAAGCACTGGTAGCAGCTCCCGGATTATGAAGAAACGTTAGACCAAAGGATGAATTAAACATACACCAAAAATGAGTACCATGATTTCACCATCTAATCTGAGTTACCTTACCCAATAAAAAAAATAGCAAATAATATGATTGGCATAATTGCCATCTTAAAATTGCCGGTGATTTTTAACAATTTTTTTTGAGTTGAACTAAACACATTGCAGGTGTGAAATTTTGTAGGATACTGTAATTAAATACCAAAGTAAACTTCACCCTAAGAGCTCTTTCATAATGCTTTTTGTTTCATAACATTAATGATTGCTCTTGCAGTCTGTGAAAGTGTGACAGAAAAACACACAGCGTTTTGACTAAGGTTCCGCATAATTTGAGTTGAATAAGCTAGATAGCAGCTTTTCAGTAGCCCCAAACTCAGTTAAATACTATAACGGTTGTTTTTTTTTGCAATGTGAAAGGAGGAATAATTACGTTTAAGTTATATATCCACCTGCAAAAGCACAAAACACAATATCTTATACCAATATAACACACATTTTATAAAATTTCAATTCCCTAAGAGTTTTTAAAAATTATATTAAAAAATATTATTAGTCAACAAATTTTCATTACAAATGTAAATTAAAATCCCTGAAAGTTTACACATTTACCCATTCACATCTACTTGTACCCTACAATGGCAAAACGTTTTTTTCGAATTCTTATTTCAGAGCCAAAATAATTTTTATAATCAATAACAAAAAATTGAGGATTTATAAGTTTAACTTTAATGGTAAAATGATCAACAACAATAAAGTAAATCATTACGAATTATACATTTAAACAATATCTTGATCTTCCTACACTTTTCTACTGCAAACATACCCTGGGTTCGTTGAGGTATTCTTCTTTTATGGGGGTCAGTGACTGAACAAGTGGCGTTTAGAACGGACATGACCATTAAGGTATGGGAAAAAACAGCCAAAGGCAAATATTGTATTTCTATGGCCTTTTTATTTTGTTTAAGCTTCACTGTACCAGGAAGATTGACGTCTGGTATGTTTCGAAGGTGATAGATAGTTTTTATATTGTATGTATATGGTGGAATGTTTGGTTAGATTTAAATGTGTTCAGTATACTACATTTTTATTCTTTGACATACAAATAAAATACGCATAATAATTATTGAATTTTCTAAAATAAATAGTTTATTTAACTTTAACGTTTCAAAGTTTAATATGTAACTAAATGCTATATGTTGGCGCTTTTTTAGATGCATGCAAGAAAATTTGTGCAGAATCTGTTCTAAATGAAAGTTTCTGTTACAAATTTAACTAATTTACTGAATATTTCGAAAATATTTACAATTTTATTTATGTTGATGCTTATTTAAGAATAAGAAGCTCGTCTCATCTGTCCGTTGGCAACATTTTTAAAACTTTAAATATGTCAAAGGAATAGATAGATACTATGATATGGTCCAAGCAATTTTACAAAATTATTCTTTTAAATACAAATAAATTTAGCAAATGATAATGAATATAAATTTAATTTACGAAAGGAAACAATGAAAATAGACAATTTTGGCTTTTAAACTTTAAATTCCAACTAAATACTGTGCTTGATGGCAGTTTTTTTCTTGGGTTTATAGATCTTGTGTGGAATGTTTTATAAATAACATTTACTGTTATAAACCTACTTGTTTTTCTAAAAAAATTTTCAGCGAGTAAAACAAAACAGTAGGTGATTTTAGTTTTTTTAGAACTTCTTGTTTCATAATGCAAAGATTTGATATTTTGTATATTTTAAGGATATTTAAATTATGAATAAGGAAATTCAAAAGTTATTTACTTATAACTCAAAAATATTTACCATTTACCATAAAAAAAACCCACGTAAGTTAAGCATTTATAGCTTCCAGCACTAATTTGACATTAAGTTTACTTTTGTTTGTTTTCATCAATATGACAAACAACCTAGATAAAACATTGCTGTTTTTATTCTACACAGCTGTTTAAATTTACTACAATCAGATCACTGGGTCTGGGATCAGGCTACACCTTAAAGATAAACATACTCAGCTGAAACTTAAATGAATGCTTTGAAATATGTAAACATAGTTTATTTCTGTTGAGCAAGTCGAGCAGTTACAAAATTAAATTACTGAATGGGCTTTAAGGTTAGGCATGTATTCAAATGCCAAACCTTGCATTTGGGTAAGAACAATGTTAAACATTCTTATGTTTTACAGGGAGAAAGTATCCAAGATAGTGAGTTTGTTAGAGATTTAGGAGTTTTGGTGAGCAATGATTTCAAAATGAGTAAACAGTGTGTTGAAGCAAGTAAGAAAGCCAATCGAATGTTGGGATATATTAGAAAAAGTATCACTTCTAAATCTAAGGAGATCATTTTACCATTGTATAGGGGATTGGTAAGGCCGCATCTGGAATATGCTGTTCAGATTTGGTCTCTCTTCCTCAGAAAAGATATAGAGTTGCTTGAAAAAGTTCAGCATAGGGCTACAAAAATTATTAAGGGTCTATCTCGTATTGATTATGATAACATATTAAGATCTTTAAACATGTATTCCCTGGAAAATAGGAGAGCTAGGGCTGATTTAATTCAGTTATTCAAGTTCATAAAACAGGGAGACATGGAGGGCTTAGGTTTTGCCTTAAATAGCCGGACCAGAGGACATGATCAGAAATTGAATAAATCATGCTTTAGAAGGGAGGTAAGAAAACATTATTTTTATGATGGAGTTGTCAATGAGTGGAATGCTTTACCAGATTAAGTGGTGTATTCGAAGAGAGTAGAAGATTTTAAGAAGAATCTTGATAGTCATTGGAAACTGGTAAAGTATTAGATTTATTTTGGACCAACCTTTCTGGGCCTCTGACCTGTTGTTGGTCAACAATTTTTGTATTTGTATTTTATATTTTTATAGTTTATTTCAATGTTTAAATAGATACATTAACTAAAGATTTTGAAATATTCGTCATTTAACATTTAAAATATCCTATAATAGTTATTGGATATTGCGTGTAATTTTTTTGTTGAAAATAAGTTATAGTTTTAAAGTTTCAGTTACAAAAAAATAATAGTTTTTTCTCTAAATTTGTTATGTTTATTTATTTAGATAAAAACCGTTTACAAATTAAACATCCTATTTAAAAAAAAATCATTCCTTACAAAATGGTGTATGATTGGAAATTGGTGTTGGAAAAAAGGAATATCTATACATTTGTTTATACTTTTAATGACCTCCTAAAGCGCAAACTCTAATATGAATTAACCCATAGTTTTATATATTCTTTAATGATTTTGGTGTGGTTTTTTTTCAAATTGTCTCGCTTATATCTGTCTGCAAAGAAAATGATGTTATTATCATATTCTATATAGAATTTCTTGTGAGCTTAATTCGTACATTTTTCAGCATATACATCTAGATTTGAATTTAAATGTGACGAGTATAAGGAATTTTTTTTAATTCCGAAGTTTTCCTTAAGATAGTTTTTCTATTTCCTTAGTTTAGAGCCACAAAATGTTAAGTGCATAAAATGTGTTTTATTAAACATCTAAAAAATGGTGTTTACTTTTAACTGCAGATATTGGCTCCTGACTATGTAATCCTTGTATTTCTTTACTAGGACTTTAACTTAAAGAACATATAATCGAAGTTTCATATTGCGGAGAAATATTGATTGAGTTTAAGATCTTTAAAAGTTCGCTATTCACTTTATCCACTATTCACCACTCTTCTCTGCATCGTAAATTGAAATAACAATAACCATTGACTTTTACGTAAGAATAATATATAGCAGTGGTTGAAGAAAATTCTGTTGCATTTAGTTTTACTTCTGTGAAACTTATATAGATGGCAGCAGTGAACAATCATATTTTAATAAGTATTAAAAGGAGAAACTTTTGTACAAATGTTACACAAGATAAAATAAATTAATACTTTTATATTTATTCTTGTAAATTAAAATAAAATACTTACAAAATAACTTATTTGATATTTTTCTTTATTTTGCACTGTAAGAATATCAACAATATTATGTTATTTTAATATATCATATCAGTTGAACCTCGATTATCCGATCTAATTGGGATCAAAGGTAGGTCGGATAATCGAAAATTTCGGATAGTCAAGAATTTTCACTAAATAATAAAAGTTATGGTAAAGAGGAGCGCCGAAAATCCACGGACCTCCAACCTGCTGACTTCCGAAATCTGTTCTGGTCTTGCAGTAATAACATTGAATTTCAGTGTTATCTCTGAGACTTCTTGGCCAAAAGAAAGTGCTAAAATATTTGTAATTTCTGATAGGAATTTTGGGAAAAGTGCTTATTTTTTTGTTTTATTTAAGAGATATGGAGTCTTACGATTTTAGAAGATTCCCGAAGTTGCCCGAAAATTTAAGATGGCCAGAAATTAGCTTTTACTTTTTTAGTTGCTGAAGTTTTGCTATCTTAAAGTCTCCAGTTTCCCGATTTCATAAACACCGATAAAATCCTTATTTTTGAATCATGGAAGAAAGTCTATTTCAGTATTATCGGAGATTCCTCACCTTAGAATCCCCGTATATTTCTGAAACTTGTTTCTTTTCTAAACAATCGAAAATGACTGTGTTGGAGAAATTTTTTTATGTTGATTTAGAGATGGTCGGGTTAACAGAGAGTTCCGGATAAAAGAAAGGCGGATAGTAGAGGTTCTATTGTACTTAACTAGCTTTATTATGCTTGGTTGCCCGGGATTACACTTTGTACCTTTAATATCGGTAACTTATCTATTAAGTAAACTTTTAGTTAATCCGAATCGATTTCACCCAACACACTTTGTCACATGGAAGAGTGATGATTGTGATGTCTTGATTACAAAATCCCCCCCCCCCCCCCCCTCACCAAGCTGATTTCTACTAACTTTAAAAACGAGAAGTTCTAAAAGAACTAAATAGTCTACTTCCCTGTTACTTTAATGCTCACTAAAATTCTTATAGAAAACTAAGTAGATTTGTGACATTAACTACCAGCTGGGGCCCGGATGGCCGAGTGGTTTGAACCATTACGCTAGCAGTCTGCGTGATGTAACGGGTGCGGGTTTTATTACTGCCTTCGCCCTGGGTGTATATTCCTTTCTCTGTGACAGTAAAAACTTATTTCTGTGCCTGTCTTACTTGACGAAGGCTTCATAAGCGGGTCTCTGATCAAGCACACAAGCCGGAATATATATGTACCTACCCCTACCCCCCTACCCAGCAACAACGCTTCCACACAAAATTTATACAACTTAGAAAGAAATAAACCAAACACAGCATTTGTTTGTAATTTAAACTTGTGATAGCTGCCAATTTTATTGCAACTTTTAGCCATACTTAGGCAACCTAAAAAAAACTGTAAATTAATTAAACAAACAATAACGAATATTAAGTGAATTTGCGAAAGAAAGTTTATGAAAATTGGGAAATATGGTGACTAAAAACTGTTTAATATAAGATAGCGACAGATAGTTTTTTTTGTGTGCATAAAATCGGGTTATTTATAATTTTCAAAATAATATAAAGTCAAATGATGTTATGATAACTTTTGTTCCAGTTTTTTTGAACAAAATTAATTACATCATTATTCTTTAAACATAAAAAAAATTTAGCAAACGATAAATTATATTAATTAAATCTGTGAAAGAAAAGTAATGGAAATAATAATTTATAACTCATTTTTGCTTTAAAAGTTTAGATATAGCTAAAGGCCGTGTTTAACGATATTCATTCTAAAAAGTGTAAATAGTGAGCGGAAGCGGATCTAAGTAACATTTACTTTGACTAAAACATGTTTGCAGTTTCTGTGGTTTGCATTTCTAGAATTAAACTGTGATGGGTATTAATGCTAATTGCAGATCATTGTTTCGATCGCTGAAAGACTTTTGCCCTGATCGCTTATTAGACTACAGTAGAGTCCCGTTTATCCGAATCCCGGTTATCCGAAATTCCGCTTAACCGAAAGGCTCCGTAATTATTTATTTTTGCTAAAATATTAAATGTATACGCATAAATAAAGAAATACACAAAAAATAAGTACGTACTTACAAAGTTTGATTTATTTCTCAAAATATGCAGTAATTTTTAATTTTTTGCTGCTCACAATTTTGGTTCGTTTTAAAGCAACCCTGTCCCGTCACCTTTTAAACAAGAGAACGTCTGAAGTAGCGGCTTCATCTTGCGCTTCTATGTATATAAGGGTCTGATCTAAGATTTTTGTAGCTTCGTATGCGAAATGCTGCACTTGCTAGACTTGAAATTAGGAAGCACTTCATACTTCCCTTTCGGCCAATAAAAAGAGGCCAACTTCAAATTTTCTCTTCTCCGGCGTTTTTCTAGGTGTGAAGTTTATGATTCCCGATTATCCGAAAATTCCTATGGAATATCTATTAACCGAAAGTGCTTCAGTCCCGTACCTTTCGGATAAGCGGGACTCTACTGTAGTACCAAACGGTATTGTCAAATGTGATGTGGTGGACTTAGGAGTAACGTTACACCACAATGTACGAGAAGGCTTACACCAAATAAACTTAAACTTGAAGCTAATGCCGATTTTGTAATTTAAAGTTACTCCATTAGGTTGGAGGCACCTGAATACTGCTACCAGTGTTTTGGAGTAAGGTTACACCAAATGTGTAAAGTGTATCGCACCATTATTGGATAAATTTTCTATTGGAAAATGTTTACATGCATACGTGGAACTATCTATCTATTGATTTTTGACTTAATGGACCTTTTTGTTGCAAGAACAGAGAGTTCTGAAAAGGACAAGTTTAATTTCAATCATCCTGCATATTAACTTTGTTTCAAGAACATAAAATAATTTGATAATATGATTCTTTCACTTTAAAAATTGTTGATTTTATAATTAAATACATTCTTATTTATAAGTTTTAATATATTTCGATTATGTAATCGCTGTCATTCAGTGTTACGATTACTGTCGTGGCATTATGACTGTAGCCTGGAGACGACAATAATCATGCCACTTTCGCTCTTAAAGAAATGGTTCCCTAAGTAAATGTGTGAAAAATTTGGTTGATTTGAATACGCAAGTACTGTTATTAGCAATACTGCCGACTTTGCGGTCACTTCTCCCTGCTATTATTTACCTTACTATTATTTAGTCAACTAAAAATTAACTTAATTTTTTTAAAGATTATTTTTTAATATGACTCAATTTGTCCCATACAAATTAAATTGATCAGTACTTTGGTCTTCATTTGACTTACATTTTGCCGAAAATATATTTTCGTATAGCAGGTTTTCCATCCAGTGGTCTTTGATGAGTTTAGAAAGATTTAAAGATTTCTAAAAAGAGTAATTTAGAGATTTCTAAAAAACAGTGCATTTTTAAATTTTAATAATCCACAAGAAAGAGGTAAAGAAAATATAAGCAAATCAGAAATTCAGAACAAATTTTTAAGAAACAAAATAAATATAAGCTTTTAGAAAAATAATCTTTATTAAGAAATATTCCATACAATTAATAAAATATACATTTTATGTTAGTAAACAATTGTGCGTAGTTCAGACATTTTTAATCTTAGCTTAATAAGCTTTTGATATTTCCAAGAAGTTTTGAAATTCATATTGAACATTTGATTATATGAAAATGTCCGGAAAATTTTATAATTAAAATGGATTGTCCTAAATGGATTATAAATTTCTCTCAAATTCGTAATTATACAATATCTATCTATAATCAACTACCCATTGTCTAGAAATAAGCTCTTTATAATATACAAGTAAAGATAAACCCTACAATTACAAATAATACTTATGTGCATATATGAAAATAACACTTTTTATTTCATCAAGACTGGCCAGCCAGAATCTCAGATATCTAAACATTTCATAACTTTTATAAGCATCGATTTCCAACGTAATACCGTGTACTCAAAATTCTATTTGTATAACTAAAAAATTCAGTTATTCAAATAAAAATATTTAAATGTATTAATAAAGGTAACTTTGATAAAGCTCCATAAAATAAATTATGTATTTTTTTAATCTTAAATACAATTAAAATCTTATTATAGATTGTAGTATAAGATTTAAATTATTAAAAGTTTCGATTATCATATTCCTACATACGAAGGATTTAAATAGTTATTTATTTATTTTATTGTATGAAGCCAAGTGTTTTGTTTGGGCATATTGTGGATGTTATCATGGCTTCACTTTGCAGCAAAAATTACATTTCTATAATATTGTGCTTGGTTTCACCATAAAAATAGTTCCTAGTATCTGCAACGGCTGTGTGAAGAAATATTTCAGCAGATATTTGGTATTCGGTCGAAATATTTTTCAGGTTTTCGAAACGAAAACTTAAGAAATGATTCAATCGTATATGCCGAAAATATGGTGAAACATTTCACCACACAACCGTTGCAGATACTAAGAATCATATTTAAAAAAAATACAAGCGCCAAATTTGTAACACTGCAGTTTTCGCATCATTGGTTTAAAACCCGGGGAACATCTCCATTTTATTCTTAGCTACAGAAATGTATTTCTATAAATCCTTAACTTAACCCCCCAAAACACTTATTTCACACACCTCTATGCCCCTCATAATTCAACAACGCCAAATTAAGCCTCTTCTCAATCTCGCCCAGCAGTTCCTCCTCAACATCCCTCTTCAATCGAGTTGAGCTGGCACCTCCACTGGCACCCCCGGCCCCAGTAAAAGACTGGATAAGATTCGATCCAACCCCGCTCAAGACAGTCTGGAACATCTGTGGTAGCATGGACACGAAGGATCCCATGCCCATCAGGAACAGCAGGGGAGATATCAGGGTACCCAGGGCACTCAGGCCTCCACCTAGTTGCCTGGACGACATTGCATCAGCAGGTCGCTGGTTGCTGATGTCGGCATGGAGACCAGGATTGAGGCTCTTGCTGAAGACTGAGGTTGAGATGGCGAGGAGGTAGAGGGAGGTCAGGCCGAGTCGGTAGAACATGGTGGAAACTGTAGGAATATAAGGATAAGTTAATATAATATAATGATAATATAGATATAGTTATATAACATAAGGGTAATTATTCTAAGTTCGCTCGGGTTTTTATTTGCAATTTTAATAATGTATCTCGAAAGCTAGGCATACACAGAGGAACAGGACCTGTGAACTTTTGCCAAATATCGCCACTATTCCACCAAGATGTTACCGAAAGCAATTTCACTTGTCAGTGATTGGTTTTGTGTGCCCACGTGTTATGCCAAACATGATGAGTGAAAATACTTTCGCTAATGTTTTGGAGGAAGAGTGGCGATGTTTGGTGAAGGTTCACATGTCCTATCCCCTCCGTGTATGCCTAGCTTAACAGTAAATGATAAGGATCTAGTGATCACAAAATGGAACATGTCCAAAATAAATAGTTTCCATAATCAGTTTTATTTTGTGCCTTAAAGTTGAACAATGTCTTAAATCTGCACTGTTAAAAATGTAATGCTAGGTTTCACCAATTAAAATGGTTCCTAGTAGTGGTGACGGATGTGTTGTAAATTTGGTTCACCATATTTTCGATGGTTGAACTACTTTTAAGGTTTACCAAAACTGTAGAAATAGTTCGACTAAATACATCAAATACAGTGAAACATTTCAATTAACAGACGCTGCAACTGCAAAGACCCATTCGTTTGATGAAACCTATAGAACCACATTTTTATTAGTGTATTTTTCAGACTCCTTGTTTCAATTATGAACTATCAACAAACTCCCTCACTGTTTCTTAGTAAGGTAGATGAAAAATACCATTAGGTTACTTCAACTAAAACGCTTGTAAAGCAGAAACAAACTTTTTGGGAAATTTCTCTTATAGAATGTCCGGTTCCATTCGCCAGCGATGTATATATTAGAAGGACTAGTTACGATTAATGTAAAGAATACGGTTAATATTCAAGTTAATTACAATTCCATTTTAATCCTATACACTGCTACTATAGAGTCTGATTAAATGTTTCAACAAAGTTTATTTCTGTAACCTGGGCAAAACCAAATGATTTTTCAGAGCAGCGAACAAACCTACTTCCAAAAAAAAGGCTCACACTGATTTTTTTTTTAAAATTAAGAATTTTAAAAATAAGTTCATTTCATCTGCTAAAACGTTTAAATATAGATCTCTTAGTAATATTACTTATTTTAAATGAAGGCATTTATTTATTAAAGTTTTAAGTTAACTATTCAAATCTAACTTTATTTTCATTTACACCCTTAATTTATGTATGTTAAGTGTTATGGTAAGTGTTATGGTAAATTCTGCCCAGATATATGAGGTCCGTTCCCAACTCTGTTTTTGTAGCGATATTCCAAAGTGCTAATTTATTTAAAATATCTAAAAAAAATTCCTTTAAGTTAGACCTATAATAAATGTTTTAAATTTATTATTACAGCTACTGAAGGTTCTAGTTTCAAAACTCACGTTTTATAATTTATAGATATAAGGTTCATTGGCGAATTTTGTCCAATTGAATTTGCGGTTGTCAAAAATCGCTTATAAATCGACCACATCCTATATCTTAGTTATACTTTGGATAATGTAATTTTTGCAACTACTGGTCTTTCTCTTGTACTGGTCTCACCCAAAAAATACCTTCACATCCAGTCATTTACAGGCTAGTCAAACAGATGATACAGAAATTAAATCTTTAAAAATTTTACGTATATACCATTTAAATAAATAATTTTTTCTAGGTCAGTAGGTCCCAAAAAAGCAATGTCTATTTTTATCTCACAAATTAAATAAAATGTGAAGAGGAAATGTGTTATGTAGGACAAGACGCTTTTCAGCATTCCGGGCAACTCCTTCGAACTTTCTGAACTTTCACCTTGAACCACTGGGAAAAGCATCTGATAGATGACAGGTCGTGATGGCGAAAATCATCAAGATATGTGTTATTTTCATTTAGAACACAGATTTTTAATTCTTCCCACAATTTAAAAACTCTGAGTACTCAAATCTGAGTATAGCTTTTAAAGTTTCAATAACCAGTAAAAACTTGAATTAATTTTTAATCATATTTGAAATACTTGCGCATTATACTAGAAAAATAGTTGGAAAGATCTCTTTGGAAGATGATAGATGGTTTACTGTATCGCAGCAAAATAATTAAAAACATTCCCTGTTGAGTTGAATTCATTTTTTAGCCCATAAATCCCATAAGTCACACATATGTATGTGTTAAAAGTTTAGCTTATAATGCAAATCTATTATTCATATGTAAACACCTATTCTGAAGGGAAATTATGGTATTTTACTGTTATGTAAAGATAAGGAAAACATTTCCAATTAATAACCGAACAAATAATTAGTAAGGCTTTTGATTAATTATGGGGAATTTTTTTTAATAGAACTGTCTTTTTTCCATGGACTTTATTTGAGAATTTTATCTCCTTAATGAAAAAGCACAAACTTTTTGTTTTTTTTCTAGTTAATTTAATAAAAAAACTATTATAACATTATTTCAATGTAATATGAAGTACTATTTTATATTAACTGATTTATTCATATGCGCAAAATAAACTCAGAAATTAAAGAAATTGTTAATTTTGCGAACAAAATCGAATAGTTTTGCACAAAAAGTTATCCTTAAATTTATGTATTCCTAACACGATTATATATCAGTTGACAAATGATAACAATTGCGTTGAAACCATAGTTAAAAAATTCTGAATACTTTATTTGACAGTTGAATAAATGAATTTTTTTTTGATTTAGTCAAAATATAATTTATGCGTCGATTACACATAGCTTATAGTTTCTAAAGCACATTTTAAATTTATCTTAAACATAAATTATATTTTGCTTAAATCTGATTTAAATTTTACTGAAACATAATTAAAATTAAACTTAAATATAATTTAAATTTTAATTACACGTAATTTGAATTTTACTTAAAAATGATTTTAATTTTACCTAAATATAGTTTAAATTTCTAATAAACATAATAATTGAATTATACACGAAACAATTTAAATTTCACTCAAACATAATTTGAACTTTTCTTAAACATAACTTAAATTTGACTTAAGCATAATTGAAACTTAAACATAACTAACTTTTTTTAAATTACCTGAAAGCGAAGCACGGTGTCGCGAAGTATCCTATAAAGCGATCCTTGTCCGTGTGATCTCGAAGGGCAAGTTCAAAAACCCACACCTTATATACGTAGCCTACTTTCGGTACCACTTTCTAGGTCATCCAACGCGTCTGCCTCATACCATGTCTACAAATTTGAAGAAGGGTCTAGCGCATTTACTCCCTTTTCTCCATTCTCATCCCTTTTTGCATTGTTCGATATTGATCTTCTAACTATGCCTGCCAATTATGCACACGATGCAGTGTTTAAACTATGTCTGACGTGCCGATTTCTTCGCTCAGATGCAAATGTGGTGGTTTCTTTGTTTCTCTTTGACGAAGGTGCGTGAAAGAGATCCCCCTGGGTGCAATTATAATTGGACTAGATTTATCCTCTCGTTTTTTTCTATATCTTTCTTTGAATGGGTCTCTACACTCTATCAGAAGACGGTAATCCGCTGCACTGTAGAATTACAGAACATTTTGTGGTTACTTTTTACATAACGGTGTTGTAATGTTGGCTTTACAACACAATGACATTTTCTTGAGAAACAGAGTCAGAGGAAGAACTAACTCCAATAGAATTTATTCAGAGAAGGTAGTTGCATCCAATCTCTGCCAGTGAAACAAGCGTTTTCGCTGATACCACACACTAAATTTTACATCATACTTAAATTCACACCACAGGGTGATAGCAGCAGTTTTATCATCACACTATAATGGTAAATTAGAGGTATTTTTTTACAGTGTGACGTCATGCTACAGAAGTAACTTTCGCAGGTTCTGTCCTCATTGCAGCCGTCTAATGCAGGTAATACAATGCAAAAATTTGGTGTAACGTTTATTCATAAAACTAGTGGCAGACTAGATGCAACAAAAAAGAGGAAGCTTACACACATAGAACAAAGTCCCCACGCCGCGTAAGATGATTCTTTGAGGTGACTGTTTAGGTGTCCGCCTTGTTACTTGACTACGATTCAAATTTACGAGAAACATCAACAGTAGTCCTGGTGCATCTCTAGTACGACACTTACTCAACCACCAAAAAAATATAAATGGACTTTTCCAAATAGAAGGCAGCATTAAATGTCTGATAGCAATGTAATTCAACCAATAATAATCATAAAATAGTCGAAAAAAATATTTTTGTGAATATCCATAAAGAACATTACAGTCTCAAAAAACTTAAAAATATCGATAAATGACGAATTTATGATTCTTTAACATTGAATATTATCGAGGTTTTATGTTGCTTCTGAAAGATGTCCTTTGGACAAAGAAAGACATCATATTTACTACGTATGAGAGACCAATAAATCGACCAGGAGACTATTATTAGAAGAAATAAAAAAAATTAAACGTAAGCTTTCATTTTAGAACTTGTTATAATGTTCTTGTAGAATAAGAGTATAAACTAATAATTAGAAGCAAAATTTCACAATATTAATTTACATAAGTTGTTTTGCACACATACGTTACATTATGTAAAAAATTTAAAATACCGTACATTAACATTTTCAAAATGTAATTGAGTCTTTAGTTTTTTGTTAATTAAATAAATAAGTTTTTAAATAAAATAATAAACATTACAGTATTTACTTTCTCTGTGTACGAATATTAAATCATATTTTGTTTGTACTTGTTTAGTTAATATAAAACAAAAAAAAAAGGCTTTACACCACTAAAAATATCGAGTGACGTAGCAACTACACACCTTCCTATAGCGCAAAGGAGTTAAAATGTTACTGACATTTTTATGTAAACGGTGGAAGAACTCAATCAGAACTAAACTCTGTAATCTGTAATAATAAGTTGTGATTTCATACCGGGCAGTAGTTATTCATCGTTTTTACGGGATATAAGCTTTATAAGTACTTCAAAAGTGTTCAAATACTGCTCAGATTTAGATAAAATCTGAATTATATATTTTTTCTGTTATATTCAAATTAAAGATAATAAAAAGTACTGAACAGTCTTATTATGCAGTCCCAGGGAATGCATTTGTTGGTGATAGTTTGGAGACCCTAGCTTCAATGGAATCTTGATTTCGTCTCCTGAAGATGCTTCAGGGGATGGGATGAGCTACTTTCTAAGCGGCGAAATGATCGAGGAAGTGATACTGAGGAAGTTTCCTTTTTAATCATTATGACGAAAACCCTAATTTGATATGTCCATTCACTGCCCTTGAAAATCTACATTCTTCGAAATATTTTGCTCTATACTAATAGAAATTAACTGTGGAATTGAATCCAGATATTCGTTTCAACTAAAAAATATTTTAACCTTAAAGAAAGTTGGCAGTTGACTTGAAATATTAGAATTACATACAAAAGCGTTGAGATTACAGCTTTTATGCAAGCCTGAACATTTGAGGAAAATTTATATTTATATTTTTATTTCTATCACTAAACTTACTTAATTTTACTCTATCACTAAAATCACTAAACACACCATTTACATTAAACTTTTAAAATCCAAACTTGCTATTTTCATAATTTCTTTTACAAAGTTTTGCAAACTAAGTTTCCTTTTAATCATTTTCATAGTTATCAGTAGCATAGCTGCTTTTTGATTAATTCTTAACATCTGCTGCTTGAAACGACCTTCTATTCTTCTCTCATTTCTAAAGTATCTTAATGATATAATATATGTTTTATTTGAAAAGCTATATTTCCTTGAAACCCGAAATAACCATTTTAATTTTAGTTCTTTGGTTCTTAAACGATTTTATGTGAGATTTTTAACTCTTCATTGGAACTAACAATATCAAATTAATTGAGATATTATTTCTCGTCCTATAGTTCTTCATGTTTGCAAGTGTAAACTTTTTTTAGTTATTTTTTTTACAGTTTCTCTTCACATAATTTTATGAGATACTGCTCTTTTCAAAGATGGATTTTACTCTCCCTATCAGAAGTTTCCAGGAATACGTAGACTCATTTCAGCAACATATGTCTTTAATTACAATCTTTAATTTTAAATATTTGATGACCGGTTTTTTAAAGCAGGTTTCTTAGAATACTATGTTAAAGGGATTGTTCCCTGAACCCGAACCCCTTTTTTCGTTGA
Organism: Oedothorax gibbosus; assembly: GCA_019343175.1. NCBI lineage: Eukaryota > Metazoa > Arthropoda > Arachnida > Araneae > Linyphiidae > Oedothorax > Oedothorax gibbosus. Next base: position 14,404,283 of record CM033273.1, read on the forward strand.
AGATTTCTTTTTTCTGTGCTTTATTCCATTTTTAGCTTCCACTCTACGTTTATAACGTAAAAAGTGGAAGGTATTACAATCGTTCAGTCCGTCTGCCTGTCACCCACTTTCATAGCCCAAACTACAAATGCTACGGACAAGTGTGATACGTCAAAAGATTCAGTGCATCGAAATTAGAATACATTGAAAATTTCAGAATAGAATTCGAATTCGAAGTACTTCCATTATTTAAAAAACTGCAAAATTTAATGCTCATTTAAAAAGCATAGGAAGCCATTTATTAGAATTTTATTAGAATTAAATCACCATTGTCATTCGCAACAATCACTCGAGAAACTTTAATTCTTTTAGACAATATATTAAAATAAATTTATTTTTGCGTCATCGATCAGTTTGAAATGACGTCAAATGTATTTCACTACGAGATTCCTTGGATGTTGATTTGAATTTTTTTTTATCTATTTAAAAGCGAGGAATATTACATATTTATTCTTTGAAATATAAATTAATGGATGTTGAACACAAATGTTGTGTGGAAGCGGGTTAAGTGACAGATTCTGTTACAAACCTACTTGTTTTAAATTTAAAATGTAGGAAAAGGAGTTAAAAGTTTTTACATAATCAAATATCCAGATTGTTCTTCTGGTATTTACATTACATTTTGTATCATGCCAAACATATACTTTTTTTTATAAACTTAAGTATCTGCGTAAATTGCCAAGTACAAAAAAACGTCTTAACAACAAGCTATAGGTTTTTAATTGTATTAAAATGTAAAAAAAAATCCTACAACAAACTTTCAATAAAAATATTTTATTGTATATATACTTTGTTTTAACCTTTTAACTAATTAGTAATTAAAGAAACGTCTTACATGCAATTTGGGTCACATAGAACTGCTTAAAAGAAAAATCACCAAAAAAGCAAGCTCTTAAAAGTGCAAGTATGCGCGCCAGATGTTTCTTGAAATCATTTATTCAGATTCTAAACTTTATTATAGTATATGTTTTAACGGACTAATAGGGAGTTTTTTTAGTAAATATCCTTAATTACAGAATTCAACTCTTGACCTATTAAATGAAAATAAAAACTATTTTATTTTGAATGAAAATATTAAAAATATGAAAAATGCTCATAATATCCTTAAAAACATATTTGTAGGTGACTGTTCCTTATTTATTTACTATTTTTAAAAGATTTTACAACGCTTCAAGTTATATGTTACTGTAAAAAAAGCAATTTCGCATTCAAATGATCGACTTTTCTTCAACTTTGAATGCGCTGTAAAGTTAAATATAATATTCTATCGAGAAAGACGGACAGGTTTTTTTACTTATCCTTATAAATTAAGACTGATAATACCAAAAAATATCCTTAGTTTTAATTATGAGGTAAAATGTACTTCCTTTTCAAAAAATATCAAAATATGTATATTGCTTAGGAGACTGCTTACGAAAGCATGCGCCTTCATATTTTTCAGAGTAATTTATAATTTTTTTTTAAATCATTGAAAATTCAATTGAAACCTGAATAAACTAAGTCATTTTTAACCATAAAATTTTTACAAATATTTTTTTTATATTTGAGAGTGCTAAATATATTATGACTTAGTTGAATTTTAAGAAAGATTTTATTTCAAAATAATTTGATATCACATGCTTATTAAACCAAAAATTCCCCCAAAAATTTTATTCGCGATAAAATTCCTACTTTCAATTTCTTATTGAGTTATATTAAAATTTAAATGTAAGATGTTCAACTTTTCACTTTTGCTTGATTTCAAAGATGGCGACACCAGTCATCAAATTGTGTTCAAGTTGGTTGTTCTCTTGATAAATCATTACAATAATTACACCAGCCGTGTCTTGCTCCAATGGCTACGAATCTGAAAAAGTGTGGCCGTATTTTTGATATCCAGGGCATGCGCAGTAAAAAAAATGACGTCATTTGGCGGTTTTTATAAACTTGACCGCCAAAGTCAAATTTTTTTAATTTAAATTTAATTTTCGAACTAAATTTTACTGGAAGTAGCTATCTAGTGTCAACATACATCTACTTCTGAAATCAATACTGATGATGAGGGTTGGTGAGCATGCGAAGAAATTAATCGTCGAATATATTAATTTTCGTTTCAACATTTATTATCGTTTGCTAATAAAAATCAAATCGGGAGTTTTAATTGTACACTTCTACAAAAAGAAAGACTTGGGAATGGCATTCATCATGTACGGAAGGGAAGTTAAACATTTTTATTGCTATATCCTTTACGATTAAATAACTAATTATGAACTTTTTGAATAATCGTGTTTTTTTTTAAAGTTTCATTCTATCAGACAAAATTTTTGGAAATGATCAAATTTCAATTGTTTTTTTGTAAAAATCTTTTATTTCCTTTCATAAAACAAAAGATGATGCACAACTTTTAAATTTTCTTATGTTTATATCTCTTATAGACTGCTCGAAAGCATAATTTTAAATAATTGGATTATTTTTAATTTCTCTAGTAAATCAAACTTCTTAACATTGAGCGAGACACAGCTGAATTACACATAATCTAAATTGTACATTTTAAAGTTGCAGTTAAGTATTCTTTTAACATTTACAAAATGCATATTTTTACCCAACTTTAAAACTATAGTTTACAATAATATTTCAAAAACTCTCAAAAAATATCGTAGTTGTAAAAGCCACAAATTAAAATTTCAGTAGCTCTTTATTGGCAATGAAAATTTCTTTGCTGACATGTTTTTTTATTAACCACACACTGTAAAAAGAATTCTAGAACATTCGTGGAACAATTTTGGCAACCCATTTGACCAAGTTGTATCCTTAAAAAGTTTTTAGAATATATCCACACACTGTAAAAAGAATTCTAGAACATTTGTGGAACAATTTTGGCAACCCATTTGACCAAGTTGTATCCTTAAAAAGTTTTTAGAATATATCCGTAACCTTCCTCAAAAATTTAAAACCAACAATGAACCCAAATAAAGTCGCTAAGGCAGTAACTTCCCTGTAACTCAATAAAAAAATCCACAAGTTTTTGTCAAAGTTAATGGAATGGCGACATTAAATTTTCCCACTCATTTCTCAAGTACTCTAGTCATCGGTTTTGATCCAGCGAACACAGAATGTTCACAAAGTTGTTCTTTTAATGATATTTATAATTTTTTTTGGAAAGACCTGGTACTTATCAAGATGCAATTTACACTTGAAAAACCAGAAAAGTACCTAGTGTAAATATGTGGAAAAATGTTTTACATTGCATAAATTTGTATAGAATTAAGGATTTTTGTTGAATTTTCAGTAAATTAAAAGAATTGGCATAGCTAATTTTTATGCCATAATTATTTATCTAAACTATTTTTTGTTTTGATTTTGATAAATTTGAATTTACATATACGTTCTCAATTGTTTCCATTTTTCGGACCCAACCCCCTTCAACCCCTTTAAATGCCTTTGTTTAACTTCTTAAATGCCTCTATAAACAAAAATCAGTGTCCTGCTTCTTACAAATGAAATTAGTTGGAAATAAGGTTCTTTTGTAAGTATTATGTGTGTTTTTTCTAGCTTTGAATTTTAGTTTTAATGGCAACTTAAGTAAAATTCGCAAAAACTCGTTAAGTTTGAAACGGTAGAGTCCCAAAAACCTCTTTATAGTTATTTTAAAAACAGATATGTTTCATCTTTCATTTTGGAAAAATACGCGTATTCTTTTTGTGCTAAAGAGTTATCACGGAAATGACAGCAAATTCTAATATTCAATTTTGAAATAAAAATTTATATTATAAATAAGTTTTCTATTTTTGCTATCATAGCTTTTCTTCACCATATTTTTTTTATAAATCTTTTAATTGCTTAAACCTTCTAACACCCGTCTGAGGCGTTTCTTTTCCTTTTTTGTTAAAATATCAGCCAATAGGTTACCATTTTCTCCTACACGACAGGGAATCCAGTGTAAAACAACGGTTTTACCTTTAGAAGTCAGAAGTTTCTGCTGAATGAGCGATTATGCGACATTGTGTGCAGCTAAAGTCTGGATATTGGAACTTATTTTCAATTACCTAATATATGAAATATAAGGTAATAAAGACTTGCGAGATCCGAAATGGAGATGTTGTGTTTTCTACACATTTAAGAGGATGCTGATTTCGAAAAGTACTTTTGAACATTGGTCCGTCGGTCTGTCTGTCTGAAACTACTTGCTAACTTCATGCTTTTATAAAGGCTATGACTGTCCGTCTGCCGTTACCCACTTTTCTACCCCAAACTACAAATGCTACAGGTAAAGGCGATCTAGGGTCCTGGATGACCGAGTGGTTTGGACCATTACGCTAGCAGTCTGCGCGCTGTAACGGGTGCGGGTTCGATTCCCCCCTTCGCCCGTGGTGTATATTCCTTTCTCTGTGACAGTAAAAAATTCTTTCTGTATCTGTCTGACTTGACGAAGGCTTCATAAGCGGGTCTCTGATCAAGCACACAAGCTGGAATATATATGCACCTTACCCTTTCCCCTTTATTGAGTGGTAATTGAAAGTCGTTTAGTGTTACACACCCCTAGTTTTTAAATGTTAGTAATAACGTTTTCTTTGCTACATCTTATATTCTAAAGATAGAATTAAATATAGTTTGGTATAGAGGCAAGCAAGCATAATCCAATTCTTTCAGATTTATCAAAATTTGAAAAATCATTTCGGAATTCTTACCATTAATATTCCTGTGTTTTTCAATATCTTGGGGCTCGGATGGCCGAGTGGTTTGAACCATTACGCTAGCAATCTTCCGCCTTCGCCCTGTTGTATACTCCTTTCTCTGTGACAGTAAAAATTATTTTTGTGTCTGTCTGACTTGACGAAGGCTTCATAAGCTGGTCTCTGATCAAGCACACAAGTCGGAATATATATGTACCTACCCCCCCCCCCCCTATCTTATTCTAAAATTAATACTCGTGTATATTTAATTTATTTTCCAGTATATTTTATTAACATCCCTAATAATAAAACGAGCTTCATATTTTTTCTTTCGGGCTATCAGTTTTTTTTTAATCAATCACAGGTTCATTGAGATTATGAATTGTCACTGTAAGGAATAAGGGACGATGGTGTCAACACATGATAATATCGTGCATTTTAAGGTTTTAAACTTGACACAGCTATTTGATATATTTAGTCGTAAATTTAAAAGCTTTTGAGCTTAAAAAATTCATTACTATGTATTTATAAGTTTCTTAATGAAAGAATTTTTAATTTACTAAGAGTAAATTTTAAAATCGCTTTACCGGTAAAAGCCTCAAAGCATTTTGGGCTACACTTTAAAAATTACAATAAATTTAGAAGACTTTGGTTGTCGGTTAAAGTCGACCCAAAAACTTTATAAGTTAATGTTTTGCCCCTTTGATCATAAAATTATATGTGTCTCATAAACACATTTGGACGTCATATTATAATCAGTCACCGAAAATGATATTATACCCCTTAAGAAGATTTTTCCTAAAAAAATCTGTGTTTAAAATGGCTAGGTTTAGAACATGAAACCTCCTTGATCAAAAGACCACCATAGCCACTTGACCTTTACTATCGAAACAAGTCAAAATGTTATGTTTCTTCTTTACGGGATGTATCCGTAACATTATTGTATTTGATCGTAAATACTGTATGTGTTCATATTTATTTCTTATGGTAAAAATTATACACATATTCATAGAAGTGACTTTACTTTAGAAATCAACCATAGACACACATCTAAATATTCTTTTTTATTTCTCCAAACATACATTTTCACACCAGTGATACATAATTTAACATTTGGCTAAACAGATCATCACACTCAATCCATAAGTCAAACAATCACAGACGAACAAATAAATAGAAAAACATCAATATTTAAATTTTAAACTAAAAATATTTTGAAAAATAGTCTTTTCTTAATGATATGGACAATTATCGCAGAAAGCAGAAATTGAAATTTTGTGAAAAATACTTTTACTAAATTTGTAATTAAAGGAAATCAAACACGCAAAGTTTACAACAGACAAAACGTTAACACAAGCATTTGTTCAAGAAGCTATACATATAAGCAAACAATACAGTAGCACTTTTGAAAATAGTAAGCGCAATAAATAAAGCAACGTAGAAGAAACACGACATTGAAAAGCTGCGTTCAAGCTGCATGAAACGGACAGTGAAGCTAGTTTAAGGTACTAAGCAACTAAACATAAAAACTACAAAGCAAGCAACTACAGTATTCTATAAGCTAGAAAAGCACAGAAAAGGATTTCTAAAGCTATTGTACAGCAATATAAGGTGAATAAAAAAACTAGATTGAGCAAAGCAGAAAGCTGGACATCGCAACAACAGTATAGAAAAAAAACTAACAGCAACAAAAGAAAGCTAACAGTGCTATTTGAGAAAGTAACATCGACAAAAGCAAACTAACAGTGCTATTTGAGAAAGTAACATCGACAAAAGCAAACTAACAGTGCTATTTTAGAATTTAACAACTACAAAAGCAAGCTAACAGTGCTATTTGAGAAATTAACAATGACAAAAGCATGCTAACAGTGCTGATTGAGAAATTAACAACGACAAAAACAAGCAAGCAGTGCTATTTGAGAAATTAACAACGACAAAGGCAAGCTAACAGTGCTATTTGAGAAAATCAACAATGTCAAAAGCAATCTAATAGTGATATTTAAGAGCTAAACGACGAATAAGCAAGCAAGACAAAACATTAACATGTTTATTGCACAGTTACCACAAACAAAAGCAACTTTCTTTGAAGAAAAGAAGCTTTGCGTATTAAATTCCAACCAACCGGCCTAACATTCATAATTTTATGAAATAAAATTTATTATAAAGAAAATTATTAAAAAGAAAATACACTAAACTAAACTTAGAGGCACAATACACATTGCTTTCGAAACTTAATACTTTTGAAAGATGTAAAACATGAAAGTAATAAATACTACATAGAAAGTTCAAATTTCGGAGCAAGACCCGCTTGGTCCGAGAGTAAGACACAAAATACAAAATGAAGAGTCCCTGCCGACGAGGCTTCGGATATGACGTCACGGAAGACATGGAACTGGAACAGGCAACATTTCAAGGAGCTAACTTGCCACTATTATTAGCGTTTTCATGTCCAGGTGGCAAAACTCCTGAAATAAATAAGTTTAAAATAAATTTAAGTTTTAAAATCTAAAGTTAAATTTAGAGAAAGTTTACTTCAGAAAATAAAAGTTTATAACATTAGAATTTAATTTTTTACCGATGCTTTTTAATATTAATTTTAATGTTAGTCATCTAGATTTAAGTTTGATTGTCAACAACAATAGCAGTAATAACTACTCTTTTAAATATTTAAGAAATATTTTTAGTTCAATTTTGCTCTTTCTTATAGTCATGCTTCATAAAAAAAAAGCCCACCAGGGGTTTTATTCAGGGACTGTATTCGGTCAAAATAGGGGGACAAATGTATTTACTTGAATCACAAATGATATTTTAACCTTAATAGATATATAATCGTTAATGATAATCATATTAACCGATTATATTTTAACCTTAATAAATATATAATCGTTAATGATAATCATATTAACCGATTATATTTTTACCTTAATAGATATATAATCGTTAATGATAACCATGTCACCTAATTATTATTCAAATATGAGTCATTAACGTGGCCTAAAATAATTCTATCTGTTTGCCAACTCCATCAGTATCATCAAATACTTTTACGTTTCACTATAGGCAACGCTTATTAGGTCAACCATTTCACATCCGAGAGCCAAACTCATCCATCGGCATAATAATACCACCCATGGATTCGTTGATTGCTCTTTTTTTTATCTTAGATGTCGATCGAACGATCGAGGCATTCACCTGAAAGAACTAGATTCGAAATCTTGCATTCTCCAAGATCAAGGCCTTCCTTTAGGCTAAAATGTAGGTCGCGTTGATCGAATCAATCGACCCAGACAACTTCCGTGTTAGCTTCATTATCCGTGTCATCCCGATTATCCGTGTCAAGTTCGCAGCCTCATCCGCCATCTTTTTTTAAACCATATATATTTTTTTGTTCTTACTGATTAGAGTCACGTATTCCAATGTGATCTGGATTTCTTATTCCATTGAGGAAGTTGACCTCTTCGATGAATGTCGAAACGTGGAAAACTGGTGCTACCATTTCTAATACCAGTTTTGGTAATTATTGTCAATTGATTATTTAATGTACACAATTTGGAAACAGATAGGCAGAAGTAAGTCGTATTTAGATTTAATTTATTAAATTGCTCCGAAACAAAAATATATTTGTAATAAATATTTCAATTTTACATTAAGAATTTTATTTCGAAAAATTCCTCGACCAACGTAGCATGTTTCTAATCCTTTTTTTTATTTCTAATGGCAGTTATTGGACAGTTACAGTAATTCAAACAATGCGAACAGAACAAGAAAGAAATCACTGCAACAAAGTCCATCAAATTATCTTGTCTCTCGCCTCCCAGTTGCGCTCTGAGAGGGTACTCTTCCGTAGGGCAGAACATCGCAGGAGGTGGGCAGAGTCCATCTCCTCTCCAAGTGTTTCTAATCCTTTATAGTTCTTTTAAGGAACTTTTTGAGACAACACTTTTTAGGAAACCTATGAACGCTAATAATGGCTTGCAAAATACCAATTACCACAAATTGGATTACATGACCTGGAACTACCATCGATGAGAACCACGATAGAAACTCCCCTCATACTAAAATTACTTCATTCCCCAATTACAATATTGATTTTGAATAACGTTATTTTTATCCAGAGGATGTAAAGTACTGGACAGAAGGATGATATAAAGCTACTATATTTATGCGAGTTATATTGGGATTCAGAACAGATACATTTAAGATTGTTTTAGTCAGAATATATGAAAAGGATTTACAATTATCTAGTACTATCTCGAATCCCAATAAAGAAAAGTTGCGCTAAGCATGAAAGCATTGTAAAATGCCTATATGAATTGCTTTACATTATTACCATAGTAGAGGAAATGTCCCGGTCTAAAGGATACGGTAAGGTGATTTTACTAGACATTTCATCAAGGAAGAGAAAAAAGGTAAGTCCTGTGAACCAAGTCCATCCATGTATAGATTTAGAAAATTTTACCTCAATTCGATAAGGCTACCAACTATTCTGCACTTTTAAAAAGTTTGGTGCATGATTGTATAGGAATCCTGGAATTTTCTAGCTGCCACAACTATTTGGACCAATTTTGTGATAAATCCATAACTTTGATACACCGCAAAAGTGATAAATCAACACTCCAAATAATGGTGGCAGCTGGAAAGTTCCAGGATTTCGGTGCAATCCTGCACCAAACTTTTTAACAATGTGACCTATGAAAAACGACCCTCTCCTTCTACATCTATATCAAAGCTACGATCCCAACAATGATATTTACCTTGATCCGGTGTAAAGGGGGATGATGCGCCTTAAGGGTACTTCTTCTCGACGGCGTCCAGCGCCTTGATGAATTTATCCAGAATGTCGGTGACGCCCTCCAAGAAGGCTGGGCTGACAGAGGGCAGGCCCCTCTTCTGGCTCTCTCTGAAGAAGACACCTCCGAGCAAGGGCATGAGCATGGCACCCAGACCGACCACCATCAGCAAGGGGAGGGCAGTGGACAGCATGTTGCCGCCTCCGATTCCGCCTAGGCTGCTGAGGATGCTGCTCAGTCCTCCGCCTCCGCCTGAAGAGATAAAAGATATTCTGTTAAGCATGTAACCTATACTCGTACAGTATCGACTTATACTGATACACTGTTCAAATAATTAAATAGTTGGTTTCAACCAAAATATGGTTTTAGTTGCTGCTACGATTGTATGGTGAAATGTTTCACCATATTTTCGGTATTCGGTTGAACCATTTATGAGGTTTATCAAAACTGTGGAAATGGTTCAACCGAATACCGAAAATATACTGAAACATTTCATTAAACAGCCTTTGCATCTACCAGAATTCGTTTGATGAAATCTAATCGAACCATATTTTTGACATTGCATTTTTCAGACTGCTTGTTGCAAATATGAACTTCCAACAATTTCTCTAAGTTTTTCTCATTAAGACAGTAGAAAAACATCATTAGATAATTTAAATTTACCCAAAACCGGAAAAATGGTTGAACTGAATACCAAATATAAGGTGAAAAATTTCACCACACAGTTGTTACTGTTACTAGGAACCATTATTATGGTGAAACCAAGCACACAATTTTTAACTGTGTAAGTACACAAGTAGCTTTACCTCAACCACAGACAGAAAGACAAATTTTGCGCCTCGTTGAAAACATGCAGAATTAGATTTTCAATTTTAATCAAATGACTTTTAATTGTTATAAAAACGTATACATATAGATAAAAAGATATTCTAGAGAAGTACAAACAAAGAAAACAATACTATAGTTATAAATCTTGATTCACTAAGAATTCATTACAGAAATACTTCGCTCTTTAATACCCGATATGCCACCCAGAATAAGTATCCGGTTTAGAATCCTATATTTTTACTTTTGAGATACCAAATTTTCATATATTCTTTGGTCATGCAGCGAGAAACTTCATTTCACAAAGGAAATTGCTTATCGGATGAAATTTCATTTCTTTCCTGGTGTATTCAAAGTATATTTGATGGAAGTTTTTTAATATTTCCTATTAGGTACTTTTCTTTTTTTTGGTGGAAGTTCTATATTCTATATTAAACAGTGATATTCTATATTAAACATTTACATTCTAAATGTGGCTAGTTTCATTTATTTTATTTCGAAAATTCAATAATTATTACTTATCGATTGCAAAAATTAATTTATATTTCAAATAATAAATATGTAATATTCCTCGCTTTTAAATAGAATTAAATAGAATTAAAACATTTCCTATCAACGTACAAAGAATCTCGAAGTGAAATATATTTGACGTCATTTCAAACTGATTGATGTCGCAAAATTAAATTTATTTTAATTTATTGTCTAAACGAATAAAAGTTTCTCGAGCGATTGTTGCGAATGGCAATGGTGATTAAATTCTAATAAAAATGGCTTAATATGCTTTTTAAATGAGCATTAAATTTTGCAGTTTTTTAAATAATTGAAGTACTTCGAATTCGAATTCTTCTCTGAAAATTTCAATGTATTCTAATTTCGATGCGCTGAATTTTTTGACGTATCACACTTGTCCGTAGCATTTGTAGTTTGGTGTATGAAAGTGGGTGACGGATAGACAGACGAACAAACAGACAGACAGACGGACAGAACGATTATAATACCTTCCACTTTTTACGTTATAAACGTAGTGTGGAAGCTAAAAAAAAATTCCTCGTACGTTACCGCTAAGCAATTAATTTACCTAAATTGATATTTTGGTTCTAAATCCAACCTTAAAAACTAATTTATTATAGTTTATTTGATGGCGTGTATTGTATCGTATGTCTTCTTTAAAAAAAATCCTGCTTTGCCATGTAAGCATTTGTACACCAGGCATTGTTATCGTCATAACATCAAAATAAAACAAATATTAAAGAAAAATAACATCCGGTTATTTAAAAATTAATTGATAAAGTTTTTTAAAAAATAATGTCGCCATCTTAAGAATATTTGGGGGCATTTTGGAGTTTAAAAAGTAATAATTAAATAACCATATGATATTTTCCCCTTGAGATGTTTTTTTTTGTTATGACGATTCGCATAACTTGTAAAAATGCTGACATTAAAAAGCAATACTTTCGCAGAAGCAGGATGTCAACTATTCACAAATGCAAACACTATGGCACTGACCGTTCCTCTTAACCCATATGTGATTAAAACCAATTGAACGTTACAGAAAAATCCTAAATGATTAAACATTATAGAAAACCCTAAATGAACTTAATTCAATGAAATTTAAATTGATTACAATTGAAGCTTAGTGGAGGAATGTGTTGAGTGACATTTTTGTATCAATGAAAACGTTATTCCCTTCTTTAAAGATAACAAAATCGTCCCTTTTCATAAAATTTAAATTAAGCATTTTTTTTTGCTGTTTGTAATTGCAGTTATTAACGTATCTAAGTACAAGCGAAATACTTTAATGCTCATTTTCTCGTTTTCAACTTTTTGTCACTTAGCAAGTTCTTCAATTAAAATTTTAATTAAATCAAACTTCAATAGAAATAATTCTTACCAAGTCCTCCGCCGAATCCTCCAAGGCCTCCTAATCCGGACAGCGCTCCTCCAAGGCCGGACTGTCGAGTGACCGGACTGGGCATGAGGTAGGCGGGCGAGTGGTGTTGCTGCTGCTGCGAATGCGACGATCCGGACTGCGATGATCCGGAATGTTGTCCGGCTGCCGCATGGGCCAGCACCAGGCAGGACGCTAAGGCGAGAAAAGCTCGGCTCATGGTTGCTGCTTCTTGGATGACTGAAATAATACAAGGGATTAGATATTTTGAGGTGTATTACACTGAAAAAATACCGGTTTTCTGAGGGATAAGCAAATTGACTGAATTGTAAACTTGCTTTTACTGTATGAGATTAAGATTGAGGACAGCGTGCTTGGGAACTAAACACTGGGGGTTCCGCATAAGGTTGACCACCTAACCGAGACATATACCTAACACCCCAGAGCCCTTGGTCACGTAAGCTGAAAGGGGGAAAGTGAGGCTTGGCCCTCTAACTAAGCGTTGCGCAGAGGAAGTTTTAGTTTAGTTTTTAGATTAAGATTGAAATTTTTAACTGAAAATTTATTTTCCTAATTTTTTCAAATTATTTTAATGTTTCGAATCATTATCAATGACTTATCCACACGTCACATTTTAAAATTTATAAATTTTTAAATATTATGTGTGTTGCTGGAAAACCTGATAGTCAGGTGAAAGTTTTATGCGTCTATATCTATCAGAGGGTTAAACTGACAATTGAGTTGTCTGAAAATAACGGTAATCAAAGCGGGAAGTTGCTGTATTAAATACGGAAAATTAAATTTAAAATACAGTTCTCTCACGTAAAATATTCGTACTTTTTAAAAATTGGTTTTGTGTCCAGCGCACCTCGAAAATTTAACCTTTAAGTTACAAGTGAAGCACCACATACTAACTCGCAAGGATTAAAGCAAAGGGAAAAAATTTGATGATGTTAGCAATTTTCCGAAGTGACGTCATTGATAACAAGTTTTGAGAAAATGGTTGTAAACAACACGATTTAAATCCGTAAAGTAAGTAAAAAGGTTTTAAACCGTCAAAAGTACATGGAATTTCCGCTAAAGGGACCGGATTTTTTGCAGTGTATCAGTTGCAATTCGAGTTATTATTATACGAGAGTTCCTACAAATTTTTTAAATTACAGCTCTAATAAAGGGATCAATCAGGTCATGAACAACTCTTGGCTATGGATGTGTTTAAGAAAAGTAAATCTTCAACTTTATTAAACACTAGCCGTCTTGGAAAGTTTATTACTTTATAGCAATTTTCCGACTTTAATCGGTTGTAGGATCACATTAGATGGTATGGAATGTAATTGAATTTTATTTTCATGTTTTTTGAAATACTGTAAAATTATGTTAGTAAGGAAGTATTGTAAAAAAATTATTGAACTATTTTTAATTATTAAAACTTTATTGTAAAAATAACGATTAATTTTTATATGCATAAGTAAATTTGTAAGAATATTTATTTTGGACGTAATATAATGCAGCATTTCACTATTTTCTTTTGTATTAGTATTACAAAAAAAACTTTCAAATTATTAACTAGTTTAAATGTTAACAAAAACACAAATATTGGTATCTAAAATTGAGTTTTATGCATTTAATATTATATTAGTTGGAAATTACATAATAACAAATGTATACAATTTACTTTTGGCTTTTAGAGTTTAATAATCCTTAGGTGATAGAAGAAACTTCATATAAATAATATATATTGAAAATTAAATTAATTTTATAATCATTTTGTTAAAATTTGAATTATAAAACTTTATGAAGGTCTTAATAAAAATATGATAAAATTTTTTTTAAAAAAATTATAAAAATAAACTATAAATCCAAGAATGGTCCATACATTGTCGAATTACATAAAAACTAATAATCCAAGTATGATGAAGTCATCCAAAACATTTCGACTCACCTATTGGCAACGGCAGTTGACTTGTTCGCGAGATCGAAGTCGAAGTTAAAATGGCTGAGGGCGGGATCTGCAGACGATTTTTATAGCGGCCTACCCCTCAGCCGACCTTTCTTGAGGTCATGTGACGAAATAAATAACGCATGCAAAAGACGCTCGGCAGTTTACGCTTCCTCAACAGGTAACGGAAGATCCAGCTTCCAGGCTATTAGGCCAGGGAGGCAAGAAGGGCATGGATATGGTGCGAGGAGTAAAACCAATGAAGAAACAGGTTCGCCAGGTGATGCCGTTGATTGGCTTCTACAAAAACCCAAGTAGATGCTTGGCTAACTATTTGACATGAGAAGTTTCATGAAGAAAACTACATAGACTTTTGATGCACATATTGTTAATTAGTACAAATTTAAATGTTTCAATGAGCCCACCTTCTTCATAATGGTACACAACTCAGACGGACTCAGATGTATATATTTCTGTTACTCAGTTGTTTTCTTCATGAAGCATCTCGTGTATCATGCGAAAAGTTGAAGATATTTTCTGAATAACTATTTGGCATTATTTTGTGTAGGTGGCTACCAAACTGCAATGCATAATATGAAATGTGTAACAGTATATCAAACTTTCTCCGAACCATAGTTTTTAATGTCTTGCTATATAAGACAAGCTTTTCTGTATCGGTGTGTGTTGAACCCTCTCATCAACTTTTAAGGTTGTTGATGGTGCCAAGGATGTTTTGGATGTTTTCAGACCTATTTGTCTCTTTTGCACTAACGTTATAGACAAGAGAACAACAATTTTCCCTGTGAGGGATAAAGACGTAAAAATACGTCATCTGAATATCAGATTTTCCAGCAAAACTAATAAATTAATATATATATATATATATATATATATATATATATATATATATATATATATATATATATATTTTATATATATATATATATATATATATATATATATATATATATATATATATATATATATATATATATATATATATATTTAATATATATATATATATATATTATATATATATAATTTATATATATATATAATATATATATAATATAATATTACATATATAATAATATATATAATATAATATATATAATATTTTATTAAATTTTAAAATGGAGGAGCCGTGTATAGTATAACCATATGCTAAAAAAATACATTAAAAAATTAGTAGTTTTATTTCTAGTTAACATTTTTAATTTAAATCTAATTCACTGTAAACAAATTTACACTTCAGCCAATTTTCTTGTCCATCAGAGGTTTTTAAATTTATAACTTTCATTTTAAGGGAAATTTTAGAATTTCGTATTAGTTTAGATCTTGTACCACATTTTACAAGAGCACAAATTAACATTTTAAAATTTATTTACCGATTCGTAATGTATGTAGTGAGACATTTTTAATCGAAATATCATCGAAAGTTTGGTTTGTTTGTACCTATTACATAGATTTGGCGAGTTTCAGTCAACTTCATTTTTTTATTACGCCAAGCTTCTCTATCTTTTTCCGACCTCCATATTGGCCATGGAACAAGTGACGTAACTAGTGACGTCACCAAGATTGGTCCGGGATGAGTTTTCTGTAGGGCATGTTTATAGTGGCTACGGTTCAGTGGTCACAAGGGAGATTTTTTTTTGTTTCTTCTGTTTCGGTTTTATTTGGAATTTTGTGCCATCATCGGAGAATTTTTTGGCTGAGAAATAGAAGATCCTTAAAAGAGGATGGGAGGTAGTCTAGATGACTCCTGAAGCGAAGCGTGTCGTGAAAGGGTGTAGATTTAAAAACGTTTTTAAAACAGTAAATTATTGATTATTTTCTATTAAGATCCTTTTTCTTGAAGAAGTGAGGGTTTCTGCTAGACATCAATGTCTTCTAAAACGAAGCCTCAAAATGTGTGCTTCATTTGCGACGCCCAGAATTCTTTATACTCTTTGGAATTTCGTGCATTTACAGAAAATTTGTCTTTAAAAATGTGTCATTATATTGAGGGGTTTTAAGATAAGAAGTATATTTTAAACTGTGCCTTGTGAAATAAGTTATTTTATATATTAAACAAACCAAATGTTGACAAAGCAAAATTTTTTCAAATATTTAGCCACAACAATAAAAGGAGGCCATAAGTAATATAAACGTCCTGCTAAATAAATTGTAAAAATACATAAATTGTCAATAAAGATATAAATGCACTTGCACTCAAAAATTGCATTTATTAATTAGTTTTTTAATCCAAATATCTGTTCTTCTAAAATTTCCATAGCGCACAAAATGTAAAACCAGTTATGCTAATCAAGATACTAGTTAAAAGCACCTTATAACTTTAAACCTTTGTACTCAATCAAGATTTAATTGAAACTAATTTATACACTATGACAAAAATAAGAAGAAAATTAATTAAGACTAAAGAAATAGAAATAACAAAACAATTTTTATCTGACCAAAAGATTCGAAGAAGTTTTATGTTTGCTCAAGTTAAATTATAAAAGCTTTCTAAAACCTTTTAAAAATTGTAGCATATTTTTTGAGTGTTCATCTTCAAACAGAATTTAAATCGAATTGGACATATTTCAATGTTATGCCCCAAATCAAAAGTTATTCAAAATAAATTGTTTTGTATTGGCAAAAAAATGCATTTCAAAACTTTTTCTTTATAGTTTGAAGAAACTTTTTGTATTTCAACTTCCTGATGTACACAATGTACTACGCATGGAATCCTTTTTCAAAAATGTATTGTGCAATAATTATTGTTCAAAAGACTAAATATGTGTTTGAACCAAATTATGTAATTTATAATGTTTTAATTAAATGAAATTGTAAGCATTTTCAACAAGTTAAAGTTTTAAACTGTGTATATCTCACAAAATATCAGTATTCAAAGTTTTTTTAATTTAACACTTGATAAGACTTACAAATATGAAGTTTAATTAATGGTTAATTCCACGTAAAATGATACCACAACTGAAAAAAAAAATTCTACAGTTGTAACTTTTATATGTGCTTAAGAAAAGTTTGAATTTTATTTTTTTTGTATAAACAACTATTATTGTTTCACCTTTGGCAACACAGCAGCTTCAAAATGGCTGCTTTGTTTTGAAAGCATGGTCTCGTGTTTTTTCATCATTTTGAACCCAGGAATTTTAAGGTAAGAAACACATTTTATCAGATTTTTTGGAAAAACTATTAAAATAGATTATCAGAACTATCTGAAAAACACATTAATTATCGGAATTTATTACTAAAAGATTCTTAATTAGAAAGATAAAAATCTCATTTTTGACTGTAGTGTAAGTCACGAAAAGATATAAAAGTTTCTATAACTTTTTAAAATAAAGCTTTACTTCAAAATTTTACGATATTTTCTTTCTATAGTAACCTCTACGTAATTCCACACCTTTTTAATTTTAAAATAAAAAGCATTTTCTCTATTTATAACACATTTTAGCTTCGTAGTGTAAGTCACAATGTAGTGTCAGTCAGAGCTTCTGTTTGATTTATATATTATAGATTAGCTATAATACTTGTAGATTTCTTATATTTTGATAATTTTAATTTAAGATGGCTAAATCAACGGTTAAAAGAAGAAAAGAGCAAAGGGAAAGACTTGAAGCATGTGGAAAACTTCAAACCTTTAAAGAAAAGGAAAGCAAAAACGACTTTACGGACAACACATTAACTAAAAATACACCACCTCTATTGCAATGTTCCAACCGTTAGACAACATTGAATGGCATTTCTCTGCCACCAATGTTGGTCATCTTTACCTTTAGTCATAAAAAAGGACCATTTGATGGACTTGGTGATACAGTGAGGAGGGGATAAAAGCAGCCACACCGTCCAGGAAAATTGACCCACATTCTGCTAAAGATTTTTTCACTTTGCATAAGAAATCTGCCCAAACATATCACTATTATACATTTCTGACAATTGTATAAAGGGCGAAATAGGTAGATTAAATGATATTTGCAAATCAAAGGAAAATAAATATTTCTGATTCCTGACACTCAAAAATTGCTCTGCTTTTTAAAATTAAACAAATACTTACTTAAAACTGCCAATATTTCATTAAATCCCCAAAAAAACGACACTGCTGATTAAACAAATGGAAATGTTGTAAAAGGAAGTACCTCTCAGCAAAATTCTGAAAATGAATTTGATGCTGAAAGAAGAGCTTCAGTTCCTTTTGTAGGAAAATTATCGTTACATATTTTGTGGGGGCAAATGTTAAGTAAAGATGCTTATTCAATAAAACTGAAACATCTGCAATGGTCAGGAAGATTTTTTGCGTGGCCTGAGAAGGAAGGTTTTTCAGACAATTCTATTGAAGAAAGAATTAAGAAATTACCAGAAACCAACTTTAGGGGACGTTGTGTAACTTTTCTAACTATGATTTTACCATGTATGCAATTCTTAACTTACCATGTTCAAAATTATTTACATATGTGATGTTATTATTGCCTAAATTTCCATATATGTGATACAATTCACATGATGTAGTGTAAGTCACAAATTGAATGTAGTGTAAGTCACGCACAAAACTGTTAATAAATTATTTCCTATGATATTTCTACACTTTTTTGCAAATTAAATTATTTAGCTTTAAACCTTGTACTTAAATTAAGCACTGGTAGAATAAAGATTTACTGCACTATGAAGAAGAAATGAGAGTTTTAAATGATAACCAAAACTCGACTTCCTTTCATGTAGTGTAAGTCACAGTATGACATTTTTATTATTTTTTAGTGAAATACTAAATGAAAATGTTTTTTTATGATTTCTAAAAATAGTATATGTTCAGGGGTAAACTGGCGTACAATATTTTTTTGAATAAGTAGAAAATAATTATGAA
Organism: Oedothorax gibbosus; assembly: GCA_019343175.1. Lineage (NCBI taxonomy): Eukaryota > Metazoa > Arthropoda > Arachnida > Araneae > Linyphiidae > Oedothorax > Oedothorax gibbosus. Next base: position 14,423,277 of record CM033273.1, read on the forward strand.
CTACGCAAACGAAATTTGTTAAATCGTCCGATGTAGTGTAAGTCACGCGTGGAAATGCCCTAATGTTCTCTTTTTAATATACTTCAAATTTGAAAAATTATAACTAAAAAGTCGCGAATTTTACATTAAATTCTCTCATAATAATTTAGGAATTAATTATTTATCATTTTCAATATTCATGCTATATTTACTTTAACAAACGGCAAATATTTTTAATGTAGTGTGCAAAGAAGAATAAACACTTTAATATTAAAAATATTTATATCCCCACAAAATTTTTAAAACAAATAATTTATTGTAATCTTGACAAATTTTAAGGAAAACACGCAGACTTTGAATAATTATTTACTTATTGTGTGATAAGACTGTTTCATTAAATGTGCAGACACATGTTAAGTAAATTAAAATCAATGAAAATTACCACAAACCTTTCAAATTGTATCAAACTAACATGCAATTACAACAATTACTTTTGTCACACCTTCAGGTTCATAAAATTAAAAAAAAACACAGTTTAAGCTTCAATCAACAAGATATAAATATTTAATTTTAAATTAAAATATCAAACGTTGTATTAAATTGGCAGATGTACCTTGCCAATTGATTTTAATTACACTTTGGAAATAAACAGATTTAAAAACATTACAACTGGCATGTTTCACGTGACATAAATCATTCCTGGTTTTCATTGAGGGATTCGATGATCGGTGGTTTGATACAGTAAGCTCCTTCAACACATTAATTAACCAATCGAGTAATTATTTTCATTTTTTGGAACAGTTGCCACTCAAGACGTGAAACATGTCCATTCAGTTTTCAATTAATAAGAACCTATTCACCTATTCTATTGGCCGACAATAAAGTGATTAATAATTATTATGATTAAAGGAAAAAAATCATTAAACTCTTTCGTATATTTTTATTATTTTATGTACTATATATTTTTAGTTTGAATACTATAATTTTTCTACACATTTGAGCTTTATTTTTTATCATGTGCGAAGAACTGGTATTGGTTTGCAAGTAACTTTAAAAACCTAATTCTACTACGTTTAGATTTTAATATCTAGCATTATCAACAAAATTCGAATCACAACAATAACTTCCTACTACAGGAAAGTGATACGAAGTTAATGCCATGATATCAACTGTCGTCAATCATCAATATTTCTTAGAAACTCGGCATTCCAAGTTACAATAAAGGGGGAATAAGCCTGATAGACCGCGGGTCTCTAAACCAAAGTGCCTCTGTGTTAATCCAATGGAGAAAAAAAATTCTAAGCCCCATTTCTCCGACTGTATTGAATATTTTTACAAACGGTTTTTTATGTAATAAATGTAGCTGACTTAAGGTCCCGACAATCCCACTTATTGAATTTGGTACGAATATTTTTTTAATTTAATAAATATTTTTACACAAAATATTCGAAGCAATTTCAAAAATGTAGATTACAGAGACCTGTAAGTTATCTGCATTTTTTTGTCATTAAAAAAAAAAAACTTTGTAAAAATATTCAATGCAGCCAGGTAAATGTGTGGCTTAGCAGTTAATTGTTCGTTGGATTAACACTGAGGCACTTTGGTCTGGGGATCTACAGTCCCTTGGCTCATTTGCCTTTAAAGGAGTCAAAAAACATCACCAAAGTTGTAAAAAAAACCATTAGTTTATTTATTTTATTTTCAGTGATGGGAGAGGGGGGGTACTTAAAAATATATCATCAAGAATTGCTAATGATATATCATTCTTTATAACCTGCTATATACTACTACTTTTTACTATATAAACCCACTTCCACTACTTTTAAATATCCATCAAATTTAATGTATCTCAGTTTCTATCAAATTTAACAATAACTTCGTACCAACTTATCAAAACAATAATACTTAAAAACTCTGCATTAAAGGTTACAATTAACCACTAAACTATTGATATTTAAATCACCTATAACAACCATCAAGTGCAAAACCTGTCAACCACCAATTAACCTTCCGGAGGCCTCTTCGAACGGGATTCCACTAAGAGGTCAAGGTGAAGATAGCCACAACCTGGGTTTCTTTGGGTGAACCCGAGTCTTATGCCCGAAGGGACACGAGTTTCTTTTTACTCGAGATATTTTAATGAGAGTTATTTTCCCACCAGTCATGTTTAGTTATGTTTGCAGTTGATTGAAGGGTGAATGGGCGCGCTGGACCGCGGGTCTCCAAACTCAAGTGCCTCAGTGTTAATCCAATGGCGAAAAAACTATTTTCTCTGTCACATTTCTCCGGCGGTATTGAATATTTTTACACACGTTTTTTTTAAATAATAAATGTAGATAACTTACAGGTCTCTATCTTCCCACTTTTTGAAATCGCTTCGAATATTTTGTGTAAAATTATTTATTGAAAATTAAAAAATATTCGAAACAAATTTCAAAAAGTGGGAAGGTCGGGACCTGTAAGTCAGCTACATTTATCACATAAAAAATCCGCCTGTAAAAATATTCAATACAGCCGGAGAAATGTGGCAGTGAAAATATTTTTCTCTCCATAGGGTTAACACTGATGCACTTTGCTTTGGAGAACCCCGGTCCAGCGCGCCCATTCCCTCTTAATATGAAATGAGCTGGTCAGTATTATTCAATATTGAAAAGTATATGGGTTTTTTAGACATCAAAATAAATTGAAATAGATATGTGTGTTGTATGGAATATTCTAAATCCAGTAAAATAAATTGTTTATGAGTAGTAAAAATTTCGGACTTTTGCGGCAGGGATTGTAAACCTTTCTCACCTTAACACAAATACTTCAGGTTTAAAATTAGGAAATATATTTTGCTGTTGATACTGTATTTGTTAATATAGTTTTCCTATCTCAATAAATGCTTTAATAAATAAGTTGATGCCCAAAGACTAGTAAGTTTCATTCATTTATAATCTAATGTTGGTTTAACAATAGGTTGTACAACTAGTTTTAATTTTATTTTCTATAACTTTAAGAAGTCAAATCATTGTAATCAATAGCTACTTGTATCTTCGAGAGCATTTAGATTCATGGAAGTTACTGTTGCTGTTTTATTATTTTTTTATTATTTATGAACTACTAGTATTTATATACAAGTTGTGGTCATGTTACTTATACTTATTTATAATTTTAAGTGAAGTTTATATTTTTAATTCTGACTAAAGAATTAACGAGTTCTTAACTTAAAAAATATTTTATAAAAAACATTTACTGTCTGTTCAGAATAGCTTTTTTTTAAATAACAAATAGCTCTGAATTATGATTAATCTCATTACTATGACTCATTACTGAATTAGGAATCTAATGACATTGTATAGATTAGTAAAGCCGAGTATTTCTTGAAAATAATGACTTAATCAAACCCCATGCGGCCAATTAAAAGAGCCTGTTTCTAAATTTAAGAAGATTTTCAAAAGTGTTTTTTTTTAAGTTTTGATATTATATGAATGTAAATCTCTTTTTTTTTTAAAAAAAAAGGAGATTTAATAACCAAATATTATTAAAAATTACCGCATAATCTTCTGAAACATTTTTTTTGTGATGCACGTATTTCACAGAATAGGGGAGACAGGGGGAATCACGCCACCCTGGGCAATGCCGCCACCCCTTGTACCTCGTAAGCGGTGTGTGTGGGATGGGGGCTGAGAGCGCTGACCTGTAGCGGGAAACACAGTAATCCATAGTAGAGACGCTTATAGCCGTGCGGTGTGTTGGTGTAACGTTATTTGAAAAATACGGTTTCTAGTGAATTTCATCTAATTTTGAGCCTTCTGAAACTAAGAGATACACTCTTAAAACAAAAGAGTGAAATCCACTCCTATAGGGGAAGTGCATTTTCGGCACCGGAAAGGAGTGGAAATTAACTCAGAATGAGTTAAAACCGATCGTTTGTTTTAAGAGTGTAAGTGACTGTTATCTCTAAGTTAGATAAATCAGTTACATATCATTGACAATAATACTTATTTGGCTACGTTATCACGTTGTTAGTTTGGACGCTAGGCTATCTACCTTCCCCTAACTAAGCCATTTCTGCCATTTTGTCTTACCGGGGTAATGCCGCCACATCACTCCGGGGTTATGCCGCCACCCACAAAAGGATGGTGGCATAACCCATGAATTAAAAATTTCATATATTGGCCCTACAACCTATTAGTTTTCTTTCCATATGCCCCGTATCCGGAAAAGAATAACTGAAAAGGCCATATAGACCAACGAAACTTCAAAAACACTACCCAGTTGGTTTCAGAGGAAAAGTTATTAAAAGTGTAGCTGCACAGTTTGCCATTCCAAGGTTACCGGACAAACCATAATCGGAAAAAAAATTGCACTATTTCACTGTTTGGTGTGTGGGGAGTATGGTCCTACTTCTGAAATGTGGTATCAGTGTGTAATATGTGGAAAATGGGCACACTCGGAATTCAGTGGTTACGATTCTTCAGAAAACGACACATGTTTTTTTGTTCAGATTAGAACTAAAAAGACTTATTAGCCATTTACCAGGCCTACACAGTATTTTTTAAAAAGAATAGTAGATCATAGACTAACTAATAGTCATTTACTACACATGTTACTTTGTTAAGAATAGTAAGACTATGGCAGAGACTAATTAATGGCCATTTACTGCACGTGTGATTTTTGTTAAACTTTTTTATTAATTTCTTCATTTAATGAAACCCATTTTAGTGCTATATGTTGTGCTTTATTAAATCCTTTTCCATTAGTCATAGCTTATTTGCTGCATTTTGATGGTGTGGTGGAATAACCCCAGGTACCGGGGTAATGCTGCCACTCAACAAGCTTGTACAAAAAACAGTTTTATTCCGTTTCTATTAATGATATCAAGTTTAAAAAATCACTACAAGATAGGTTATGAAATGCAGTATGCTATGTTTGTTACAATTTACATTCATTTTAACACAACTCTGCATGAAAATTCAATTTCCCTTAATGTGGCACGATTCCCCGGTCTACCCTACGCTTAATTTTCTTTAAACCAGATCTATTGTAGTTACATAAAGTTCAAACTATTATTTATCACAATTTGTTTTTTATAGAGAAGTGAAATCTCTCTAAAGAAGAAGTTAATACGCTCTAAACTTCTATAAATATTTAAAAAAATAATAATTGTAACACATTAAGTGTTTTTAAAAGTAATTTAATGTGTACTCTTTAAAATAATAACTAAATTTACTAGACAATGGCGGATTAAAATAAACTAATTTTTACATCAGCCTAAAACAGGTGAGGTCATATCGCAAACAAGGCAGAAATGCATTCAAGCATAGTCTAAATTTCATCCACTTGTCACCATCCCAAAGATGCCTGACGTGAACTTTTGTCCAGGAAAATAGCTAAGAATTTCTAGTATACAATCTTCAATAACTTTGATAATAGAGGTACACATTTTGTGTTCCTGAAGATTAAGAGGCATTCAGTTTTTTTTATTCACAAGCACTTCTGTCGAAAGTGGTTACTCACTTATATTGTTTCTTATAACAACCGTTCTTATTCCGTAAAACTAATGTTTCCCTAAACACTTCCTTGAAAAATACAACTGAAAAAGCAGAATATAGATTTTCATAAAAAAAAATTAATGATAATTGTCTTTTTATGTTTTTATTTATAATTCAAATTTGAGTTTAAAAATTGTTGAATAATAAACTGAAAGGTAGAATGGAATGCTATACATTTAATAAATAAGATATTTACTAGCTTCTTGCAGCGAAGGAATAAAGGATCAAGATAATAATAGTTTGTCTTTGGCTTTCTTATATTTATTTGAATTCAAAAGAAATTGGTTAGATAATAGTTTTATAAATGTACCTATTTATGCGGGAATATTAAGCTAAGATTTTTTAAGGAAAAATAACAACAGGAAAAAATTATAACATTGACTTTAAAATGAAATTTATATTAAATTTTAAAAAAATCATGCTACGTTGCCAAGAAGACTGCAGATGAGAACATTCAATTTAGTTTATAACAGTCAGGATATGAAAACGACCAAATCGTTCATGTTTTACCAGCAGGTAAGAGAGGAAAGGTACAATTCAATCTATCAGGAACGTAATTATTGCGATTAATTAAATAAGGCAATAGCATTTGCAGAATTTTGTTTGAGCTTCACTGCAGCATTATCAATATGAATTTAAATTGTTTCATAAAAATCTCAAATATGGTAGGAAGCATGACAATTACAAGTGTAATTTTAAAAGGTTTAGCTTCAAAGGGTCAAATTTAAATTTCCAAAGGTTAAACATATTGCTTCTTACTGGAGGAATCAGTTTCTTATTGAAATCGTAGAAAACTTAATGCACCTAATATTTTCTGCAAAAGCTTAAGCAGAATATTTTCTGCAAAATAACACAAAACAAAACCAAAAAAAAAAAATATCTTCCTCAAACCAAACTTAAAACTTCCATCTCTAGGTATTCAACAGACTGAAATTGCAGAATCTTTGAAAAGTGATTGCATCTAAGATTTTCTGCAAAAGCTTACACATAAGATTTTCTACATAAGTTACAGAATAAAACCACAAAAAAAGAACATTCCTCAAACCAAACTTAAAACTTCCGTCTCTAGGTATTCAAAAGACAGAGGGGGAGGAGGGGTAGTCGCCCTCGCTGCTCAATGAGGCAAGTTCAAGGCCAAACAATCCCACCGTGGGGATGCGGAGAGAAGTGAAGTCACAAGTGGGTCAGTGTGATTACAAACGAGCAGACGGAACCCCAACCGGAACGACAAGGGGAGAGAGAGACTCTTCTGGAACAGGGATGATGCGCAAGATCAACTGGATTGTTTTGGTCCAAAAGGAACTAAGAAACAGTTGAAATATAAATGCGAAATTTTTGTTTACATCTTGACGATCCTGGAATTGGTTATCGACACTGTGCGAAATTCATTAAAAAAACAGCTACTATATTTATGTACCAAAATGAATATATTATGTCTAATATCTCCAATTAAAATTTGTGCGAAGATGATTTTTGCTTCCACACTACGTTTATAATATACGGAAGCTTTAATAAAGGCTATGTCTGTCCGTCACTCACTTTCAGCCCAAACTTCAAATGCTGCGGAATTAAGAAACACTTAGCTAAAATTTACCCATTAGCGATGATTAGTAAGAAAATTTTCCAAGCGAAAATTAGCTTTCCGCTTGAGTTCATCTAAATATGCAAAATATAAGACAAATGAATACCGTAGTGCTGAATAATTTAGGTAGGACATGATAAGTTACCCGAAATACGAATTTAAAACACTTAAAGTTAACGTTTTAATTCTGAAATGATGGTGTTAATGGTCAAATGAAGTGTTGAAGGTTCTCAAAGTCGTTGTTAATGGGTTAGGTCGAACATTTCGTCGGGAGCTAGAAGATCATGGAGTTCATTGTTAACATTGCGCAAACTTCATTCGCAAATGAAAAATAACTACTACTATATTCATGCATAAAATGAATATATTATTCACAATGCCTCCCGTTAAATCTATGCGGTGTTGTTTTTAGTTTCCACACTACGATTATACCGTAAAAAAGTGGAAGCTTTTACAAAAGGCTATGTCTGTTCGTCTGTCCGTTACCCACTTTTCTACCCCAAACTGCAAATGCTACATATAGAGGCGATCTAGGGGCCCGGATGGCCGAGTGGTTTTGGCCATTAAGCTAGTAGTCTGCGCGCTGTAACGGGTGCGGGTTCGATTCCCGCCTTCGCCTTGGGTGTACTTTCCTTTCTCTGTGACAGTAAAAATTGTTTATGTGTCTGTCTTATTGACGAAGGCTTATAAGCGGGTCTCTGATCAAGCACACAAGCCGGAATATATATGTACCCTACCCATACCCAAGGCGATCTATAAAAAAATTCATCGAACCAAAAGTAGAACCAATTAAAATTCTCGGAAACAAAATTTGAAGTTTAATAATAAGAAAACATAATAAAATAAAATAATAATAAAAGTCAATAAAAAAAACTTACTTATTTAAACTCAATAGGAATACTATTAGACCCCATTTTTTTTATCTCCATTGCCACCCAACGATCGCACGAGAAACTTTGATATCAGCCCCGACATTTAACCGTGGTCCAAAATTACGATGCTTGTCTACAATAGTTTTTTTGCAGCGCATTGTGACGTTAAACCAAACCAAATTGTCTACTCAGCTTTAAAAAAAATCATTTCTCTTCGAGTTTCGACTTCTTAGCTCTTTTCGGAAAAACACTACCTAATTATTCTACAAATTTAACACGAAAAAGATGATCATGGACAGTTGGTCATCCAGTGCATAATCATTTGAGAGGATTTTCGCCGGTTTGTTTCATGTTGGTTTGTAATGACACGGTAGAGTTACAGGGAAGCATTGAAACGAATGAAAAGTGTTTATTACCATGCATGTAATCTATAATTAGTCGTTGATTTAATTTTGTTATCAAACCAAGATTATGATCCGTCTAGTAACTGTAATTGTTTTCAAGAAAGGCTTATAATTTTTTAAAATTTAATTTTAAGTATTAAGAAGTCAGGTAAAACTTACTATAAAAAAGTATTACATGAGTTGAAAATTTAAAATTTGAAATAAGTTTACAACTGGCCAATTTGCTTATCCCTTAAAAGGTTAAGGTACAACACTCATTTTGAAATACATACATGTATATTCTGAAAGAAAACAAATAATTTGAGTAAAATAAATAATATGTTGTTTGGCGATAATAAATGTTGACATGAATGTGACAATGACATAAATGTTTTTCAACAAAAGTTATTTTTAAAACTAAATGTTTTAAATGTTTAAATTGTTTTAATGCATTGTTATGGTGTATCGTCAATATTTGAATGAAATTTTCGTTCGTCGTCATAATTAATAGAAAGTGTCTACATTTTCTGGCCCTAATGGAAGCTAGAATAAAATGAAGATGCTTGGCGCTAAAAGAAGTGAAGCCGCCTGAATGTCGCCAATTGTAATACTAACTTTATTTTAATTACGAAGCTTATAGTTGTTTTCTTTAAGAATATGTTTTAAAAATAAAAAAAATTAGGAGTGTGAAACAGCACACTTCTTTCAATGACCCACTCAATATTATATACTTAATCAAAGATTTGCACTAGAAGTGTTTCGTTTTTCACCAATACCTTTGAAGCCTAAAAAGTTCTGGCATCTACCCTTTGCGCGATTTTCTCGAAAAGCGTATTGCGACTTCCGACAGTTACTAGGAATTTTCATACCAAATTGGAAGTCTTTCGCTCTTTTAGTTCGAACTGTAGAGTTTTTTTAGACAGACCAATATCCAAAAACCACTTTTTCATAATCAGCAGAGAGAGAACTCTATATCAAAGAGAGAGAACTCTATATCCTATACTTATAAACATGACCAATATATTTGATATATTTCTCCTAATTTTATTTATAGTACACCATAGATTCACGTAACGCTTTTAGTTACCTGTCAAAATACCGCCAAATCACTCACTAAGCGCTTTTTGGGCCTATTGAAAGAGCTATCAACGGCTTCAATTGGCCACTGGTTTTTACACTGTTTTTGACCAGAAAGTGTCCTAATTCATTTTAACCTCCCTTCACCTCCGATTAAACGGGAAAAATTCTTCAATAAAAACTAATTTTTTTTTTGTCCTCCAAGATGAAAACCAGAAGTTCCCATGGAAACTAATGGCTTCCTTAACCGTCTGAGAGATAAGCAAATTGGATAAAGTGTAAACTCTTTTTCACAGCATAAGTTTAAAATTTAAACTTTAAACTGAAAATTTAATTATTTTTATTTTTTGTTTATTTATTCTTTATTTCTAGAGCGGATAATAAAAAAAATTTCTCCATACTTCAAATTTTTAAATTTAAATAAATTGTATAATTTATAAATTTTTTAAAAATCCTGTATTTTGTTGGAACACCTGACATTCAGGTGATGGGTTTAACGTCTTTATCCCACAAGGGTTTTTAAGAATTACCTAACCTTAAGCAAGAAGAGTAGGGGTTATAACTATCCTTAATGTTAAACAGATTTTCAAGTTTATGCAACTAATAATAATAAATTTTAACAGTATAAAATAAAAATTAAAACTTTTTACTAAATTAATATTATGTTCCCCAGGAGAAAAAGCTTGAATATTGTTATTAATAATATCTTAAATCAGAACTATACATTCGAAATTCGGCCTTAAAATGTAACGTTAAGATATACCATAACAATTAGTATTAATATTTATTAGTATTAATAAGCAATTAGTATTAATTTTTATTAGTATTAATTAGCAATTAGTATTAATTTTTATTAGTATTAATTAGCAATTAGTATTAATTTTTATTGGTATTAATTTTTATTAGTATTAATTTTTATTAGTATTAATTTTTATTAGTATTAATTTTTATTAGTATTAATTAGCAATTAATATTAATTTTCTTCTATCCTTACAAATAAAAAGAAAGAGTATAACAGACGAGTAAAAGAACACAAAAAAATTAAATTTTACCAAAAAAACATAATTTGTCTCAATTTCATAATTTGTCATTAGTTGTTCAAAGAGATTCATTATATATGTGCAATGGATAATTGTAATAAGATATCTTTTATCGATTTTCCAACTTATTCTTACAGACTGGGTTATCTTCCAATTAGACGTCTGTGATACCCATTGAGTATGACACCCAAAATATAAAAAAAATCAGCGCCAAATGGGAATTATTTTTACTTTTTAACAATTTCAATGTGCTTAACTTAAGCACTCACTAAAGTGTAAAGTGCTTTACATATGCGTACATTTAATGGTGGTCTCAGAGGTTTTTAACTCAATATTTGCCCGCAATTTTCAACTACGATTGCATGTTTATCCCTTTCAATCCCAACTTTTAGCTTCCACACTACGTTTATAACGTAAAAAGTGGAAGGTATTATAATCGTTCAGTCCGTCTGTCCTCCCGTCTCTCCGCCCGTCTGTCCACCGTCACCCACTTTCATATCCCAAACTACAAATGCTACGGACAAGTGTGATACGTCAAAAAATTCAGCGCATACATTGAAAATTTCAGAAAAGAATTCGAATTCGAAGTACTTCAATTGTTTAACAAACTGCAAAATTTAATGCTCATTTAAAAAGCATAGGAAGCCATTTTTATTAGAATTAAATCACCATGGCCATTCGCAACAATCGTTCGAGAAACTTTAATTCTTTTAGACAATAAATTAAAATCGATCAGTTTGAAATGACGTCAAATATATTTCACTACGATATTCTTTGTATGTTGATATAAAATGTTTTCATTCTATTTAAAAGCGAGGAATATTGCATATTTATTCTTTGAAATATAAATTAGTTTTTGCAAACGACCAGTAATAATTATTGAATTTTCGAAATTAAAAAAATGAAACTAGCCACTTTTAGCATGTAAATGTTTAATATAGAATTAATACTGTGTTTGGCGCCTTTTTACCTGTTAAACACAACTGTTGTCTGGAAGCGGGTTGAGTGACACATTCTGTTACAAACCTACTTGTTTATTTGTTATTCTAAAAACCATAAATTTGTGAAGTAACTCATAATGCAATTATGCATCCAGAATGAAATAGTAAAAAAAGGAAAAAATCTTAATTTTTTAACTAAAATTTAAGGGGATAAATTTAAAATCATAATTTTAATAAGTTATAACAATAATTTTTTGGAAACTTTATTTGTTAAAAACAGTTATAATTCAATTTTTAAGCATTTAAAAATGCTAGCATGAAGAATTAAGTACCAATTTATTTAATAAAATTGTTTCAGACTAAAGTTTATTTTACAATGGTTTTAAGGTTTTTCATATTTTCTTTAACTAAAACAAACATTATTTAATTGTTCAAAAGACATGATTCTTCCATCTAACGGTACAATAAAATATTACTTCATAGAAACACTTATGGAGAATTTAATAAAATTTATTTGAAATAAGTGCGAGTTTAACTTAGTGAGAAAATAAATTGTAAGCTGAAGATTCGAAATGGAATCATTAGGAGTGAAAGGATTAAAAGTCAAGCCTAGTAAAGGAATACAAGGATTACATTGTCAGGTTTTTACAGTAAAAAGAAATAGCACTTTAATTTGTTTGTAAACTCATTTTATATTATTATTTTCACCCATATAGATATTATATATATCCCCCCCCACACACTCTCTCTCTCCTTCTACACACCCGATACGGGATATCATGTTTCACAGCTTCGAGCTGTCAACTGTTAATTTGCGTTACATGTGTTACCATTAAAACCCTAGATCAGCTAGAAGTAGAATTAAATAGTGGGAGGGCCGACCCGGCGGCGCAACGGTTAGGGAGCTAGCCTTTGGAGCTTCTGGGTTCGGGTTCGAATCCCGGTAAGGCATGGATGTTTGTGCTTGTCTATAAATGTTGTTATTTGTCTATGTGTTTGTGTCGTCTCTTTCTTTGTGTGTCTCTTGTGCCTGTGTCATTTCTGGGGTTGAGTACAATAGACCTGAGGTCGCAGTGCTTGGCGAACTTGCCCCCCACCAAGAAAGTCATAAGTCATAATAGTGCGGGAGTTAATTTTAACTGAGACCATTAGTTAAAACTAGTTTCCACTACCTAAAATCAGTCACTCCCAGCTAATATTGGTTTTAGCAAAGTAGATTGGTTCAAACTAGATTAAACTATAAAAAAAATTTATTACTCTATTAGATAAAACTAGAATTAACTGAAAATAACTCGATTTAGGATAATAGGTTTGGTTTAGTTTAATTATTCGAATTATTGCTGAAATGCAATGAATGCATTTTAGTTATTGGAAGACTCCTTTAAGAACGGTACTATGCGGGTTTTTTTAAGAACTACATTGTCCTAATACGATTATAAAATTCTTCTTTTCAAACATTTAATAATGGATTAATGTTTAATTAATGAAGCAAAGTAAAAGATCTTAAATTTCGTGCAATAACGACTTTTTGCAACAAATCTTTTTGCAACAAGTTTACGTATTGTCACTTCTTTTTAAAGAAATTAACGTTCACAATAATTTAAAAGTCTAGCATTTGCAGTTATTTCGACTTTTATCTGAAACATGTCAGATAATTCTAGTTTTTGCTAATTACAACTAGTTTTAACCAATGCAATTGGTCAAAACCACTTTTAGTTTTAGGGTTTCCACTAGTTTTGGCTTGTGGAAACTAGTTTTAACTAATGGCCTCAGTTAAAACTAGTTCTCACTAGTTAATTCTAGTTTTAGCTGATTTCGGGTTTTAACAGTAACATATGAGCCGCGGTAGCTCAGTCGTGCTCAGCGTCGTGCTCGCATCGGAAGGGTTGTGGGTTCTGTCCTCGGCGGTGCTCGCAATGCTGATGGTTGCTGGGTCGGCGCTTGTATTCGATTAAAGACCGCCGTGTTGCTAATGGTGGCTGGGGCACGTTAAATATGTCGTGGTCACAAAGTCCTCCATGTTCCCATACCAAATTAATACCTCTGGGGGTACCAGATCAGGGGGTTATCGGCCTTTGATCTAGATCAAAATTACGATGTGCGAGTGAGAATGGATGTGTAAAAGGGACCTTCCTGTAAAACGGATGTGTCATGCTGCGAGCAAAAGTCGGCTTCCTCCCTTGTGGCGCTCAATAAAAACGGAAGCCGCCCCACTTCGCCTTAAAATCGGGTAGTTCTCTACTCCGGGCTCGGTTACCGAGTGGCATTAGAAATAACAACAACAACAGTAACATGTGTTTTTCTGAGAAGGCGAGCGTTTTTGAGACTCGCCGGAACATGTAAAATTTGTTCCAACAAATAAACTATTTGGGCCAATAATCTACGTTGTTTCCTTCGTGAATCCTTTCATGTTTTATGCGCATGTTGAAGATATTTTCTGAACATTTTATGCACTTGACAATTTTTGGAGCTATTCAAATGACATATATCCGCACTAGAAAGACCTTTTTAAAAGGGAACAAATTCATGCATAAACTATTTAGCTTGAAGCAACATTAACAAAATTATGAAGATTTGCAAAACGGAAAATTGTCGAAAGTTTTGTATACTTCTTCATCCATGCCAAGTAAACAAATAAGAGGATAATACTATAATCTATAAAATAAGTCTCTCCTTATATATCTTTACAATTTTATCTTACATCTATCTTTACAATTTTATAGAAATTTTATCTGCAAATAGCATCATCTTCAAATAAACATTTTGAGATCCGGATGAGAAATTCCATTTAAATTTTCAATTATAGCATGTGTTTTCTTACTTTTCAGTTATACGTTTTATGTACTTAAAATCGATCAAGCGCTTACAGTTCATGTATTTTTCTCTACATTAGTAGATCCTAGTAAATATGTTATTTTTAACTGTGTTATCAGGATGCAAATGGGATACTGCAAATTGGAAAAGATTAAGAATTGATGTTTTTATAAAAAATAGCATTCTCTATGGAATAAAAAAAATTATATCAAACTTGAAATGCAGCACATTCTTTTAATGGACATTCAAATTTCAACTATGTTTGTTATACAGTTTTAAATTGATACTAAAAGTTTCGAACTACTTTATTTTAAAAGCTGAATTTTAAATAATTTTTTTCATATTTTGAATAGGGAATATTAGTACTATCTTATTTTTTACTGCATGAAGTTTTATCAGATTTTCTTACCGTTTTTAGTGTGCAGTGATTTTCAGGATTAAACTTTCAAATTCTACACAATTATATTCAGACTATTAAAAAATTCTAATGTAAAAATGACAATTTAATAGTTTTTGCTTAAAAATATTTCGATTTCATATAAAATCGATAAAATATATAACTTCACTTTAGTGATTTTAAACTTTCGTTTAATTATATTTACTTCATAATTATGCTTTTAAAAATTATTGAAAATACTGCAGAGCAAGTATTTACTCTCTCAGTTATTCTCGCTCGTATACCCTATAATTTTACCAATTCGTAACACTTTTGTAATAGACATTTGCAGCTTAAGGGGATACGGTACCCAAAAATTGGTCAAAATATCGATTTTTCAGTTTTTACTTCTTATCATTTACAAGATTTTTCTGAACATTTACTGAAAGTTTCATAATGATATCTTTTGTAGAAAAAAAGTTATTAAATATTTTCTGGAGTCATTCCTATAAGTTTGAATACGTATTTCGTCTGCTTCCAACCTTTTTTCTCGGTTTCGCGTTTTTCAATTCTTGTGTTTAATAAATCCCTAAGGATTTTTTGCTAATTAAGTTAGAATTTTGAAATTTTTAACCTGTGTTCTTACATAAATGGTGCATAAAGTTGTGCATGGAATAAGGTATACTATGAATAATTGTTTTTAAAAAAATGTTGAATTCAATAATTTGTAATTTTTTGTGATTTTCAGTATAAATGCATGTTACTTTTTAACTGTAGCTCACATTTTAAAATCCATGCACAGTTCTTGAAAACAAGTTTATGTTATTATTTCTAGAAATAATGTTTTGGGTACCGTATCCCCTTAAAATATTGAAAATTAAATCCATCTAAGCATACTTACTTGAAGAATTTCAAAACACTAAATACAATTCGTATTTCGTACTTTAAATTGTTAATACAGTAAACAAATGAAATATGCTCTTCAATAAAGATTTTACTTTCAAAGTTTTGCTTTTAGTAGCGTACTTATTAAGCCGAAGTAAAAAATAAATTCACATTTTTATGTGAAGTTAGTCATTTTTTATTATAAATGTTTTATTTCAGAAAACATACTTAGATAATTAAAATCCATTTGTATGGTTACCGCCCTCATAGATATTTTCTATAAAATGTTCTAAAACTATTTGTGTGAATAGGACTTTATTTGGCTTTCTGAAATAAACAGACTAGAGGCAACGATTAAAAGTCAACATTATTATGTGGATTTAGGTAGCTATTATATTTATCAATAACTGATATTTTCATATTTAGTTTCTCTTTAATTTAACTTTCACGCTTCTGTTTTTATTTTTAAAGCAAACCAAACATCCATTAAAAAAATATTTCATTAAAAAAATATGTAAATAATAAAAATATGTAAATAATAAAAATAACAATAGTATGTAAAAGGTGAAAAAAGTAATGTTTACTATATTTACCTTGAAAAGCCTTAAAAGATTCAAACGCAGGATCGAAAGATTTTCAATATAAACTTAAATCCAATGAAAAATTTCAACAATATCAACGTGTATGATGATAAAAAAAATTGTACCTTATAGGTATAGAAAAAATTTAATTATTTTTTTTAAAATTTTGATTTAAGCTATCTATAGGATTAAATTGAACTATCTTATAAAATCCGTCAATAATTTTTTTTAAAAAAATTGCGTTTATATGTTTTTAAGTATTCTTCACGTATAAAAATATTATTTTCAACTTTACTTCTTTGAGATTAATATAAATTTCTTAATTAAATAAATACGATTGACATTTCGGAGAAGTTTAAGACTCCAATGTATAATAACAAAAATGAAGTTTTGTGTGTTTGTTTGTGGATATGCCTCTTATTGACTCATAAACTAGACATTTGTTTGACTCGTAACTTGGCATTAATGTGTAGTTCATACTTAAGTTACAGATTTCGAACTTTCAGAGCTCAAAATGTTCTATTTTTGGAGAAAATTCGAATGTTCTGAAAAAAATACACCACTTTCGCTCAAATCCGATCATTTTTTTTACAGGCAGTTCGAACTTGCATCAGGTTCACTATTATTGCATAGCTAAATTTTAACTTATAGCGTTCCCCGAGGTGATACTGAAGGTATTAAATAATACACATACGACAGATGCAAATCTATTGACAATCAAGTCGAGATAGAAAAGAAATGCACGTACAATTGATAATGGCCATCAGCAATTAACTATAATCCTTCTTTCACCAATAGTCCTGTGAGGTTTTAGTGTGATACATTATTTACAACCAAACTAACCCAACAGTCCGCAGGCTCACCAAACACCATGGGATTGGCAACCCTGCCTCTTTTATGTTATCTGCCTTTTTACAAAGTGAACGCTTCAATAATCAAAATATTTGGGATGCCAAGTTGTGGAGGCGGACTATATAAACATTGTGTAAATAGGGGGTCTATGCTTATTTTTGTCATAGTCTTTGCAAACAGAAAAAAATGTAAATTAAATGTAATTTATGGAAAATCAATGATGATTTCTTGATCGAAAAGTTAATCACTGAAACGAATCTGGTCAGGCTAAGCTAAAGATTAACACGTTTTTTTAGAACTATATTAGAACAAACGTAAAATTACTAAGTAGGCTATGACAAACCAATCCAAATGTGAAACGAAATTTTGCAAAGAACTTTAAAGCAAATCCGAATTAAAGTTATACTCGCGAAGTATAAATCTAAATATTTCTTTTATCTAAGGGGTCAATGCAAATCTACTGTGTATTTTTACTAAGATTACTCATACTCAAATCTTCATTGAATCGCAAAGTTTGTTTAACTTGTTACGCATCTTTGAATAAAAACGCACTTCCGGATTTACATATCAACCAAAGAGGTAAACACAAAATTACTTTTCGAATTCAGATCACCTGTAATCACCTCGTTGAGCTATTGGTTGAATTTTACACATCAGTGAAGAAACCGCTTCGACATAAACTTATAAATTTGATAATGGTTTACAAGTTATAATTAGAATTTACTTTATTGCGTGTCGCCAAGCCAGTAAGATGTGGTTAATCCTCTCGCTTGTCAAGCGAGTAGGAGCGGGTTCGAATCCCGGATAAGGCATAGATATTTGTGTTATTTTGAGTACATGCTGAACGTGGGTGTAGAGATACCGGCACCTTTCTGGAATGTAGAAGTCATTAGAATGCGCACCTCTCAGTCAAGTCAGCACTGGTACTCAAAGCCTTGTGCCAACGGATGCTACTGCACCCCTCTTTCTTTCCAGGCTAGGGCCTGGAGGAACACGACGACAACAACTATATTGTTTTTTGTGTTTTTTTTTTTTGCAATTGCAATTCAGACATTGCCTTTTAGTCATAATGGAATCGCCTGAAATAACGGGTTGCGCATTATAATTACATTTTGCCTGATAGTGTATTTTTACAGTTGTAGTTTAGATAAGGTCATTGGTGATACTTAAATCACCAGTAATAATTACATTCAATTAAGGACAAGTTGGCGCTTAGACGGGTTCAAATTTTAAAATAAGCATATCTAATACAGTTACATTTTTACAAAACTTACAAAATAGCTTGAAATTTGCAAAAACATAATTTATTTCAAATAAAACTTCTAACCGTGATAGCAATTTTTCATTAGTATAATTATATTAATAAGAAATCACAGTTGGTGTGAAATCTAATTTTTAGCTTTGATTGTTGAAGTGAAGCGGAAAAACCCCCCTTCTTTTTGGAAAAGTGTTTCGAAACTGCATAAGTGTTACTGCTTTAGGCATTTTCTTCAGAAATGTTTTGCTGAAATGCAGAAATTTATAAAAGAAGAATATAATAGTACCCCATAAATAAAAATATACTTTTAATATTACTAAAATATTTAAACAAAATTGCACACTTGTCATGCAAAGTTAGTTTACATTTCTGTTACAAAATCTAATAATGTCTGTCCCTTTATAATTTTTTTTCATGATTTATAAGAAAATTCTGGAAGTTTTTTACGCTTTTGTGAACATTTTATATATTGAATACTTCTATTTGAGTAAGAACGTTCAAATTTCAAGTGTGTTGCATTTTACATAAAGTGTGGGGTATGGGGAGTCTTTCATGCGAAAGGTCCCAGGTTCGAGCCCTTGCATTGCAAAAATAATTTCCGACCTAAAACAGTATGTACGCTAATGTTACGATAATCCCATCTAAGAGTACACGTAAATATCTCAGAGTCTGACGCTGCTACGATGTCGCTTTGAAATTGCGTTGGTGCCTACCAAGTGGCTAGCAGGTTGTGCTTCTAAAACGCTTCCAATCCTCTTACTCAGTGCGACATAATTAATTTACCCTGCTCTCGAAGAAGGAATCATGTTCCTCATATGAATTTTAAGCCTTACATTCATACGTTTTTTTAGTGATGAGCTCAAAAAAGAAAAAAACGTATTAAAATCTCAGCATAAAATATTTATGTATTTTACCTTTCAATCTGAAATTTTAAGTACAACTTTTTAGATTTAAAAATTAGCTCCTGCCAACAGCCATTTAGTGTCCCAACACCTGCCGTGCCCATTTCAGCTTACGTGATCAAGGGCTTTGGGATGCTAGGCATATGTCCCAGTTAGGTGGTCCATCTCACGCGGAACCCCCAGTGTTTATTTCCCAAGCATACTTGGTCCTTGAATGTAATAGTACCCCATATATTATTTGGGATGAAAAGATGAGTCAACCTCGCCCAATCCGGGACTCGATACCCGGACCTGTGGCATAGCAATGCGAAGCACTACCTCTAAGCCACTGGGCTTTTTTTTAATATTAAAAAGGGTAATTTTCTTTTATTGACAATAGGTTTTGATAATGTTTTAGTATTTTATTAATATTTTGTTAATCATTATATGCTTGTAAGTAAAAGTGATACCCAGATGTATTTCAACATTCTGATACAATTCAGAAGTATTAACCAGTTGTAAACTTTTTTTTAGCATAAAATCACTCTGTTTCCCATGCATCTTCATTGCGTGTCCAAATGTTTAGGATCAATCACAACTACAGTTGCAGGACAACTGCAAACTAGTTTTCCTTCGAAAATAGATCAAGAAGGATTGGCTTTCAAGCTCATGAAACCAGCGTACTAAAAAACAACGAGCTAGTTCTAACTTTTTCTGTACGTCAATTAACTCTCTTATATTACTGACATCTAAATATAAAGTAGTAGACTAAAAATATTAATACTTTGAATACTTACTCTGAAAACGTGGCATAATTTGTACATTTAGGAAAAATTCAGTAAAAACTCAAATCTTGATTTTAAAACAAAGGATTCTATTTCATGCTTTAAATGGCTTTAAAAATTATTTAAATATGGTAATTCATTATTTCAGTGTCTCATGCTCCATGCATCAAAATATTCGTTATCGCTGTAATTTTGTAATTAGTATGAGTAATTAAATACTTACGACATTGGCATACACTTGTTGGTAATCTTACTGAGAGGTGAATGTGTGTGTCGAAAGTTTTAATGAAGCCGTTTAAAAGTCTTCAAATAAAAAAAGAGATAGTTTTGCAAAAAGAATCCCTTCTGTTGTATAAAGCTGTGTATAAAATTGTTATCGCATTCTCATATGTAAAAAAGGAGATTCGCCAATTGATGATAGAAACTACATAATGTAAATTAATAAATATTCTAACATTTCCATACAGGTCTTGTTTAAATTATTATTATTTTTAATGAATATTCACGAACTTTTGATGCCTCAATGTTTTTCATCGCCAAGCATTTGAAACTCTAGTCGTGAACTTATAATATCACCTAGATATTTCAATGTAAGCACAACATCCTAGATATATCAAAAGTACATTTTAATATATTGTGTATTTGGGAAAGCTATTATTGTTTGATAAAAGTTAAGAGAAAAAGCAACCTTATAAAAACAAAAAAGATTTTTAAAAGCAATGTTGCCAAAAAGGAAAATAACAAAACAAAAATAAAAATAGACAACCAGAACAAGGAAAAAATAATCATGGTCCAGACACTAAAAAAATAAAGCCATTTTTAATAAAGGCCATTTACTGATTTATCTTTATTATTGAGGATTGTATGCATCCTAGACAGGTGTAAATTTATTATTGTAGCGGATTAAAACTCGAAAAGATGGTTTGTATTTCTAACAATGATGTGCTATTGAGAACCTGGTTAGTTCACCCTTTTGACATAACTTTGGTGTTCCTTGAGTCTGAATTAGAGTTTCTTTCTCCTTCTCGGAGGGTCTCCTTTAGTTTGTTCTATATATGATAAACCCCATTGACAATTATTTTGATAAATACCTCATTTATATATTTGTACCATTTATATTATTGTTTGGGCTTACTTTTGAAGCCATCGAGGGTTTCACACTAAACCCGATTTTCGACCAAAGACTTAACTTGGTTGAATAAAATAAAATAAGTCCACCACAGTTTGTGGGTTTGTATTTTGGTTTCTAGTATCCCGCCTTTTTGTTTGTTACATAATTTTGTTAGGGCCACTTAAATATTTTTCTGAACCTCATTTTAAAACAAATACATATAATACAAAAAAAATATATAAATATATTAGGGCAAAAGAATCTTGAAATAAATGTACTAAAAATATGACTAAATTGACTTAAATTGGAACTTTTCTTTATGTTTCAATTTATAAGTAGCACATTATAACTTTCTACAGTTTGAAACAACATTCAATTTGTTTTCTTTTGGAAGAAAAGATAAGATAAACTTAAAACAAAAACCTCTTAAGGACCTATACTTTGAATTCAAGATTCCATATTCATCATATTCTGGAGAAAAGAATTACAACTTGTTAGCTAATAATGACAGAAAAATTCACTGTCTCTCATTTTATGCAACTGTTTGTTTTTTATATTTCTATTTTAGTAAATAAAACTCTAAGAAATAACGTTCCTTTGCGCAAAGATCCTTTGGTCTCCCAAATATTTCTTCTTATATGAAAACTTGATAAATAAATACATTCAAACCGATTATGTTAACTGTATATGCTTCAAGAAATTTTTATACAGAATTTAACTTGTAATATTTTTAAAGTTTAAGTATTAAGGGCTTACTAAACAAAACTAAAATATTTGAGTGCATATAAGCAATTATTATTGCCACTATAATTATTTTATTATTATTTTTTTTTGAATAACAGCGTTGCAGAACTCCATAAATTTTGTGTGAATAACAATAATTTTGAGTTTTAGTAAGAAAAATAATGGTTTTGCTATTTTCTACAAAATAATGGAAATTACTTTTTTTTAACAATTTATTCATGTCACAAAAAATTTAGAAGAAGAGAAGAAATCATTACTACGCATTTCTGCTTTAACACCAACTTTTAGGGCTGATTAAATTTTGGATACGAAACTTTTTAGCCTACTTTTCTTTTTTTTTTAATTCGAAATTTTTTTTAAAAAATGAAAAAGTAGGCATTGACATGCGGTCGATGTCCGTCCGTATTTCTGTCCGCACGCCCCCCCCCCCCCCCCCCTCCTTCTAAAATCCGGTTCTATCGATCGGAACTTAAAAATTCTTTTTTTTTGTTAGAAAGTTATGACCTCAGAGACCGAACTTTCATACTTTTTGTCCGCCTGTCTGTACGTCCAGACGGACATAAATCTACTATCCGTCGGCGAATTTCCCAAATAATTGGCATTTAAATTCAATTTTGAGTCATTTAAATCACTGTTTCCAAATCAACAATGGCATGAGAAACTTGATTTATTGAAAAATATTTGAAGCAAAATAATTTTTTCATGAATCAATTTGAAATGACGTCATAAAATGTAGCACAATGTGATTCTTTGATTGTTCATTAATTGTTTACCAAGAAAGCGGCAAGGCATATTTTTTTGCACATACAGTTATGCTTAGCTTTAATTTTCATTTATTATTTTTAATGCAGTTTGGAGTAGTTTCATTACTTTCGTTATTAATAAATATTTAATTATTCTTCGAACTACAAATAAATTGTGCAGACGATAAATAATATTAAGTTAATTTGCGAAAGAATATTAAGCAAAAAGTTGATTTTGGCTTTTAGAAGTTTAAACTATAGCTGGATGCTGTGTGTAACGATTTTTTTTTCTAATATGTATAAATCTAGTGTAGAAACGGTTGTTGATGATATTTACCGGAAACCAAGTTCTTTCACGATTAGAATTCAGTAAGTATTTAAGTAATAGGAAAGTAGGCTATTTTAGTTCTATAGGAACTTTTTTATAATTATTATAATTTATATATTTTTTTTTTTGTTTTTTTTTCCTTATAATTACTATATATATATATATATATATATATATATATAATATATATATATATATATATATATATATATATATATATATATATATATATATATATATATATATATATATATATATATTATATATATATTATATATATATATATATATATATATATATTATATATATATATATTATATATATATATATATATATATATATATAAAACACAGCTCTAGATGAATTTTGTTATCTAGGTAATGAGTCATTCATAGAAAAAAGTTTACCGCAGACTTGAAAAGGCCGTGAGCGAATACTTGTGTTTGATGAAGGTCAGAAATACTCCATTTTTTTCTGTTTGTGTGCCCACGATGAAACTAACAGGTATTCGCCGTGGTTTTTATTTTGTTTCAGAGAAAAGGGTCAAAGGCATTTGAAAACGTGGTTTTATTTGTGTTATAAGTGATGCAATTGCAACTTATTCGACACCTAATAAAACAAAACTCTTATGAAGAATTTAAATGATAGGAAGTGATATTTTATTTGCTGGAGGTTTGGTAAGGTCACGTATCGAGTTGGCGTAAAGTGCCTAGCACAAAAATATCATTTGCCATAACTAACAACTAACAAACCCTGCGAAAACGTACAAAAAAATCAGCCTATGTTACTATAAAATATCTAAAGTGACGCAATAAAAATAACTGTTACCAATGCTTTCGTCTAGCACGGCTATATTTTTAAAGTATCAAGAACCTAAAACGTTATGCAAAGTAATAATTTTTCCAAAAGAATTTTCCATGGGAAATATTAATTAAATGAAACCCCTCAAATTCCCGATAAAACTTTAATTCAATTTTTTAATGTCATCTAATAAAGAATATTTTTCATAAAAAATCAATTTATCATAAATTAATGAATTAAAAAGAGGAGAGTATTTTATAAAGGCATATTTTTCTTTATTTAATATTTCCTTGTCATTTTTATAGTTCTTATTTTATTAGCATGACAAAAGTTTTTAATCATGTTTTGAAACATATTTTTAAACATATTTTAATACTTCCGATAATCTTTTAACTAATTTCTTAATTGGTTAACAAACTTTTTATTTCATTTTTTATTTTTTTCCGTAAACATTTTTGTTTATATTTTTTACTTGAAGGAATTTTTTATCTTGATTATTATTCGTAATAATAAATTGGTTCTGGTGCCCACGATATCTTAAGATCATTTTCCGAAACAGAGTAGATATCATAAGAATATCGTACGATATTGTGTACTACTGGACTGCTTTTGTTAATTTAAAAACTATATGTAATTTTAATATTGTAATTCGTAGAATATAATTTGAACAATCCATTGCTGATTATGAAAAGCTATTATACCAACAGTTTTTCTTTAGAAAAAATATCTTATGAACAGTTTACAAATCCTTTTTATTAGGGATAAAATTAATTTCAAAAAGACTTCAAGCATAGAACAGATTTGTAAAAAAAGGACATTTTAAATTTTTACTTTTAAAGATGATTTAGAACAAAGAATATATCTAATGTATTCTTTTAAAATAGTAAGTAGGCTCAAATTTTTACCGATATAAATCTTAGGCGTAAATTATATTTTGTTTTTGCTGGAAAAAATAGCCATTACAATTCTATTGAAATTACTTTTAGTCATTATTTAACTCTTTATAAAAGTACATATCACGTTCATCAAAGTATCATATTTTTAAGTTATGATTTGAGCTTTTTCTTAGGATTACGTTTCAAAAACATGACGCGTATATTGGTTAATTTAAATATCAATAAAAAGACTTTAAAAAGGCAGTCGTAAGCGAGTCGCATCATTAAAATGTATTACATTAAACAGTTAACATTTTATAATTTACGAACTCTTTACAACACTTTCACCGCCACTGCGAGAGTTCAATCCTCCCCTAAATACAATAGCAAATACTATTTGTTATTCCGAAACCGAAACTATTATACAACATCGTCTGCTCATAAATCTGGCAACGCGTTAACCGAGATGAGTTTACCGAGAGTTGAGTTGCCCGGGGGCTTCTTCTACTTCCTGTTGAAGGTCATCTGACTTGAGGTGAGTAGAACCCAGGTCACCGGGACACAACATTCTGAAATTGCCAAGCTCCCTTCCCTCCTCTTGGAATTCCAAACTGTTCTTTTTTTCTGACGTTCTACACGTGTGAAATAGCTAGAACAAAATAATAATTAAAATTCCAAAATTTGAATTCCAATTAGAATGTTTTGTTAATTTTTCTCGGTGACTAGAAACTGTCTTTTCTATTTCTGAACTGTATTCGGTGTTATTTTTTTCAAATGGTCCACACATGTGAAGAAGCTAGAACAAAATATTAATAAATTCCAATTAAAATGTTTTATTATTGTAATTCCAATTCGAATATTTCATTTTTATTTCTCAATGGCTGGAAACTGTCTTTTCTATTTCTGAACTATATTCGGTGTTATATTTTTTCAAATGTTCCACACATGTGAAGTAGCCAGAACAAAATAAAAATTAAAATTCCAAAAAAATTAAAATGTTTTATTATTTTTTTCCCGATTACTGTAAACTGTCCTTTCTACTTCTAAACTATATTCTGTGTATTTTTCATCTAACGTTTTACAAGTGTGAAGTAGCTAGAACAAAATAATAATTAAAATTCCAAATTCAAGTGCTTAATTACTTTTATCGATGACTGTAAACTTTCGTTCTCTGAACTGTATTCTATGTAATTTTTATCTGACTTTCTATACGTGTGAAGCAGCTCTAGCATAAAATAATAATAAAATTTTAATTCGAATGTTTTGTTATTTTTCTGATGACTGGAAACTGTAATTTTTATTTTCGAACTGTATTCTGTGTATTTTTTATCTGACGTTCTACATGTGTGAAGCAGCTCCAGCACAAAATAATAATAAAATTCTAATTCGAATGTTGTGTTATTTTTTCTGATGACTGGAAACTAATTTCTATTTCTGAACGAAAATACAGGATGAGAAGAAACTTCGAAGATGATGCAATTTTACGCTCTATTTCTGTCTTTGTTTTTGATATCCATGTCTTGTTTGTTTTACATCTTGTTTTTGTTTGAAAAAGCAACACATCCATATTCAATGAGTGTACAATATTTTACGTCTTGTCTATAGCATTGTTTGTGGAAAATGGTGCTTATCCCTTCAGTTAACATAGTAAGAGCTTCGATCGTCACTTTTTCACATACTATGTGATATGATCTATTTCATATCATATTAGAATCAAAAATGTAAAGTTTCAAATTTACCAGAGGTTTCTAATTTTAAAACACATAATAGTTTCGAAAACTAAAAAAAATACGAATATTTATTTGTCGCATTTAAGCTTCCACACTACGTTTATAACGTAAAAAGCAGAATCTTTTAGAAAGAATAGGTCCGTACGTCTTTCACCCACTTTCACAGCCCAAAATGCGAATTCTACTGACCAGTGGGATTCGTCAAAAATTGAACGCATCAAAACTAAATAAAACTGAATTCGTCAGAACGAAATTCGAAATTAAAGAACAATTTAAAAAAAAATACAACATTTAATACCCAATTATTAAATTAATGTGACATATTTTATTGAATTAGATCCCGATTGCCGCTGAACAATCGCACGAGAAACTTTATTTATCTAAAATAAATTTGAAGGAACATTTATTTTTCTGATATAAATCAGTTTAGAATGTTTTCATAAATCTGTCACAATAGAACTGTTTGTTAGTTCGGAGTATTTGTATAAAAAGGTGGAACAAGGCCTTTTAGTATTTTAAACAGCAGAAATATTTTTCATTTTCTTTTATGCATTTATTAATGAACATTGACGTCTTAATAATAATTGTTCTTTTGACAAATATTTGTTTTGATTTTTAAATGGTATTTAAAATCATTGTGTTTCTGTTTTGAAGCTAAAATATGATTGAATTTGCAAACTATGAATTGTTGAATTTTTGAAATAAAAGTTGAGTTAAATTTAAATAATTATTGTTTGCATACACAATTTAGAAATTTGAATGTTAATTAGTTTACAAGACGATAAATTGACTAAATATTTGATAATTAAATAGTGGAATATTACATACTATGTTTGATTACTCCAAAAATTTACAGAACTTAAATATTGTTTGAAAGTAATAATCATAATAACTTAAAGCATTTAAAGCGCTTTTTCCAAAAAATTGAGATAGATAAACTCTATATGGATAAACTTTTGGAAAAGATTAATTTAACTTCAGAAGGTACCAAACTTTAAGTGAAATTAAAAAAACTATGAAATAGGATAAATGTTGATAATGCAGCTTTTCGAAAAGAGTTTAAATATATATATATTGACTGTTATTATTATATAATATAATATTTACGAACTGAGTATAAATTGTTATTATTATATAATGTAATATTTACGAACTGAATAAAATTCTTTATAAATAATGAAACTTGCATAAAAATGACGTAACTTATAACCATTTTCGGAAACATTAGAATTTAAAGATTCTAATACACTTAAATATGAATCAAAATTATTAGGTTTTATCGAAAATATGTATTAAATTTCTATGAAATACGTACGAATAAAACGTCTACGTAAAATTACACTCATAATGCGTTTTTTTCTAAAAAAGGTGTACAGAGTTTATCTGAGCCATATTGCATCAAATTAAATAATGAACATACATCGTAATTAAAATGAATCGTTCTTATTTTAAACAAATGGACTAGTCACAGTATTTACAACCCCTTTTGATTTTTAATAAATTAGAATCATTTAGTTTCAATGACTTGTGATTTAATTTAAAATTCTAAAGGCACATTGGTTACCTTCACATTACCCTAGTTAATTTTTAGTCATAAATTTTTGTAGTTAAGTTGATGATAATAATGGATCTTAAAAATACCCGTGATTTAAATATTCTAATTCTATATGGGATCATTCAAAACACATTTTGTATTTTCTACAGCTGTATCGCACAGAAGTTGATTAGAAATTGCACGCCAATGGACAAAAAAGCCAAGCCTGACGTCATTACGCACTGCAAAAGGATTGTGAGTGTTTTTACCGGAAGTGACGTATCCCTTACTTAAAACTCAATTACTGACTAATATAATAACTTTTTTACTAGTGTGAAAAGTAGCATTCGACGTGGTTTTTAAAGGGCTATTGTCTGCCAAGGAATTTGAAATTCATGCAACTTCCTCATTGTAGTTAAAGCTGTTTTACTTTACGTTATATTTTTAGTAAACTGGTTTCTTTTATAACATAATATAAAAAGGTATTATAATAGCTTTATCTGACTGTCCAGTAATACTGCTTTGTAGCCAAATTGCCAAATAAGTGTAACGATGGGCGATTCGGTAAAATTAAAGCCGATGGCGAAAATAGCGTTCAATCTAATTTTAAAAAACCAAACCAAAAACTTGGAACAGAAGTATTTTTTAATCAAACCCTCCATATTGGTATTTCCATTGAACAAAACGAACTCATTTTAGTTTAAAATGATCTGATTGTCGAATTTTTATTTACCGTCTAAAAGACAAAAATTTGGTTACCTTATCAACTTATTTCCCCCCATATGATATAAATTTTTAGCTCTTCATTAATTTTTTTATTTGATTTTGGTAATAAATAGTTTCAAAATACTTCCCAGTGATTTAAATTTTAAAAATTATTGAAAAACAGTTTTATTAATTTTTAAAATAATGTTAGTTGCTGGAAGAAAAAAAAAACAGTCCCTTGAGGCATTCTCCAGCTGTGTCCCATAGTTGGTGAAAACTTATTATTATGAACGAAACTAAAAATGGCCATTGATTGTTAAATTAAGTACTAAATTAATATTATAAGTGCTAACATGGGATTATTTTCGCTAAAAAATTCAACACACTTCGATCACTTAATCCTATTATAATCGTAGTGAATATTATCTAAATAAGCATAATATGATTCCTCTTTAGTTAAAAGTGTTGTGAAAAAAGCACCAAAGAAGTTTGTTTTATTTCAAACTTGGGCGTTGATATGTGACATATGTACTAAGTTTTATCTGGCGTGCTTGTAACGCATATCTATTTTGTAAGCAGGATATGCCTGTTCAAGAAATTATTTTAAGAACTTGGCTGTCTTCTTAAAAATGTCTCAGCTGTTGAACTTAGAATTCATTTAAAACTACTTTTATTTTTTAAACTGGTTTATAACTATAAAACCAAGGAACCGAAAGAAATGATATCGGTTTGTACTTTGCATTGGTAAAATGAACCTAACCTAATTGATGTCCCAATATAGTTTTCAACTGACTTATTTGCAAAAATAACTTATATAGGACAATCTGAAGTTTTAAGTATTTACATTGCATTTTAACAGTGGGAAAGTAACATATTTGCTTATAATTACTACTTTACATTTAAACCGATCGACTCAAATCATCTTAAAATTTTGAATATTTAAACAATAGGAATTTTCAGGTCTTGAGTAGCAAAAGAAATGCTGAACGAAAATTTATTCTTGCTCGAACATCGATTGAGGAATCAATGTCACGTGGGATCAGAGCACCGATCTAAGGGATAACAGGAATGAAAGCTGGAACGAAATACGTCACCCTAAACAAACCAATATAATATTTCGTTAGATAAGTCTGTTTAGCACGTGAAATGGAATAGTTTATACTGAAAAATGTAGTTTAAACACTTTTTTATATTCTCCTGAGAATCCAGTAAAATCCTATCTATATATTTTTCATGTAAACATATATTTCAAACAAATATGTATTAAAAGTATGTTTTGAAAAGAATTTTGGAACAATAGTTATTTATGCAACAAGTGTGAAAAATAATACTTTTTAAAAAGATTGGATTTTATTTCACGAGCGAGTGTAATTATGACACGTGTTTTAAAAAGTTTACTTTTCACATGTGTTGCATACACTATTTTTTATAATTACGTGAAAAAAATCATATATCATTTGTACATAAATATGAAATAATGTTATGAAATAAAAGTTTTACTTGAAATATTGCCATCTTATGAAAATAGTGAAAAAAAAGTACTTTTTATCACTGTTTTGAGTGAAATAAAGTACTTTTTTTTTCACTGTTTTGAGTGAAATAAAGTACTTTTTTTCACTGTTTCAAAAAGTCTAACTTTTTGCAAGCGTTTTATATTAAAACTAGGGGGCACGCCCCCTTCTCGCTATCGCTCGCTAACCAATCGCTAAAACAATTTTAATTTTCTCTTTTTTTTAATAACTATAGTGTTTGGTAGTTCAATCGATAGAAATTATAATTTAAATTTTCAAACTTTAAACGTCCCTAATATTTTATGCATGTTTAAATTTAAACTTACTGATTCTATCCTAAAGTTGTTGTTTCAAACACTTTTTTGTTGTTTTCAGTCGGCCATTTTGAAATTAGTAGTATTTATGTTCATTTTGATTGTTGCCATTCCAGAGATAGAAATATAAGAAAATTTGGGCGCCGTATAAGAGTATTATATATTAGATTTAATGTAAATGTCAGATTTTTTCACGCAGTTATAAAATAGTTATTTATGCAACAAGTGTGAAAAGTAATACTTTTTAAAACGAGTGGATTTTATTTCGCGAGGGAAATAATGTCACGTGCTTTAAAAAGTTTACTTTTCACAAGCGATGCATATATATTATTTTTTATAATTACGTGAAAAAATATATCATTGGTTCAAAACTAGTTCACGCACATAATATATTTAAATAAAGCAGATCGATAAATCTCTAGATTTTATGAATATTATGAAATAGAAAATTTACTTGAAATGTTGCATCTTATGAAAAAAATGAAAAAAGTATTTTTTTTTCACTGTTTCAAAAAGTCCAAACTTTTTACACGCGTCTGATATTTAAAATTATAATGTAAAATGTCGGATTTTTCACGCAATTATAAAATAGTTATTTATGCAACAAGTGTGAAAAGCAACACTTTTTAAAAATAGTGGATTTTATTTCACGAGCGAGGTACGAGCGAGTGAAATAATAACACGTGTTTTAAAAAGTTTACTTTTCTCACGTGTTTCATACACTATTTTTTATAATTACGTGAAAAAAAATCAAATCTCATTGTTCAAAAATTCACGTGCTTATTTTTTTTCGGCATCGATAAATCTCTGGAACTACAAAACGCAAACATATTTTTAGTTTAAAGTCAAACATTGAACATGGATACTGATTCAAAAATAAAAATAATATAACATTCACGCGCATAATATTTATAATAAGCAAATCAATAAATTCTGGATTTTATGAATATTATGAAACAATTTTACTTGAAATATTGGCATCTTATGAAAAGACTGGAAAAAAGTACTTTTTTCACTGCTTTTGGGTGGAAAAAAAGTAATTTTTATCACTGTTTCAAAAAGTCCAACTTTTTGCACGCGTCTGATATTGAAATTATCATGTAAAAAGTCGGATTTTTTTCACGCAATTATAAAAATAATGTTTCCTGAAGGGTACATCAATTTCATGAATTTTGAAGTCTTAAGCCCTACATTTTTGATGCTATGAATGCAAAAACAAGTTGTATGAGTTGTTCTGTTATTAATAGTTCATTTTAACATAGTTTCGAAATTGTTTTGAATTCGAAATTGCCCTCAAAAATGAATGTATTACGTCTATTGATTGTTATATTTGAGAATATATATTAATGCATAGTGACAATTATCTAAATAACTAGGTAATAATAACTAAATAACTAGTTAAATAATAAACTATAATTGTTGATGTTAAATGCAATGTAAAAAAAATTCTGTCGTGTAGATGTATTTCATTGCGATATTTTCCTCTGAATATTTTATACTACAGTATCCAGTTTGTATTGACAATAAATTTAATTTTTCTTAGACATTTATTTTTAATATTTGTACAAACGCACTAAGAACATAATAGATTCTTAAAAATAAACCTGCTTGCTCTAAAATTATTCGATAAAAAAATGGAAAAGTACTTTTTGCAGGAACTCCGAAATCGTGTTGATCCTCGTACAACT
Source organism: Oedothorax gibbosus (assembly GCA_019343175.1). NCBI lineage: Eukaryota > Metazoa > Arthropoda > Arachnida > Araneae > Linyphiidae > Oedothorax > Oedothorax gibbosus. Next base: position 14,455,204 of record CM033273.1, read on the forward strand.
TCATTTTTATAGAAATTAACGACTGAAACCTGTAGTCAAAAAGCTAAAGAGGGATTTGCATATATTTTTCGATTGAACCGTTTCAGAGGAAGCAGGTTTATTTTTAAATAACCATTATGTTCTTAGTACGTTGGAATAAGTATTTAAAATGAATATCTAAGAAAAACTAAATTCATTGTCAAAATAAACTGGATGACGTAGTATAAAATATTTAGAGGAGAATATCGTAATAAAATGCATCTACATGAAAGATAAAATTTTACATTGTGTATAACATCAATAATTAAAGTTTATTTTCCCTAATACACTAAGTTATTTTGTTAATTGTCACGATGCATTAATATATTATCAGATACTAGGTGGCACGCCACCTGCTCGCTATCGCTCGCCAACCATTTTCATTTTTGAAATTTCATTGGAGATGGCAACCATCTCGGCAATTGCCGGCCGGAGTTTGTTGTCATTTCGACTTGGGGAGATTTTCTAATGGTCGCCAAATCCGGGAACGACTCTTTAGGCTAACCGAAGCATGTCCAGCAATGCTTTGCCAAATCTGGTAACCCCGCCAAATCCATTTTATGGCAACCCTTGGCGACAAATTTTTGGGGCAATCGCCAAGTATCGCATTTTGGGCGATGTTGTGCCAAATATGACAACGCTTCGCCACTACTTGTAAAATTTCAATCCTTTGCAATCTACTAATTTCGTAGTGTTTTTAGTAAAAAAAAAGTATATTTTCTGTTTTACTGCCGTATCGAACAACGTTTTGCACATAATATTTATGGTTATTTTTCATTTTTGGCCTTTTTACAGTTATTCCTGAAATTGACAATTCTTCGTAATCCTCTAATTTCGTAGTGCTTTTTCAAAAAAAAATATATATTCAATGTTTTTCTGCCGTATCGAACTATGTTTTGGGCATAATATTTATAGTTATTTTTCCTTTTTTCGCCTTTTTAAAATCATTCCTGAAAGTACACTTTTTGTTGTTTTCAGTCGGCCATTTTGAAAATGGGTAATATTTTTGGTCATTTCAGTCGACCGTTTTGAAGAAAAGACGCCAAATCCGGACAGGGTCCTTTAGGTTAATAAATTATAATTTAAATTTTTATACATTAAACGTCCCTAATATTATGCATCTTTAAAGTTAAACTTACTGATTATATCCTAAAGTTGTTGGGTTTTTTGGCCTTATTGCAGCCATTCCCGAAATTGCCAATCCTTGTGTTATTTCGTAGTGCTTTTCTCAAAAAGTATATTAATGTTTTTCTGCCGTATCGAACTATGTTTTGTGCATAATATTTATAGTTATTTTTCCCCTTTTCAAGCCATTCCTGAAGAAACACTTTTTTGTTGTTTTCAGTCGGCCATTTTGAAATTTGTAGTATTTTTGTTCATTTCGACTGTTGCCATTCCAGAGATAGAAATATAAGGAAATTTGGGTTCCGTATAAGAGTATTATGTATATAGAAGATATTAATTAAAAGTCATATTACATTTATTTGGGATACTTCTTTCGTCATCCATTCAATCCATTCATTTTAAAAAACTAATTTCCTAAACATTATCAAATCAATACGCATTTAATGCCAACCCCTTTCATAACATTAACCCTTTGGCACGCAATAATGTCACATAGGTAAATGAGAGAATAAAACCACGACATTCTATCCAGAGATAAAATCAGTGATAAAAACCTTCTTGGCGAAAAAAAATTCTGCTGTCTCAGTTCCTTTCCTGATATCCTTAAGCCCAAACCCCTTGAAAACGATATTTAAAAGAAGAGTACCCTAGTGGAGTATCAGTACCGGGAAGAAGATTCATGGAGATTAGAATGTGGTAGAGAGGATTTGGCGAGAAAAATAAGTGAAGCTGACTGAAAATCGCCAAATCGATGTGATACGCCCCAGAAATTCCACTCAATATTTAAGCACCTAACTTTGAAAATCGGTGATTCAAATTGAAAACCTGACAGATTATGCAATTTTAGACTTTAGTACAAGAACCAAATTAATACAGGTTATAAAATTTCTATTCGTATGTATGATATAAACATATTTATTATTTTATTTTATAAACGCTCAGATATATTATACAAATATTTAGCCTGGCGTATAACATCTTGGTAACATGTAAAAAACGGTGCCAAATCCTCTGTTTTGGGTGCATTGCAAAAGCGATCATTGGCTTCAATTGGCGAACATATTTTTGCATTGTTTTGACTAGGCACCATCTTAATCTTATTCTAACGTTTACAGGAGGATCTGACAGAGCTTACACTTGTTGCTATGGCGACAGCACGAGATTCTCTTCCGCATCAATTGGCGCTACTCCTTTTCCCCGCCAAATTTCGAACTAGTTGGCGAGTTTATTTCTGTTTGATTTCGGTTTTGTTTCAAGTAACTTCCCTACATCTTCACAAGGACTTGCAACAAAAAAAAGTTTATTATTATATGTATGTTATAAAATAATAGTTTATTAAAATAGTTTTGGTATATATATTTTTGGTAAAAAAAAATTCTGAATTTTAAGAAAAATAAAAAGACGGGTTATAGAGATTAACTACATATCAGTTAAATGAAATTCAAAATAATAACATCATTTTTCAACCCTTTTTTAGTATTTAAACTATTGTTATAGGTAAATGTTGGTGTTCTATATAAACTACGTGTCATACTTTTAACATCAAAACTAAGATGGGGGCGTGCAAATTCATTTATTCTACTTTAGTTTGAATAAAAAAACAATAGTGCAAAAATCTATATCTATTTTCGAATGAAAGATTTTACAATCATTTATAAAACTCTAAATTGCTTGTTTAAGTAAAATTATGTACAACTAAAGCGAAAAAAATAGATAAATTTCATATTTTATCTTTTAAACATTTCGTATTGGTTTGATCCTGTTTTTTTAAACTCTTTTCGTTATACATATATTTTAATTTTTATTTATGGCAAGCAATTAAATGTATTTTAAAAATACATCACTATAATATTCTAAATAAATGAATATTTATAGCATTAAGATGCTTGCATTTTTTTATGAAAAATATAGTTACTGAATAGAGTTCAACTTACAAGGCTCTTACAATAATTCGTCTAACTAAATCCTAAATTGGCAGCCTAAAGCCCCCTTGACAATTTTTCGTAGGCCATCAAGCGTTTTAATAGTTATTTATGCAACAAGTGTGAAAAGTAACACTTTTTAAAACTAGTGGATTTTATTTCACGAGCGAGGTACGAGCGAGTGAAATAATGACACGTGTTTTAAAAAGTTTACTTTTCACACGTGTTTCATACACTATTTTTTATAATTACGTGAAAAAAATCAAATCTCATTGGTTCAAAAATAATTCACGTGCTAATTTTTTTACATAAAGAAGATCGGCATCGATAAATCTCTGGAACTACAAAAGGCAAACTTATTTTTTAGTTTAAAGTCAAACATTTGAACATGGATACTGATTCAAAAAGAAAAAAAATAATAACATTCACGCGCATAATATTTATAAATAAAGCAGATCAATAAATTTCTGGATTTTATGAATATTATGAAATAGAAATTTTACTTGAAATGTTGGCATCTTATGAAAAGAGTGAAAAAAAGTACTTTTTTTCACTGGTTTTGGGTGAAAAAAAGTAATTTTTTATCACTGTTTCTAAAAAGTACAACTTTTCGCACGCGTCTGATATTAAAATTATAGTGTAAAAATCGGATTTTTTTCACGCAATTATAAAAAAACTTTTTTAAAAACGTAAATCAAAAATGCGTTTAATAAAACCTTTTACAATCCCATTCGAAAAATCCCACTAATTCAAATCAATAAAAGTGCATAAAGTCACTCTTTTAAGATACCAGTGTGTAAATTTTGTGTTTAAACCAAAGTACAAAACAGTAGTTTCTTGCTACAGTTTCACCCAACGCTAAACCTACATTTTTCACTCAATAATACAGCATATCATATCAAGCACGAAAAATTACATTTTTATATTTTGAAAATTGTTAAGTAACTTTAAATTTTTGGCATGTTAAAATTTTTCTTTTGGACGTGATTGTAAAAGTTATGCATCCAAAAATTTTACGCAAATTAAACTATATAATAAGTAATTGGGTAAACTTGGGTAAATTGTTCCCCTTGTTTCAAAAAGCTTTACTTTGATCACTATGTTGCATCAATTAAGAATTTTGCTGGTATTTAATTTGCTGATGGTTAATTATTTATTTTTACAGAATTAAACTTCGTTGCATTGATTTCACTTAAATAAACCATTATGGAGGTATTTCACATCGTGGATGGCAACCACTCCGACGGTGTGTTTTTATTTGTTGCCTGGATTTACTTTTGTTTTCGTATTCGAAAATGAGTTTTCTACAAATAGTTTATTTAATATTTTATTGCAAATTTCTTACTATTCTGTTGGTTGCTCAATATATTTGTTAAAGAAAGTTTGGATAGAAAGAAAAGTTTATTTTCATCTATATCGAACATTTTGAGAGTGAAACCGAAGCAACCAATGAAATTGCAGTACGTAGACAAATTAAAACAAGTGCGTTACATCATAAGAAAAATTCCCATTGTAATAATTGATAATATAAAAAGATGAAAGTTAAGTATTAATCGTAATTTGCGAACATTTTTAAGTGTGCAAAAATTGTTTAATCCTCAAACAATGTTCTACCTATTTGGACTTATATGCTTATACTATCAATGTGACTATTTCTCCCAAATATTTGGTTAACAATTAAGGATCTTATTCTAGAATTATTTGTATCACAGTCAATACTTTTATTTAAAAGAACTTACTTATACATCAATATTTTTTCTGTTGAAAAAAATGTGGGAAACCTGATTTCTTTTGCAATTTTCATTTCAAACCACTTTTTTAACAATCTTTATCAAAATATTGAAAAACTAACCCTTTATAATCATAAATACTTTTGAGTAGGATTAAATTTTTTCTTATCAGTTTTCTGAAGCTCACAAACACCCCTTCCACGAAAAAAACAATGGTTCGGCCCGCAACATCCACAAAAATTATTAAAACCTAACATGTTTGCCCTTTTAAAGGGAAAGGTTTCCAATCACAAAACTAGTAATGAAGAGGGGAAAAAAGCATGTATCATTAAATTGTTTGTTTAAGATTTTTATATAAGCATTACATTTGTTTTTTCTTTACTGTGTGTGGCAGATTGATCATTAAAAATAATTGTATACATTATTATTGTTTTTCCTTGGTGCAATTTTCATACACTTACCTTTAAAGCAAAACTACTTTCACATTATCAGAAATTTCTTTATTTTTGTTTTGTTTTCATTTCTTATAAATGTAATTATAAATATAACTTTTATTCAAATGATTGTGAATTTTTGGAAAACAAAATCAATTTTTCAACATTTTGAAACATTTTATGTTTAGGCAACGTCTTGATTTATTGAGTAGGTATTGTTTAAACGAAAACACTTTAAACTAATATTAAGAATTAACTACATACTTTTAACTGAAATCATTTTAGTTATTACAATCGATTAAATTAACATCATATTGGAGAACGCATTCTAAATTATCTTCTAAAACCACAACATTTTATACAAAAATATTTCACCTGTCAAAAGTAATTTAAATGATGTAAACTGTAACAATGTATCAAATTCAACACCTAAATTCATATTTTTAAAAAGTAAATTATTATGAAGAACCATAATTTTCCAACGCCTATAATTTGATGCCTATATGAAACACCAAACTTGATAAATATTTGCATTAATCAATACGTAAAAAATATGTAACATAACCTACTTTACTATATGTATTCATAATCTACTCTACTATATATAAAGAGTTGTTATAACTTTTTCATTCTTGGAAAAGTAGGCTAAAAGAAATAACGAGTAACTAAATACACACTTAAGTACACATAAATCACATAAGAATTTCCCTTATCTGTATTTATTACGGAGATTTATTGGACCTGTATTTTCTGCTGGAAATTTTATCACCTCTAATAATAAAGTGATAACGGTCCTAAATAGAAAAAAGAGCTATCAGTCAACCAGCACTAATTAATAAAATACTTAAATATAAGTTGATTGACTGTGTATCACTATTCAAAGTTATTAGAAAAAATTTACCAAAAAATTTCAAATAATAATACTTTCGATTAAACAAGCTTTTTATTACAGTTTTTAAAATTAAATAGATTTTCTATTGCAAAAAAACGTTGGAGATAAATGTTTTTTGTTCCTATTTTTAATATGTAAAAATTCTATTAAAATAATAGAGAATCGACAGTCTAATTCCAAATATTTTAAACAACTGTTATCCAGTTATTTCTTAATTAAGATTTTATAAAACCAAAAATGATTTTTATTGCATTCACTATTTATTTCGATACACAAATACAAATGTATAACATTTTATATTTAAGTAAATTTTATGCAAATACCATACCATTATTCAATATTTACAAATAACTACTTCATATGAGATTATATTGAGACTTATATTAAATATATGACTTATCATATGAGACTTATATTTGGAAATATTCAAAGCATGATAATTTAATTCCTAAACATGAAACTTATTTTTCCTAAAGAGGTTTACGAAAAGTCGATACACGGCTTTCATATTTTGACCTAATATGCCCATAATTTTCTATTGTATGCCAATTATAATTTTTGGGGAAACTTTAAGAAATAGTTTTTATCAAACAAGCTTTTGTTTGCCAAAGTCATTTTTAACAAAGTTTAAGTCTCTTGTGAAACAAAATCTTCAAAAAAAACTCAAGCATAAAATTTTCATTGTTGGGCAAACAGTTTAAAAGAAAAATTATCTTATTCCCTCTACGCCTTCAGGAAATTGCTAAAGAAAATAAGTAATTTTACTTAAAAAATATTTTACATTTTTTAATAAATCAGCAACTGTTTACTTTTAAAAATAAAATTTCTAACTCGTTGCATTCATTATCAAATAAGGATTTCCTATGGAATACAACTTCATATTTTAATGCAGGTAAAATATGATATATTTAACTTGGTTAAATTAACGTCACATTAGATCTGCACTACGGCTATATTGGTAAAAAGCCTAATAATTTTGAACCGTGAGTGTGATAAGGCTGATACTTGAACAAAATATGTTTAATATATGATAACTAGCTTTATAAACCCGGCGTTTCATGGGTGTACCCTTAATAACGGTGATTGTTTTTTTTATATAGACATTTATTTTATACCAATTGATCCCTTCTTCACTGGTTAGCACTCCATCAGAATATTATAATTTCCTCCCATTCTAATATCAGCATTAATTTTAAAAAAGAAATCCGATTGTATCCAGGCCCTTCTAGAAGTTAGAAGGCTTTCCCATAGGCCTTGTTTAAATTGCCAGAATAGCTGTGATATAATGGCCAGTTTCTATTTGCCCTCCTACACCCGAAAATGCCCAAAATGTGATGACCATTAAACTCCATATTTGACCATTCAACACGGCTGGGGAGCCCAGTCGGTTAAAGCGTTCGCCTTGCATGCGATAGGTCCCAGATTCGGGTCCGGCCACGTCAAAATAACTGCTGACCTATAAACGGCCCATGCAGTCAAAAATGTCATATGTCCCGCATAATACCCGGTGTGGTGGGAGGTTAAATATTTTTCAAAGTCCCGACGCTACGTATGATGTTGTCCTTAAAAGTTGCATTGGGTGCCTTGTCTACTTGTGTCGGCTCGTCACCTGACTGTGGTTCTAAATTAAGACGTCCGTGGCCAATAGCCCCCGTGTATAGCTCTAGTGAGACAATAATTCAAACGAACCCTAACCCATACAACTGGATGCAAATAGATACCTTACGTTAAATTTTCAAAAAAAAATGTTTCAAACACTTAATTATCGAAAGATTGTTTTAAAATATGTTTTAACTACACAAATATTTTTCAATTAAATTAAGAATATTCGTTTTTAAATACCTATCAAAACCATCATAAATGAATACACTTTTGTTACTTAAATCTCTCTAGAATTGTTTTTTGAATTAAAACCCAATTTCGAGAATGCTCTTGATAGAGAAATTAAATTCATTTCTGTTTTCAAAGAAAGATGTATTAAACATAATATATTGGGCCATTTAAGTTTGTTATATTGGCTGAGTTTAAGCTACGCATGATTGCTTGAAATAAACAGTCAAAAAAGTACGACCTTCTTACTAAATAATCGCCGGAATTGGCGATGATCCTCGTTCATTGGCGAACAGATACGTTCTCATTAGAATACAGCAACCCTACCCAAGATCGCTGGGAGTTCGAGAATGACAGAGCCAACAGTTTTTCAGTGGAAACTGTCAACTGCGCGGGAAAGACTGAATTCCGGGTAAGGCATGTGTTAAGACAACTTGTGGCTGGTTTCGCTGCATGACACCCAAAATCGTTGGCTTTTGATAGAGAAGCAAAAACATGACATTGGATTTGTAGAATAAAATAGTTGGTTGCACGTGTCTAGTGTGTTGTAACATTTTGTGTTGTTGTTTTTTGTTGTGGTCTTTGTGTGCTTTGTGTTGTGTGTATTTTGTGTTTGATGTGATGTCTGCTTTTTTTGTATGTATTACTGTGAATATAATAAGTCGGGTGAATGTCAGCATTAAACGAACTTTGGGCATCCTCATCTTAACATACTAAATATTAACAATAGAAAAAAAACTTGAAATAGTAACCGTTAAATAGTAAGAATAGTCGCCTCGTTTAGTAAATAATATTTAATTATCACATTTACCGATTATTTTAAATAATTACTACTGTGATTGTTAATAATAACTTAAAAATAACCTCTAAATATAATAAATCGATACAAAAAATCCACTCTTACCTGTGTTTTTGGTTATTAGTACAATATAGCCAGTTAATAAGGCAAATAAACCGTAATAATTCACTTTTATCGGTGTTTTTTTATTGTTAAAACAAAAATTGAACTCTATTATTAAAGATCACTGTTAGTTATAGCTCATTAGGGACGTTTGCCAATAATTTCAGAATGCGAAAACTAGTTTTCTGGTGAATTTATTAACGACGGTTTATGACTGCCATTAACACCTTCATTTCCAAATATCAACTCAACCTTTAAATTTTTAAAATTCTTATTTTGTCTAACCTAATTGGTCCTACATTTTTTGTTCAAGACTACGGTCTTCATTTATCTTATATTCTGTTTATTTGCATAAACTGCAGCGGAAATTTCATTTTTGCTGCAATCTTCGTTCATTTTTGTTAAGTTTATCTAAATAAACAAATTATAAGACAAATGAAGGCCATAATATTGAAAAGCTTATGTAAGATAAATAAGGTTTAAAAAATAATTTTAAACAAGTAGGATTGTAACAGAATCTGTCACTTAACCCGCTTCCACACAACAGTTGTGTTTAACAGGTAAAAAAAGGCGCCAAACACAGCATTAATTCTATATTAAACATTTACATGCTAAATTTGGCTAGTTTCATTTATTTTATTTCGAAATTTCAATAATTATTACTTATCGTTTGCAAAAATTAATTTATATCTCAAAGAATAAAAATGTAATATTCATCGCCTTTAAATAGAATGAAAACATTTTATATCAACATACAAAGAATCTCGTAGTGAAATATATTTGACGTCATTTAAAATGATCGATGGCGCAAAAATAAATTTATTTTAATTTATTGTCTAAAAGAATTAAAGTTTCTCGACCGATTGTTGCGAATGGCAATGGTGATTGAATTCTAATAAAAAGGGCTTCCTAGCTTTTTAAATGAGCATTAAATTTTGCAGTTTTTTTAAATAATTGAAGTACTTCGAATTCGAATTCTTTTCTGAAATTTTCAATGTATTCTAATTTCGATGCGCTGAATTTTTTGACGTATAGCACTTGCCTGTAGCATTTGTAGTTTGGGCTGTGAAAGTGGGTGACGGACGGAAAGACAGACAGACTGAACGATTATAATACCTTCCACTTTTTACGTTATAAACGTAGTGTGGAAGCTAAAACTTAAAGTTAACTCTTTAGTCGGCAAGGAAGGTGAGCATTCACAAATGGGTCGTTAATGGGTTAATAATTACCATTATTATTTAAACCAGATAGTATAAAAAATGACGATTATTCACATTTATCATAACATATAATTATAGTTAATATTGATGGATCAAGTAAGAAACTTTCAGGCAAAATATTATGCACAGTATTATACACAATATTATTATATTTACTTTAAACATTTTTTTTTATTTGAAATGAATAAAATAACTCTACCCAGAGCCTTCTCTATATAGGATTTTAATTTGAAAAAACATTCTAAAGAGATTTAAGTAACAAAAAGGGGAAGGGGGCTAATAGTTCACAATGGTTTCGATAGATAGTTTGAAACTTTGTTCTATTTTACTAAAAAAAAACTTTGTTAAAAAAATATTTGAAAAAAATTCTTCGATTTTTTACTGTTTTTGAACAATTTGACGTATACATAAATAACTTTGAAAACAATCATACATGCTTCGATTAAACCAAAGAGCTGATTATAAAAGAATAAAAAAATAATAAAAAAGAATTTGAACTAAAAAGCTTTGTTTGAATGTCTACATTATTTTCTTTTCTCTACAGTTTTAAATATAGTAGAGAAAGTTACAAAATAAATATATTCTAATTCGCAATTTTGTCAAATTTCTAGTTAGAGGTGCCAGCGTTTCTTAGCTATTAAATTAAAACCGAATTATTTAACTTTGATAGAATGTCATGGGTTTTTTTTAATCCTTTCAAAATCCGTCAAACAATTACTTTCTTTTGTTGTTTTTAAATGTTTTGTATAAAATTAATAAATACGATGTTAGTCCAAACCATCCAAACAAACTAATCGATTAAATATGACGAAATTGTGCATGAATAAACACTGATTTAAAAAATATATTTTAAAATTTGTGTACTTCAAAAAGCTGTTAAGTTTATAATGCAAGTAAAGAAATGTCTATCTACAAAAAAAAACCGGTTAAACAAAAGTTTTTCAGAATCATATAATCATGTAATAAATAAAAAATATTTTTATCTATACTTATAAATAATGATAATTGCTAATTTTATTAATAATGATAATTTTAATTTAATTGCTAATTTTATTAATAATGATAATTTTAATTTAATTGCTAATTTTATTAATAATAATTTTTATCTATACTTATAAATAATGATAATTGCTAATTTTATTAATAATGATAGTACTGTTAATTACTTATTTACTTTTCCTCATTAGTTAATTAAGCATAATGAGCGTTGACTAATTGATAGCTGGGATTAAAGTGAGTCGATATGACAGGGATCTGAATTATAGGAATCGGTATTACTGTAGTAGGGATTATACAGGGGACGTTGTAAATTAACGTAAATAATCTTGTTGTCTTAAAGTAATAATCTTGAAAATCTATGATTCAGACTATTAAAGGGCTATTTTCTTTAAAGCTAAGCAAATTCTGACCACACTAATAATGCTTGCTAAAGATATTTTAAATATTTAAATATAATGGTCATTATTATTTTTTTACTATAAAAGCTCAACTTTAAAGTCATGTTGTGGGGCTGGGGAGCCCAGTCGGTTAGGCATTCGCCTAGCATGCGGATGGTCCCAGGTTCGGGTCCAAGCATCGCCAAAACAACTGCCGACCTATAAACGGCCCGTGCAGCAAAATGTCCGACGAATAATACCCCGTGTGGAGGGAGTGCATGTTAAACGTCCTTCAAAGTCCTAACGCTGCGTACGATGCCGCCCTTAACGGTTGCGTTGGGAGCCTTCTCAGGTGTTGGCTCGTCACTTGACTGTGGTTCTAAAATACGACGCCCGTCGCCAATAGCCCTCGTGTAGCTCTAGTGCGACGATAATTCAAACTAAATGCCATGTTGTGAAGTTTAATTAAAACCTGCCCTTAAATGCTTATTTTGGATGTATGCCCCTTCTTGTTTTGACAAATCATTAAGAAATTATTTTTATGCTACATTATGAGATATGTTGTATACGATCACTTACTTTATCATTTTGCATTAAACTATGCCTACTGTTTCTGAACAATAGTAATAACTTTTATAAATAAATTAGTAAAACTTTTATGGATGATTATATTCGCAAAAATGTTAGAAGCATGATATAAAAAGTTATTATGTGCAATAATTTGTAAGATTAACTATGAACACCTGATATAAAAATTTCTTTGCAGCATTAGCCTAATCTAAATTTGAAATAAAAAAATCAGGAATATTCTTTAGATCTTTTTTTCTCTAACATGATTTCTTGTTAAATGCTAAAAAGTTCGTAGATAGCACCTTCGAAAGACATGTCTGTTTTTCTGCAAATAAGCCACTCGGTATAGACACTGGCTAGTAACCAGTTCCCAGCTCCTGAAGCCCCCAGAGATGCAGAAAGGAAAATAAGTACCAGTGGCTTGAACAAACTTGCCTTCAGTTTATAAACAAAAATAATTTCCTTACAAACAAATTTTCACATGTTTTGTAGATGATTTATGATGATGATCCAAAAATCATCAAATTCAAACTAACAAATACCTACCCGGTATGAGGAAGGAGGGGAGGGAATATTTTTTTTTCAATTAAATTTTATTTGTTATGTGTTACTTGTAATTTAACTAAGTTTATAATTGCAAACAATGACTCAAAAGTTTAAATTCCCAATTTCACTTTAGGATAAGTTTCTTCATAAATTTAACGATATAATTACAGTTTCCTTAGAAACTAAGCTCAAGGAGAAATTATGGCCAAAAAAACCAATGTGATGACAGTCTCAAATCTTCACTAGGCGTCATGTCATAAGAGATCTTGCGACTTTTTCTGATTTTTCTTCGTGGAATACTACCGTGGTCATAGTAGACAGCATATACAACAATGGTTTGGACCATTTTTTACTTGAAACAATCAATTTCTTAATATACTTTCTTATATGATGTATTTATTGAGTGCTTACAACTATGGCGCAAGTCATTGTTGTAGATACTGCAGTTTTTTCTAACCATGACAGAATATCGATCCATCGTCGTTAGCCCGTATCTCATCCTGTTTCGCTCCCGTCTGTTCAATGTCTTAACAGCCTATCTACAGGTGGTGAAAATAGAGGTGAAATAAAATAAGGATGCTTGGCGGAAAAAAGTTAAGAAGTCATAAACTCGCCAAGTCGATTTTATGCACTCCAACAAACTGAAGCGTGCGCGTGTCTTTTAGTAATCAGGTGTCCGTTGTCAGAACTGGGGTTTTAGTTTAAAATTGAGTCTTCGAATTTAAAATATTTATATTTGACTTCGATGAAATTTCTATTTTTTACACCGTGCGAAGGACAGATATTTATTTGATAGTTTTAAAGACAGTTTCTTCCCAGGTAAGTACACTAACGTGAGAGCTATATTCCCACACACTTGGTAAGTACAAGCACTATCCATATGGGTCACAGGTTAGGAAAACTTAGCTTGAATTTCGTCACACTAGAGCTACACGAGGGCTATTGGAGATGGGCGTAGTTATTTAGAACCATAGTCAAGTGACGAGTCGATATCTGAGTATATATGGGTCCCAGAACGAAACGACCCCCTTTATTTTTAGTCAAACCGCATTGGTTCACAAGGGCTCACGTAGTTCCACTTTCAGCTTTGTCTTACTTACATCTATCTCTAAGGAAATTAATCAAAATAAGGAAACAGTATGAATTTTTGTGACTAAATGACATTAAATTAACAATCCCTTTATTAAAAAACTGTCTTTATTGCATGACCGAAAATAAAGGGAGTCGCTTCTTTCTGGGACCCATATGTGTAGTGTCCACGTTACCCATTTGGGCCCATACGGATTACACATTGGTGTGCTACCTACACTCTTAAAACAAAATAGTGAAATTCACTCCTATAGGGGAAGTGCATTTTCGGTACCCGAAAGGAGTGGAAATTAACTCAGACTGAGTTAAAACCGCTCGTTTTAAGAGTGTAGGACGTGGATTGTTTTCTTTTATTTCTTTTACCCACTCCGCAAAAAGAGTAAAATCCACTCCTATAGGGGAAGTGCATTTTCGACACGGAAAGGAGTGGAAATTAACTCAGGCTGAGTTAAAACCGCTCATTTGTTTTAAGAGTGTATGTCATTGGATACGAATTTCATCAAATCCTCAACAAAATAGCGCCAAATAATTCTTTAAGTTTGTATGGGTGCATAAAAGAAACAATCATTGCTTCACTAGGCAACCCGTTTTTTCATTGTGTTTCTCCATACAGAATCCCCTTCTTTTTTAACCTTCGGTGGGTGGAAGACGTTTACGAGGAATATAATGATCCCGGAGGTAATTTATTCTTCCGAGGAAGATACACAAGGTGTGTCTAAAATTGTCACGGTTAGTTTTAAGGGGACAGGGAACATATCAAAGCTTCAAAATATCAAATTTTCATTTTAATTTTCAATTACTAAAATTAATATTTACGAAATTTTTTATATAATACGCACCTGAACATGGTGTTGGAGTTCGCAAATTTAGTAGTTAATTTCAATATAATTTTGTTTCCAACTTTTCATACGTCATTATTTTAAAACACCGATTTTTAGCTTTTAGGTACACTTTCCAGAACAACTATTGCGTGTATCTAAAAATAATTTTTATAGAAATAAAAAAGTCTATATAACGCAATGAACCTCAAGCTTGACGATAAAACATTCATAATTTTAAGTTATTAACATAAATAGAAATTTTGCGCATTTCTTAAATTAGAAAAATCGTCTTATTTTTACACACTTAATATTTTTTTGGAATATTTTTGGCTCACTGTGTTAAATAGACAAAAATACGACATCACAGAAAATTTCAACCCTTCTAGTAAAATAGAAAAAGAGAAAAGTGTACCTTTGAGCTGAAAATTGGCGTTTTGGAATAATGACATTTAAGCTGGCAACAAAGTTATATTGAAATTAACTACCAAATTTGCAAACTCCAACCCCATATTCAAATGTTCACCATAGAACTTTTTTCGTAAAGGCACGATTCAGTAACTAAAGTTTAAATAAAAATTCGTGATTTTGAGTGGTCGTTTTGTTCCCTGTTACCTTAATAAAAGTTTTGTGGAAAAGAAATTTATGGGGTTTTCAGGTTTTAATAGACATTAGAAATCGGATACTTTTTTTACCGACATAGAGTAATTCATTCAAACTTACACAACTTTTGCGGTCTAACTAGGAAATGGAGAATATTAGTAGGGGGAACTAGGGACATTTGACCCATAAGGATACATGACCCAATGCCTTTTTCTCAGCAATGGAAAAGTTGTGTGAGTTGGAAGTGGAATCACTTTCTTTTGCTTTCAGCCAGCTGATCACATGGTGAAAAAAACGAACTGAATCATAGCGTATGTGTTTAGTTGTGCGAAGAAATACGTTTTCATGCACTGAAAGTAAATTTTTGAGGCCGTAAGGTTTTTCGGTCTACATTTTTTGGTTTAAAGGAAAGATTTTTTTCAATTAGTTACTTGTTTAGTTCATATTTTAAACTACAATTGCATGCATGATAGTGTCAATGTATTTATTTGCAAATGACTTGGTTTTGGGGTTAAGCAAAAAAAGTGCTACTAGGGATACTTGACCCAAGTCAATTAGGGATACGTGACCCAAGTAAATAACAAAAAAGTATACCGAAGTAGCCCAACTAAATTTTTTTAAAAATCACGGGAGTCCCAGAAAGTGACTGGGTTCTTCTCAAATATCCGGGAAAACGGAATATAAGAAGATTTTTTTGAGAAGGCACAAGAACAAAATTCTGATGAGCCTATAGATCTCAGTTTGCAAATAGAATTGATGGAAAATGTTTTAAATGGCCTGAAATGGATAATATATCCCAAGTTAGAACTAAACACTGGGGGTCCGCGTGAGGCTGACCACCTTACCGGGACATATACCTAGCACCCCAGAGCCCTTGGTCACGAAAGCTGGATGGGCACGACAGGCCTTAGCCTACTAACGGGCTGTTGCGCCGAGGAGTTTTTAACAAAAGTTAATAATGATGAAATAGAAGCGTCTCTTCAACCACCTGTGTTTTCTCTGTAAAATAAAAGGATCCCCAGTTTTGTATTTAAAAAGTCTTAACGTTTAAATTTGAATAGTTCGTTAAAATAAGAATAATTAATGCGAAAAAAATAGGAAGTAATAATTTTGTCTGACAAAAATTAAAAAACATACATATAAACTTTATATGATGTTAGTTTTGTTATCATGTAAAATTATTTTGATAATTTAAAGTCCTACTAATAAATATATGGGTTGGTCACGTATCCCTAATGGGTGGGTCATGTATCCCTATGCATTGGGATACATGACCCAAAACTAAAGTTTAAAATAATTTATATTTTACTAATATTGCAGTTAATACTTCAGAAAATACTAATATATATTGTGTAAGACTTATTAAAGTATAAATTGACTGCATTTGCACATACATAAATAGTGTTTTTCAAAAGTTACAAGCCAAAAACTACAGGTTGGGTCATGTGTCCCTGGTTCCCCCTACCAAATAGTGTTTTGAAGCTACTGTAGTATCTTATCTATTGAAATCTCGTATAATATTGTTGAATGTTAACTATTATAAAACGCAGCTAGCTTTCGATCTATTTAATGTCTTGATTTACCCCTGCCAACTTAAAGTAAAAATTATGTATGGAAATCGGAGTAATATAACTGTATGCATAAATCCTTAGTCATACACAATATCAAACTCTGCATTCTTCGTATTACCCCCCGAATTACCACAAACTTCATTTTAACAGCTTTACTGTCTACTTAAATCATGGTTTCATTTAATGATTACATAAGACAACGTACGCATTATGCCAATATAATAATCAGTTAGTGTGATTTAATAATACAGTACAATTCAGCCAGCTCTTTGTAAATTTTACTGTGTGCTGAAGAAATTATGCATAAATAAAGTGGCGATCAAAAATATTGATTTCAACTCATTTTCGAGTTATTTATAAGCGAAATTCAAAGGAAGAACATCCTACAATACAAGGAGATTCAAAGCTTCAAATCAAAGTTTTATTCATTATCAAAGTAACTCGAAGTTTTTGATGTGATTTATAAACTATTATTGAATATTTTCTAACCTTATTACAAATTTATTTCCTTATCCAAAAAATTTTTAGCCTTATTTTAAAAAATGCGAATATTTTTTTTTTACTTCAGTCAACTAATAAAACTGAACTTCAAACTACCGAATTCCTGCTGTTGTCATCCAAATAGTTCCCAGCGCACTTCTGTTTTTGAAATATAGTACGTCTTTTCATTCAATTTTTTTATACTATTGAAATGTTATATGTAATAGAATGTAGAAACGTAACGAAAATATGTTCATTTTTTTTAATAACCAACTATTTTAGTATATTTATGCGTTCTGTACACTGAAAACTTTTGAAGTAACTTGGTTAGGTTTGAATTATCGTCGCACTAGAGCTACACGAGGGCTATTGGCGACGGGCGTCGTATTTTTAGAACCACAGTCAAGTGACGAGCCGACACCTGAATAGGCACCCAACGCAACCGTTAAGGGCGACATCGTACGCAGCGTTAGGACTTTGAAGGATATTTAACGTGCACTCCCTTACACGGGGTATTATTCGTCGGACAATTTTGGCTGCACGGGCCGTTTATAGGTCGGCAGTAATTTTGGCGATGCCCGGACCCGAACCTGGGACCTTTCGCATTCTAGGCGAGTGCCTAACCGACTGGGCTCCCCAGACCCTGAAGTAACTTGACAAAGCGTTACGTATTAAAACAGGTGGAAACTAACTCTTTTAAAGTAGAAGCTTTTAATGTATTTTTGTTTGTTAAAATAATAAATTAGAGTATCTGGTCACTGGAGGATTTACAAATGCCTAAGTAACAACACATTAACTTCTTCAAATATCATTTAATTATAAAGTTTTTTTTGCACACTGAATTTGGTTTTTTTTTGTAAAAGCTGAACGGCACGTTAATTCGCCAAAATTGTGTCAGCAGGCACTGCCTCCGGCTTTATAGAGTAATACTACACCAAAATAGTGGTGCAATGTTCTTACGGTGCACATTTTCAATAATAAAATTTTTAAATTGTAAAGTCAAACTTGATGGTTAAGTTGAAGTCATTATAAATACTTGGTGTCCTTAATTAAACTGGCACTGTTGTTGGTGGTATCGTTTAAACAAAGAATAAAATTACACAAAATTTGATGCTGGTCTTAACAACATGGGAGACAAATCTATTAAAAAAATCTAGTTAATGGGAATTCATTTTTTCTACTATTACAGGAAATTTGTCACCTCTGGTGTTTCTAAGCTTAAAATAATCATTAAAGTAATTTAAATAACTGTGATTTTTTTATTTCCAGATATACTATTGATTTTAGTTTAAGTAATGAAAACAAAGATGGCAATTTAAACTTTGCGAATAAAATTTTGAGTTTTGAAGTTTTAAATTCGTTTTATGGTGTATCATTGCTTAAATGACAATGTTTCTCCATTTCAAGTCCAGTATACTGTCCATTTAAATACGTATACTGTTAGATTCTTTTAAAATTTACTCAACCACATAAGCGAAAAGGCCCTTATTAAAATCAATATTACGAAAAAAAGAAAGAGAAAAATATAAAAACAAGCCATCTTATGCAAATCGTCCACAAAAGTTCTCCATTTATTAACCGTGAACTGAACACGGTTAGTCAACAGTGAAGACCCAAAATAGATATATCTCCTGAGGCCTGACATTCCCAATACTAACCCATCACACCTCATTGATGCCCAAATCCTCTAGAAAACTAACTACAACTTCTATTGAATATAGGGATGTGTTACACTACACGACTTTCAATTACAACTCAATAAATCAATACACATCTAAAAGTAATTATGTACCCTGTAAGCCAATTCCAATAACTTTAAAACCCAAAAAGTACTGTGGCAGCTACCATTTGCGAATTCGTGATTTTCTCAAAAACCGTATTATGGCGTCCGACAGATACTAGGAACTGATGTACCAAATTTGAAGTTCTTAGATCTTTTTTAATATTGGGCTGTAGACTGTTTTCAGATAAACTGACCAATGTTCAAAAACTACTTTTAGCTTCCACACTACGTTTATAACGTAAAAAGTGGAAGGTATTATAATCGTTCAGTCCGTCTGTCTCTCTGTCACCCACTTTAAAAGAACGAACCGTAAGTCTCACAAACAAGTAGGATACGTCATTTTGAAGCAAAAAATCAGATTAGGCTACATTCCAAATTTCATTAAAAATTTAAATTAGAAGTTTATTTAAAATTTAATTAACTAAAAATTTAATCTACATTGAAATAACATACAAATTACATTTTTATGCAATATTTTCACTGTTGCCATTTCGTTAAACGTACGAGAAACTTTATTTAAAATAAAAATAGAAACTTTTGAAAGAATATTTGATTATGTGATATATATATATATATATATATATATATATATATATATATATATATATATATATATATATATATATATATAATATATATATATATATATATATATATATATATATATATATATAATATATATATATATTATATATATATATATATATATATTATAATATATATATATATATATATATATATATATATATATATATATATATATATATATATATATATAATATATATATATATATATATATATATATATATATATATATATATATATATATATATATATATATATATATATATATATATATATATATATATATATATATATATATATATATATATACTGTTATGCCCGACGTTGCACGGGTAGAGGTGGAAAAATAATTTAACAGTCAATTTAACTATTTTTTTCTTTCATTTTAGTTACATAAGATATGAAGATTACCCAGTAATTTTCCATTTAATTAGTAAGAATTAAAAATGGAAAAACAGCTAAATCTTAAAAAAAGGTCTCAAACATTTATTTTAACGCAATTCAAGGGAGTTCTATAATAAATAAATTTTTTTTGACACTTTGTAGATATAAATACAATATAAGCAGTACAAATTTCTACCATAATTCAATACAAATGCTGAAAAATTAAGAATTCAATGCAAATGTATACATTACTAAATCAATGAAGATATGTACAATAATTGAATGATCGTTCCAAAATATGTGTACCATATAACCTGTTATATGATCATAAACTTATGTTATTGTTCCCGCTCGTTATAAAGTGCTAATCCCGTTTCATTGCCTTAAAATTCCAAAATGAAAAATACGCTATAAAACGCACTCATAAATGTCATCACAATTCCCTCATAAATGCATAAAACCTTTTAGCTCATTTGGCGCGTTTTGGGACATAATTTGGCGAGAAAATAGATATAGCTACAAACACACCCATTTTACAGCTCTAACACAATGACCTTCGAACAACCGACTAGATTATAAATATTTGGCGAGATTTAGTTAATAATTTGGCGAGTTTGGCAACGTATTTGGCGAAAAAATAAATACATAAAACACTAATATGCAGCTCTAGTGCGATGGCCTTTATTAACCATCATAGTTCAGTAATAGCTTAACTATACATTTATTGCTTAAATATACATACATGCAGTCAACAGAAAATCAATGAAACAAGAAGTTCATAAAGAACTAAAATAGCCTACTTTCCTGTTACTTAAATACTTACTGAAGTTCTAATCGGGAAAAAAAACTAGGTTCCTAAAGTAAATATCATCAACAGCAGTTTCTACACTAGATTTATACACATTAGAAAAAAAAATCGAAACACAGCACCCAGCTATAATTTAAACTTCTAAAAGCCAAAATCAACTATTTTACTTAATATTCTTTCGCAAATTAATTAAATATTATTTATCATCTGCTCGTGATTTATTTGTAGTTCGAAGAATAATTAAATATTTATTAATAACAAAAGTAATGAAACTACTCCGAACTGCATTAAAAAATAAGAAATGTAAATTAAAACTAAGCATAATTGCATGCAAAAGTATGCCTTGCCGCTTTCTTGGTAGATAAATAATGAATAATCAAAGAATCAAATTGTGCTACATTTTATGACGTCATTCCAAACTGATTCATGAAAATATTATTTTGCTTCAAATATGTTTAAATAAATAAAGTTTCTCATGCCATTGTTGATTTGGCAATAAGTGATTTAAATGACTCAAAATTGAATTTCAATGCTAATTCAAATGGGAAATTCGTCGAAAGATAGTAGATTTATGTCCATCCGGACGTACAGACTGACAGACAAAAAGTATGAAAGTTGGGTATCTGAGGTCATAGCTTTATAACAAAAAAAGAATTTTTAAGATCCGAGGGATAGAACCGATTTTGGAAGAGGGATACGGACAGACGGACAGACAGACAGACGGAAAGACAGACATACGAACAGACAGACAGATGGACATCAACCGCATTTCAATACCTACAGCGATTTAAATGACTCAAAATTGAATTTCAATGCTAATTCAATTGGAAATTCGCCGAAAGATAGTAGATTTATGTCCGTCCGGACGCACAGACAGACAGACAAAAAGTATGAAAGTTGGGTATCTGAGGTCATAGCTTTCTAACAAAAAAAGAATTTTTAAGATCCTAAGAGGGATAGAACCGATTTTTGAAGAGGGATACGGACAGACAGACAGACGGAAAGACAGACAGACATACGAACAGATAGACAGATGGACATCAACCGCATTTCAATACCTACAGCGATTGAAATGACTCAAAATTGAATTTCAATGCTAATTCAAATGGGAAATTCGTCGAAAGATAGTAGATTTATGTCCGTCCGGACGTACAGACTGACAGACAAAAAATATGAAAGTTGTGTATCTGAGGTCATAGCTTTCTAACAAAAAAAGAATTTTTAAGATCCGATGGATAGAACCGATTTTGGAAGGGGGGGGGGGTACGGACAGACAGACAGACGGACAGACAGACAGACGGAAACACAGACAGACATACGAACAGACAGACAGATGGACATCAACCGCATTTCAATACCTACAGCGATTTAAATGACTCAAAATTGAATTTCAATGCTAATTCAATGGGAAATTCGCCGAAAGATAGTAGATTTATGTCCGTCCGGACGCACAGACAGACAGACAAAAAGTATGAAAGTTGGGTATCTGAGGTCATAGCTTTCTAACAAAAAAAGAATTTTTAAGATCCTAAGAGGGATAGAACCGATTTTTGAAGAGGGATAGAACCGATTTTTGAAGAGGGATACGGACAGACAGACAGACGGAAAGACAGACAGACATGCGAACAGATAGACAGATGGACATCAACCGCATTTCAATACCTACAGCGATTTAAATGACTCAAAATTGAATTTTAATGCTAATTCAATGGGAAATTCGCCGACAGATAGTAGATTTATGTCCGTCCGGACGTACAGACAGACGGACAAAAAGTATGAAAGTTGTGTATCTGAGGTCATAGCTTTCTAACAAAAAAAGAATTTTTAAGATCCGATGGATAGAACCGATTTTGGAAGGGGGGGGGGGTACGGACAGACAGACAGACGGACAGACAGACAGACGGAAAGACAGACAGACATACGAACAGACAGACAGATGGACATCAACCGCATTTCAATACCTACAGTGATTTAAATGACTCAAAATTGAATTTCAATGCTAATTCAATGGGAAATTCGCCGACAAATAGTAGATTTATGTGCGTCCGGACGTACAGACAGACGGACAAAAAGTATGAAAGTTGGGTATCTGAGGTCATAGCTTTCTAACAAAAAAAATTTAAGATCCGATGGATAGAACCGATTTTGGAAGGGGGGTACGGACAGACAGACAGACAGACAGACGGACAGACAGACAGACGGAAAGACAGACATACATACGAACAGACAGACAGATGGACATCAACCGCATTTCAATTCCTACAGTGATTTAAATGACTCAAAATTGAATTTCAATGCTAATTCAATGGGAAATTCGCCGACAGATAGTAGATTTATGTCCGTCCGGACGTACAGACAGACGGACAAAAAGTATGAAAGTTGGGTATCTGAGGTCATAGCTTTCTAACAAAAAAAAATTTAAGATCCGATGGATAGAACCGATTTTGGAAGGGGGGTCGGACAGACAGACAGACAGACGGGACAGACAGACAGACAGACGGAAAGACAGACATACATACGAACAGACAGACAGATGGACATCAACCGCATTTCAATTCCTACAGTGATTTAAATGACTCAAAATTGAATTTCAATGCTAATTCAATGGGAAATTCGCCGACAGATAGTAGATTTATGTCTGTCCGGACGCACAGAAAGACGGACAAAAAGTATGAAAGTTGGGTATCTGAGGTCATAGCTTTCTAACAAAAAAAGAATTTTTAAGATCCGATGGATAGAACCGATTTTGGAAGGGGGGTACGGACAGACAGACAGACAGACGGACATCGACCGAATGTCAATACCTACTTTTTCATTTTTTTAATTCTTTCGAATTATCTCAAATCTGATAATTTTTTCTCTTTCCTGATGCCATCGGCTGAAAAAATTAAATAAAACTTTTAACGAAAACATTTAAAATTCAAAATGTTTATTTTATTCTCTTGCCATTACTTTCAGAAACTAAATTCATTATTTGAAAAATAATTGACATGTTTCAAGTGACGTAATTCCGCCAGTCTTCATTCCCCGATTTTATTATGGGTTTATTTGATATTGATTTTTCTGTTGACTGCATGTATGCATATTTAAGCAATAAATCTAGAGTTAAGCTATTACTGAACTATGATGGTTAATAAAGGCCATCGCACTAGAGCTATTAGTGTTTTATGTCTTTAATTTTTCCCCAATTACGTTGCCAAACTCGCCAAATTATTAACTAAAATTCGCCAAATAGGCAATTTCTTTTATAAATAATTTATAAGCTGGTCGGTTGTTCCAAGGTCATTGTGTTAGAGCTGTATAATGGGTGTGGGTAGCTATATCTATTTTCTCGCCAAATTATTTTCCAAAACGCGCCAAATGAGCTAAAAGGTTTTATGTATTTATGAGGGAATTGTGATGACATTTATGAGTGCATTTTAGAGCGTATTTTTCATTTTGGAATTTTAAGGCAATGAAACGGGATTTTATAATTTATAACGAGCGGAAACAATAAT
Organism: Oedothorax gibbosus; assembly: GCA_019343175.1. Lineage (NCBI taxonomy): Eukaryota > Metazoa > Arthropoda > Arachnida > Araneae > Linyphiidae > Oedothorax > Oedothorax gibbosus. Next base: position 14,479,387 of record CM033273.1, read on the forward strand.
AAGTTCATGATCATATAACAGGTTATATGGTACGCATATTTGGAATCTATTTGATATTTTTTTATTCCGTGCGGAGAACGGGTATAAATTTGCTAGCCAAAAAATAATTTCAACAGTTTTATTTGCGCACGTTTACGTGGAAAATTACAACCTACATTAATGTTATTTTACAACTTTATACAAATTGATGACGTAGCCTCTCATAATCCTCGATGTTATTGTAACGCAATAAAATGCATTGCATCGTATTCTAGCTAAATAAGATATTTAAATACTATCCTGACAAAGCTCAATTTCCTAACAAATAAGCTATTATTAACTATTGTTGTACTCATTGTTGTGTGTCTCATTTTCTTTTTTAACATCCCAGCATAAAAGTATAGGGTTTTGATAGTATAATCCCAATCAAAATTCATTAGTTTGAATGAGCGAAATTCGAAAAAAAATGTCAAACTTTGAAAGGATTAATTTCGGAAACTACTAAGTCTACAGAGACAGTTCTAGTATCATATTGTAGAAAATTAGTGTACTTTAAAAACGTTCTTAGAAAGATTTTTCAAAAACTAGTCCTTTAGAGGGTTATAATCGCCAACAATTGACCCCCCCCCCCCCCCCCCCGATTTTTTCGCGGTATTTTCGATTTTTGATAAAGTTGCGTTCGGCCCTCGAGGTCACAAACTTGGATTATTCATTAGGCCAACATCATAAACAAGTGTGCAAAAAATCAGAACTATCGGATTCGACGCAAACTGTAATGTATAAAGTTACTGGGCTATCACTGATGTTTTAAGTATCAGATTTTTTTTTGTTTTAAATATCTTTAAATAAGTCACGTCATGTATCATACCATATTAATAACTAAACAATTAAAAATCATTAAGAATCACAGCATTGTTTGTCTGTCTGTCTGTCCGTCCATCCATTTATTTATTTATTTATTTTATTTATTTATTTAATTTATTTATTTTATTTATTTATATTTTTTTATTTATTTTTGTTTATTGTTTGTTTGTTTGTTTGTTTGTTTTGTTGTTGTTTGTTTGTTGTTTGTTTGTTTGTTTGTTTATTTATATTATTTATATTTATTTATTATTTATTATTTATTTATTTATTTATTTATTATTTATTTATTTATTATTTATTTTATTTATTTATTTATTTATTATTTATTTATTTATTATTTTATTTATTATTTATTTATTTATTTATTTATTTATTTATTTATTTATTATTTATTATTTATTTATTTATTTATTTATTTATTTATTTATTTATTTTAGACCATGTAAATTGCATCATGAGTGTCTCCAGCCCTGTTCAAGAGAAAGTGTCAGCACCGGTCTTGGAAGTCCCCACGTGTGAAATGGACGCATTGCTGCTTGGAAGAACCAAGGTATTTCCCTTTGTTCCCAAGTTCCCTTTGAAATTAGTTAGTGTGCTTAATTAACAGTGCTTACTAAACAACCACAGCTGAACTCCAATGGACAACTGAAACCTCCACGCCTACAGTGGCGTCAGAGCTACATCAACTGGTTGACTTAAACCATGGCCTATTGAACTTACAAGACCAGAGAAGCTCTCCTAAACACGCGTGTTTATTGAAAGTTTGATGTTACCAGGTTGTTCCAAGTGTAGTTATCTAAAAGATGAAGAGCCTTATTTCGAGACCTGTTCGGAACCATCACGGACGACTATATTTTTAGTGTTCTGAGTGGTTTCGAACAGGATCTTCATCTTCGGCACTCGGACCGGTGATCTTAAACTTTCCGTTCAATCACATGTTTATATATATATATAGGAGATCTTATCAGGCATTTTACGTTGAGAAGGACATGCTTAAGAGGGATTGTCAGTCACATAGAGCTAATGCATTAGTTTTGGAATCACAACGTCCTTAGACGTATTGCTTTGCCAAGTTAGCCCTTTTTCCCCAGGTATGGAAATCAACATTACATCGAAATGAAACAAATTTGAAACGAAAATGTTATCTAATAGTTATTTAATTAGTCTAATAGTTATTATAGTTTTAAAATGCCAAAAATACACAGCAGATAGCGACACTATTTTAAAACTTTGTTAATAATTAAATAACCGGATGTTATTTTTTTTCAATTTTGTTTTAAATTGATGTTATGATGATTCCCATACCTGGTGAAAATGTGATAACATGGCAAAGCAATACTTTTTCAAAAGTTGTGATTTCAAAACTAATGCATTAGCTCTATGGGACTGACAGTCCCTCTTAACTACTACAGTAGAAATTCAATTATCCGAAACAATCAGGGTGGAGGGCTGGGTAGCCCAGTTGGTTAAGGAGTTCGCCTTGCATGCGGAAAGTCCCAGGTTCGAGTCCGGGCATCGCCAAAATAACTGCCGACCTTAAACGGCCTGGTGAGCCAAAAATATCCGACGATTTATACCCTGTGCAAAGAAAAAGCACGTTAAATATGCTCCAAATTCCCAACGCTGCGTACGATGTCGCCCTCAATGATTGCGATGGGAGCCTACTCCGGTGTCGGCTCGTCACTTGACAGTGGTTCTAAATTACGGCACCCGTCTCCAATAGCTATCGTCTTGCTCTAGTGCGACGATAATTCAATCTAACCTAACCAAAGCAATCGGGACCGGACCTCATTGAGAATTTTAAAAAAAAAATTCGGATGATTGGGTTCGAACATCAATTCAATCCTCGAAATATAGTTCGCTCTATAGTGAAGTAGTGGAACTATTCAGTAAATCATCTATTTAAGAGGACTGTCAGTCCATAGAGCTAATGCATTAGTTTTGAAATCACAACTTTGGCAAAAGTATTGCTTTGCCATGTTTACCCATTCTCACCAGGTATGGGAATCATCATAACATCATTTAAAACAAAATTGAAAAAAATAACATCCGGTATTTAATTATTAATTGATGAAAATTTTAAAATAGTTCGCCATCTGCTGTAATTTTTGGCATTTAAAACTTCAAAAATATATAATTAAATAGCTAGATAACATTTTCGTTTCAAATTTGTTTCTTTTGATGTTATGTTGATTCCCATACCTGGGGAAAAGGGCTAACATGGCAAAGAAATACTTCTGCGGAAGTTATGATTTCAAAACTAATACATTAGCTCTATGGGACTGACAATCCCTCTTAAGATAGTCGGAGATCAGAAAATTTGAGTTCGGACAGTTTGGACAATTAGAGTTGTACTGTATTTGTCTAGACATTGTCGGTCAGTCTTTTTTGTAACTCCAAATAAATTTTAAGGACAAATTATAACATACGGTGGGTGAATATATCTCATAATAGTGAACAACTGGACAACTGGAGTTTTAAAACTTCAATTATCCGAAGGAATCAATATCACACCCCATTAAGAAAATTTTTAAAAAAATCGGGTAATTGGGTTCGGATGATTGCCTAATATAGAACTGCAATGTGAGACTGTATTTCAATCATCCCAATTAGGTTCGCTGCAGTAAAGGTATAGAACTATTACGAAAATCAGCTAATCTTATAGCCGGAGATCAGGAAATTTGAATTCGGATTGTCGAAAAAATAATATGAATGGAGTTCTACTGCAATTGTCTTAGAGTTGGCATATCTTTTTTGCAACTCCAAAACAGTTAAGGAGGAATTTTAACATAATGTATCTGGCTTGGGTAAATAGATCTCATAATATAGACCAACCTGAGATATTTTTGGTTTTAAGTGTATATTTCTATATTTTTTTAATTTACTTATGAACCTTATAAGTTTAGACGCATAAGGAAGTGCCAAGATACTTGTTTATTATAAGAAATTATCTGCTAACACCTTTATAACCTATCGGCAGATGTTATATATGCAGCGTAACAGAATTTTTTTTTAATTTAAAAAACATTTAATTAATTAAGCAGTCAATTTCTTATTTTAAAAGATCGATAAAGCTGTGAATGCATCAAGCTTTTTCGAGCTATAATTTTATGAAAAACTTTAAAACTGTTATTAAATTCTACAAAAATTCAATTGTTGCAAAATTTGTAGATTCCCTCCGTTTTGTATGAAGAAACACACAGTGCGGAAATGTATTAGTGATTTCTTAATTTTGCAATAGTTAAAAAAAAAATTAAAAATGAACTGGAATTTAGTGATTAACTTAAAATAAATATATAATACAAAAAAAAATATCTGTTTAAAATTACTATTATCCGTCTCAATATTGTTATAGTAGCTAAATAGTAAGACTTAAAGTTTACTGCTGCCATCTATATAACAGTGTGTAAACTAAAACGTTACCTTATACAAACTCTAACCCATCAAATGGTTTATGTCGATGAACTTAGAAATCATTTTGAAGCTAATTGTATGAACTTCATTGGAATATTTATTTTCAGTCACTTTTTTTTCTAAAAAAATACATAATTTGCAAAAAGAAATCAAGTTTTTCATAAGAGTATTTTTTTAATTTGAAAAAACATCTGTAAGTTTAAACGAAAACGTTACCCTACAAATGAACATGATAACTGTTTAAGTCATTGAACTTAGATTTCATTTTGAAGAAAATTATATGAACTGCATTGACATACTTAATTTAAATCTTGTTTTTCTAAAATTTAAGTTATTTATTTAAAAAATCAAAAGTGCCGTGATAGGTTTTTTTAATTAAAAAAAAACATCTGTTACAAAATACACTTAAGCAAAATATCATTTAAAAAAAATAATAATAATAATTACGGGGTTGTTGGCTTGTTTCAGGTGACGCAATTCCTTCCAGCTTTTATTCATGTCCTCTTTCGGTCTGTGCTCTGATTGGTGCTCTGTTCCCACGTGACATCGGTTGACTAATCGAAGCTCATATATCATATTTTCATTTCTACTCAAAATCTGAAACATGTCCGTCCATTAGAGTAAAAAGTCAAAAAATGTGCATTATATTTAGTATTGCTGATTTTGATTAAAATATCACAAAATCCTTTTTAAAAAAACCCTATTTGGGTGGTGGTTTTCGGGGGAAGGAGAAAATACTCAAATTTTAAAGCAAAACAATATATTTCAATGGTCTAAGAAACCTATAGCCTAGTCGTCAGAACATTGGCCTTTCACACAGAGATGTTTCACACATTCACATCCTATAGAAAGAAATTTGTTGGCAAAAATACAAAATAAAATTGACTTAATTACGGGGTTCCCCGAGTACACCGGGACAGACGTGCTCGTTAAACATATGGATAAAGTCCCAACGGCGGTTATGCCGGTAGGAATATCGTTTCACCGTACATGTTCAAACAGGTTGAGTGCCAAGGACTTCAGGGTCATTCATCGTCGAACTCGTCGCTTGACCACGGTTCTAAATTACGAGGCACAATTTGGGTGTGATAAAGCTCCTTCGAGATTAGAAATTAATAATTGTTGCATATCATACCTAGCAAAAAAGAGCTCAATTAATATTTCCATTAATATTTTCAAATATTTTATGCGCTTTATAAAGACAATTAAACTATTTAATTTCTAGATGGGGGATATTTAATTAATTAACAATCATTATGATATTAAAATGCATATAATTAATATTTATGATATTCATTTGGATAAATAAATTTAAACTTGTGTGCCACGATTTCGGTTTGTACGAAAGTCCTTTTAGAGTTAAACTTGTAGATTATTACTTCTATTAAACAAGTGTTGGCTCGTCACTTGACTGTGGTTCTAAAATATGACGCCCTTCGCCAATAGCCCTCGTGTAGCTCTAGTGCGACGATAATTCAAACTAAACTAAACTAAACTTCTATTAAAAATGAATGTGATAGGTGATGGGTAAAATAATGTTATTTTATAAATACATACTATAAAACAAATTATGTTTTCAACCAATTATGGCAGCTTGTTTACATGTGCATGCCTAATAATATGGGAAATCTGGGATACTTGACCCAATTTTTAGTCTTAGCTTTTTAACAAATCGAAACATTATTTATTGGTGTGTAAATATAGTCTACTTATACAAAATTTTGTGTTTCACAATATCTATCATTATTAATCTAAAGTATTATCTGTCAAGTTAAAAACAGTATTGCATTAAAAACTTATAATTTGGGTGAGCCCAATGCATAAGATACTTGGCCTAATAGGGCCCACTTGAGATCTCATGCGTTTAAGAGTATGATTTAAAATTATATTCAAAAAATAAACGTTATACTTATTGTATGAGAATGTGAAGATATCGTTCTGATTGATACTGGTAGTACAAGATATGTTGGTGGCATCTGATTTCCTAAGACAATTCAAGATATCTACTCATGAAGACACTCAGCCAAAAATTACCAACTGCTTTTTCTTCGGCCCAATATTCTTAATATCTTTATATTTCACAGCTCAATCATTACCAAGCTTTGGAGTTAACGTAGCCCAAACCAGGATTCAGGGAGCCGTAATAATTAAAAATTATAAACTTTCAAAATAAAAATATGACGTCAAAGCTTACAGCCCCCTAAAAATCACTTATGAAGCCTGAAAATGAATTTTAAATGTTTTTTCCTACAGTTTCTAAAACGAATTCAACGCTTTGATTGTTATTTTTACCATGTGTTAGGTAACTTAAAGAAAAGAAGCTATGTAATTTCATGCTCGTAAAACTTTTTTTTTAATTTTGAGAAAAAGATTTTGTCAAGTATCCTTATGGGTCAAATATCCCTGGATTTCCCTCTACCAGCTTTCAATACTTGTCCTACCATAAAAATATTAACATTAATATAGAAAATGCTTATTTAAATCATGGAAACTAATTCCGACACTTTAAAATGTTTTTAAAGAATTTACAAGTTTTGTACTTTTGTGCCCGTGCCTATTAAAGTAATCCCTTTATATCGTGCCAAATAAAAAAAAAACTTATAGAAGCGCAACTTATTTTTATTCATTTCGCAGTTATTACATTCACTGTCATATTCCACTGCTGAGATTCACTAGGACTTTCAAAGTAATTACTTTTCAAAGTAAAAGCCTTTTATAAGCATACAAAATGATAACGAACAATGCAGCGCGATAACTGAAAACGTTATTTCATTCAAATTTCATCTCAGCTATCTTAAACTGTCACAATTTATTTCTTTAAAGCAAAAATAAGAAGAAGAATTGATATGACAACTATAATTTGAGCCAGCGATATCTTTATGGAGTCAGTAAATAAAAAGGAATCGTCGTTTTTAAGATAGTCTTCAAAACGCTTGGAAAAAAATACACTTTAAGGTATTAAGATAATTTGATTTCTAGAAGCGATTTCAAATTTTTGTTCGATGCAATAATGTAAAATGTGTGCCTCAATTCATTTAAATTGTCGACATAGAAGCGAAAAAAGTAAAAATATTTTACTAAAAATAATTGCTAGTGAATTGTAGTATAGTAATCAGACTTCTGATAACAGTAGTTATCTGAGTGTTTTTTATTTTTTATTTTTATGTTTTTTTTAGCCATTTGGATTCCAGTCTTTACTTATGGGCATTTTTTAAATCAAAATAGTAATGTACGTAATTTAATGTAAGTAAGTAGCAAAATTTAAAAAATATTGAATCATGAAAAACAGATATTAAAATAATAATAATAAAGTTTTAATGATAAGTTAAAGATGAATACAAATAAAAAACAAGAAGTTCTGAAATAACTAGAATACTTTCCTGTTACTTTAATAGACATATTAACTGATTGATAGAAGTATAACAGACAGGTATCTGATTTTATACCTCTCTAACAAAAAATATTTTTTTTTGAAACGATGTTACTGACAAATTTTCCATTTTTTAAAAATTTATTTAAAAAAAAAGGAAGTTTAAAAAAAAACTTCAATCATAATTCAAAGGGCGTTAAGTTACGCATTTGTTTAAAAAATTATATGTTTCTATTCCAGTTTTGCACTAAAAATTTAAATGAACTCTAACTTCTCTAACAGGTACGGAAAGTGCATGGAAGATACCAACATGTTCGCAGCACTAGTAATGTTTATTTTGTGAAAGTGAAGGACAGACACAGACGGATTGACGAAAAAAGCAACTGTAATTCGTTCCATTTTTAATTTATAAATTGTGCGGAGGTAAAGAAAATATTTTCGCTAATTCGTTAATCAAGGAAATTTTTTAATAATTTTCTAGACGAACTTTTTTATTATTTTCTAATACTTACTAACTGATATGCACTTTTATAAGTGAACAAATAAAACTCATAACAAAACATATATTTTAACGTACCGATATTTTTTTTTTAAAAAGCACAGCCAAACCTTTATTAATAACTTTCGTGAAAAAAAATCCACCCATTTTTCCCAAAACCTATCAATGTAAGCAACACATACACAAAAATAATAATCGCCAAACGCATAGAAAACTTCCCAATCCTCAAAATGAAAAAAAGGGTTAAAAAGTTGGCCCCCGTTCAAATAAGCAACAACAAAGTTACTTGGCGACCATCGATTGGCTCTCTTTTCGAAAAAGTTGGCGGGTTTTTTTGTTATTTTCCGATCCGTCACTGTGTAGGAATGGAGGAAGAAGTTTAGGTTTTAGGGATAAGGGTTGAGAGGGACGCAGAGAGGGGCTTCCAATATTTTTAGGATGAATGTGGCGGGGAATACGACGACCCTCAACAGGGACAGGGGAGACCGGATGTCTGCTAGGAGGCATGACAGGAAAAAACAGCCGCGGACGTTTAAGGAAACTTTGGCGGTGAGTTTTTAAATATTTAATAGTTTAATTTAGAAAAAACATATAATTAATTAAACTAAAAATTAAATTAATAAAAATAAAATTAATTTTAAAAAATTAAATAATATAAATTAGAAATTAAATAGTTTATTATCGAGAAGTGCATTGATAAGGGAAGACAGCAGGAACTTTTAACAGCATTTTAAGCAATCTGAAACTACAAAAACTAGAAATTGTTTAAATTCTATTTTGGCACATTCGTATCGGCTAACATTGAGTTAAATAAGATAAGCAGTTAAAAACGAGAAATATGACAGTTTGGTTTGGTTAGATATTTCAATAAAAGTGCATGGGACATCTGCGCCCCATAAGTTACAAAATTATTTTATATATAATTGACTAGCATAATTTCTACATAATATTTTTTTCCTTGTCATTGATGCACTATATTATTAATGCTGACAACTTTTTAGACTGAAAATTATAACCATTTAAAGTCCGTGGGACACATGTGCCCCATAAATTTAAAAAAAAAAACTATTTTCTAAATAATTGTCTAATATAATGTCCACATAATATTTTTCCTTGATGCATCATATTATTAGTACTGACAACTTTTTCGACAGAAAACTTTCAACCATTTTAAGTCTAAGAGATGTATATGCCCCATGATTTAAAAAAAAATATTTTATAAATAATTAACTAAAATTATATCTATACAATATTTTATATTGTTATTGGATACAACATATTTTAATACTGGTAACTTTTTAGACAAAAAACTCTTAGATATGTAAGATCCATGGAACACATAGTATTCCATAAGTTAAAACTTATATTATAAATAAATTATTGAAGAATTAAATTCATCATAATATTTGTTCCTTGTTGTTAGTGGAGGTATCAGATTTTACTACTGTCAAAAATACTTTTTTAGCTGAATAGCTCATAATCATTTATGGTTCATGGGACATACGCATCCCATAAGTAAAAAAAAACATTTTTTTAAATTATTGAAAAAGATAATTCTTACATATTTTTTCCTTGATATTGGGACATCTGATTCTTAATGCTAGCAAAAAAATTAAATTATGATTTGAAAATACAACGTAAATGTTTTTGAAAACATCACCTAAAATAGTCTACTTTCCCGTTACGTCAGTACTTACAGAAATTCTTATAGTAGTGAGAGTCTTTCAGAGTGATGGACAAAAACTTTAAAAGATTGGCTTTTTGATCTCATAACTATTCAAACAAAAATGTATTTTGAAAATTGGACTGAAAGAATGGAATTTGTAAGGGAGTGGAGCCAGACGGACTGGAATCTATAGCATGTCACTACCCTACTTTTAATTGTTAATTCTTTTTAATACAAAAAAGATAGTATAGGGATAGTAGGGGTACATTTATTACAGGTTTCTTGTAAAAGTTTTTGTATAGGCACCAGGGTAAGAGATATTTCAAGAATTTTCAATATTCCATAGATTTCAGTAAAACTAGCGTATTTCGTTGTTAACGCCCACTCAGTTAGTATTTTATTAACATTTATATAATACTTTTATATGTGGTTTGAAAAAGAAGTAATTATTGGCATCAAGGAGCCCCCACTACATGGGCAGATTAATATACCTTACATTTCGATACAGTTGAAAAAAGTAAAAATAATAGAAACTGTATGTGTTGAATAGAAAAAAAAATAAGCTAACCATTTTCTATACATATAAAGATAATATAGTTATCCTAATTTTATTTTGAGACAGTTAAAGCTAAAGAAATTCAAATTGAATGTAAAACATATTGATGTTCTTGCTATTCCTCTTCCAAATTGTTAGACTATCTATCTCTCTTGCTCGCTGCAGAGTCACATCACCAATATTTTGCTCAAAACTGCTTCTTCATCTAGCTGATGGTCACTTATATTCAAATTATCTTGTATGAAGTCATACAACTGTCCTAAGTACGTCTCTATCTGAGGAAAATAATTAATTGATGGACATGTTTCACCTCTTGAGTGGCAACAGTTTCTGAGGAATGAAAATAAGAGCTTGATTGGTTATTTGTGTCCACGTGACATCTAATCAATGTACTGAGCGGAGCTTACCATGTCATACCACCAATAACCAACATCAACAATGAAACTGCGGAAGGACATCAGGAATGAACTACGTCACCAGAAAGATGAAAATTATTCCACTAACTTCAATGGTCTTTAGATGTATATCGTCGAGTATTTAAACTTATCCTGTTATTATTTTCTGTAAGCTCAAGCCATAATAGAAACCATAGAATAAAAAAAAACTACTAAGGAAAACTCTATTACATTTTCTAGCATACATACAATAATAGAACTATAGTGGTGGTCAGAATTATAAGGACAATATCCACATTGCGTAAAATTTTAAAATGTGATGCTTGTTTTTGAAACGTCTCGTCTTGTAAAAACCATTAAAACTAACTAACTCTCTGGCACTACAGTCCGTATTGAACCATGGCCTTCCTAACAATACAACTCCAAAGTTGTCGTTCTCTTGGCTTCGCTTTCCAATTTTCGATCTTCATGGCCTTTAGATCCTTTTCCACTTCATCCATCCATCTTTTTCTTGTGTCTTCCTCTATTTTTCTCTTTGACACTATCCCTTAACATCCTCTTTCTGTCTTCTGCAATCGTCCATTCTTTCCATACGCCCCAGCCATTGAATTCTCTTTGCCTTTATAATGTAAAAAACATTAAATGCAATAAAATCCGTTATATTATATCATACAACTACGTAGTACTTTAAAGAGATAATTTGTGAGAAATTAACTGTATTTCTTTTGTAAATTTTATTTATAGACTTCAAGTCATGAATATGGACCTTTTAAAAAGTAGCACAATAAGAAACAGATGCCAGAGAAAGATGGAAAATGTTTACAACGTGCTTTTCTTGCTCAACATATAAAATATTTCCTTTTGAATAAATATGCAGTCTTTTTTATGGAATATAGATGTTATGCGATATTTTTCCAGAAACATCGAAAGCTGTATATATTATACTCTTTATAAAAGCATTTTCTGAGATTTCAAAATGCTCTTTATAGTATCTTTTCATATTATCACCCTTCACATACAGATATGGATTTTGAAAATAATTTTTTTCTTTTTCTCTAATGTATCCTACAACTTTATTTCGGAAATGCTCTTGATAGTTAAATTAATTTGAAATATCAATATACATGTATTAACTTATACAACAGTTATGGGTGAGTTGAAGATTATCGACAATTACCTAAAAGACCTAATGAAAACGAATAATCAACTTATTAATGTATTAATTAAATGTCCATGTACACTGCTAATCATTCAGTGCTTGCTTTCACCTTAATAAAGGTTCCTAGTAGCTGCAACGGCTGCGTAGTGAAATTTTTTACTATATTTTCAGTATTTGATAGAACCATTTTCCATTTTTTAGAAACTAAAAAATGAGAAATGGTTCAACCGAACACCGAAGAAATGGTGAAACATTCCACCACACAGCCTTACGCAGCTGCTAGTAACAACCCCATTTTTTGTAAAACCAAATTTTTAAAAGTGTATCGTAATGTATAAAGCTAATTATTGTTATCTGGTCTTCATCATAAAAAAATTCCTTTGAATTGATGCCTTTCAGACAATAACAAAAAAAATATTTATTAATAAACCAAAGAGTTATCCCTAGTAGCAAAAAATAAAGTGCGATCACCTCAATATGTCGACTCGATATCACAATCTCATATTGTTAAAACCTTGAGGTTATAACTTTTCTGCCTAGTCTCTAAACCACTAACTACAACACTTAAGGGTAATTTTGACCAGAACCATAAAACGTCTACCTTTCTAATTGATTAAACCTTCTACTTGTTAGTCAAAACAGTGATGTCGCTTACTAACAAACACAAATTTTCAAAGTATAATGTAATATTTCAAAGTAATGTGAGGGGCTGTACGGAAACAAATATTTTGCTGAAATTCACCGATCCATAAATTTCATATTTTAAAGAGATTGCAAAATATTACTTTCAACAAATTAAATTTTTGGGAAGCAATATATATATATATTTTTTAAATTTCCACCAATGTAGCAGTTGAAGGTGCCGTTGACTGCTTATAACTTTAACTTAAGGAATTTATCAGAATAAAAATTTCCTCCAACAGTCTACTTTTGTCTGTGAAGACAAATTTTTTATGTAAGGAAAAAGTGTTGTGCCATTGATAACACTCATATCTCCGATCCTCAGCGATATTCACATGAATTATTTCAAAATGAAACTGTTATCCTATTTTACTTGCGGTTTTGGTTAAGTTACGTTGACATTAGGTTAAGACACGTGTGTATGCTTAATTTTGCAGAATGCATTAGTGACAATTCTCCAAGCACTTGTCTTTTTGTTTATCGCATTCTTAAAATTATTAATTTTTTCGACCCTAGCATTCAATTCACGTCTGAAATTGGAGATAATAATATTTTACCGTACTTAGATGTGTTATTAAACGAGAAAATGAGAAGTTTTCCGCAAGCCAGTTGTTGTATCTTTGCCACAACATTCCCGATCTTGTTATCCCTATAAAACAAAATAAAAAAACGGAAGCATTTTACTCTTTGATTAACCGTGCATTAAACTGATAACTGAACCGTGTTTAACTGAAATCGTTTGGAATTTACGCTTTTATATGTCAAATCCATTACTAAATACAAAGGCCATGACCCTAACATCACTGACACGATAGCAAAAAGTCTTAATAACAATTTAAATCTCACTAC